>OZ036009.1:10315964-10408464 GCA_964035015.1 Corallium rubrum | reverse complement strand
CTCAGACCCCCCTACCGTGACCCCCTTACTGTCATTAGTTATATGCTTTTCAGTTTAACATACCGCATGCGGGAGAGAAGTCCTCAAATGCACCCTTTTTACCTACTATAGGTATATTTGAAGGCCATAGGACACTTACTGATTCTTGGTAATTCTGGTAAGAGGATATGTTGAGTTGCAAAAGGGGTGTTAGACTGTGCAATGTTTCAATAGCGTTGCCGCGATCGTTGCGAAAAATAGAAGTTAGTTCTATTTCGTCCAACGCTTGTTGCAATAAAAATATTGCTTGGAGATTGCGGAAATTACACGTTGTATCGCAAAAAAATTGTAAACAAGTTGCGCGAAATATTGTTGGTTTCGTGTCGTTAATGGCACTAATGCATTGGTTTCATGTTTCTTTTGACGTTAGTTTCGAAGTTTGTTTTGAACTACGCATTTGATTGGCTACTTGGTTGCTATTGGCCAATCAAATGTGAACCTTTAAACATTTTTAAACATTTTCAAAAGAAACCCGAAACCAATTTTGAAGTAACCAGTTTTTATTTCCACCTTCGATAATTATGTAATATTTAATTGTGAATTCAACTGTATCTGTTCGTACACACGCATTTTTTATAAAACATTTATTTCCACTGTATTCTTAGTGGAACACTTCAGTTTTCGACCGTGTTTTTTCTTTGCAGTTTTTTTTGTTTATTTATTTTAATGTTTACCGTATGTGGGACAGAGAAGTCCCCCCCCTAGGATCACTGATCTGAAAAATAGGACAGGATCGAGTTTGCTATTGTGTCGGATGAGCTGATTTTGGAGCCAGCATATTTGCATTGACCAGAGATCATTAGAAACTGCGATTGTGAAAGCAAATCAAACTGAGACACTTGCGAAATAAATGCACAAAAACCTAAACTTAATTTGACTCTTCACAGTTGGTTTTTCTCACCAGATACTGTAATTAGAGCCAACGGCGGCCATATTGGAGCGACTTCATTACAAATTCCATGACTAATTTGAGAGGAAAAGCAAAACTGAGCGACATCAAATAACGGTCCAACCAATATGTCCCTTCACTAACATTAAATAAAAAAATTTCAGAATGCCCTCCAACATGTCTGCAACTAGGTGGTCACTCCAACATGGCCGCCGTTGGCTTCATTTTCAGTAATAGAAACTCGATCCAGTCCTATTTTTCAGATCAGTGCCTGCCTCCTCCGCAGGCCCTCGTTGCATCATGGACAGGTCACACTTTTGAGAGGGCCTCCCAGATCCTGTAAACAAAATGGGGACTGATCCCATTATGCCCAACGAGACTTGAGAGAGGACCTGCAAATTTTTTCCGGCCGCTGTTCGACAAACGTGGGTCACAGTGTTACAAGAACTTGGACGTACCAGTGGTAGTTAATTATGCAAATGTATTCCGTGCCAAGTTTTGCCAAATTTTTTACAGTGTGTGACCTGTCCATGATGCAACGAGGGCTTGCGGAGGAGGCAGGATCAGTCATAGAGATCATATAAATACTAGAGGGGCATCCTATCTTAATTTCAGCCAACCACGGGTAACCAATTGAATGCCGCCATCTTGGATTTGTTTGGAGGCAAACATTAGGCGCGTTGGTTGGCAAAGGACTGGGTCTAGTACATTTGCCAACCAATCGACTGAAATACCATAGGTAATGGCGGCTGCAATGTGGTTACCAAATTTTCCCGCCAATGCCCCCTCTAGTATTTATATGATCTAGTATTTATGGGATCAGTGCCAAGGAAACACCGCTGCCAAACGTTTTGCGCCTACGTCGGCGACGTCCGTACCTCAGATAAAGAGCGGGAAATCACTGAAATATTTAGACTGGTACGAGAATCTCACACAAGAGTTAAAATTATAAGCATACTACCAAAAAGATAAAGTAGGTAATTTGTACAATTTTATAATCCCGTGGGGACAGTGGGTGTGTATGGCTTCTTTGTCAATGTTGTAACATATTCTGAAATGACCCATTCGTAATTTTCATGACCCTTTTCTTAAAGCACAAATGAATAGTCGAGTCTTACTTAGTCTTCACTGTCTGGTTGTTGTTGCCACGGCTTTTGCTCTGGGTACGAGATTTATTTATTTATTCATTCATTTGGTTTTCATGAAGTGTACACGAATAACATGAGGCAAGAGCTTTTCATGCAATGTGATTGGTTCCAATATAGGATCTGATTTACACTGTAGGGCTCAATATATTTTTTTCAAGTTGATCAGACAAAATGTTTGACAATTTCATTGAACATGTCCTGGCAGTTCACGGGGTGCCGATCTTGACACTTCGTCATGCCAAAAAGCATGTCGGCACCCTGTGGGCAGACTCGAAAAGCACACGGGGGGACTGTGGTTGCTGGGCCAAATTGGTGAGAGCTTACCGTATTTTCTGGGCGATAACCCGCGGGTTATCTCTTAATTTTGCTAGGAAACATAATTAGTGCGGGTAATAGGGTGGTGCGGGTAATCTGTTGAATTCTTAAGACGACGCCATCACGAAGACTGGAGACCAAGGATTCTACTTTCATCTTTCAACTACTGGTACTGTACTTTTTTAAAATTTTGTGGTCCCAAACCAAAGGATACCGTCGCCAGACTGACCTGTATTTCTTCTTCTTTGTTCGGCGTTCCTTCATTTATATTCAGCCATTTTGAATAATGCGGTATATTCGGTTATTTCATTTTTGGAACACGCTCGGGTTTCCTTCGGCTTCGTGGCCTGCACATGCGATATACCAGTAGATGACCCCCCCCCCCCCGCCCATCCACCGACGGAAGTAGTTAATATTCAGCGTGACTCACGCATGACTCACGCATGACTCACGCATGACTCACGCATGACTCACGCATGACTCACGCATGACTCACGCATGACTCACGCACCATGACTCACGCATGACTCACGCCTGTGACATGTTTGGACAAGACTGGAATATAGTTAGTGCGCATGAAGTTATATAAATTGAATAATATGGGGACTTTGAATATTATATTAACCTAAATGATCAAACAGTCTTATACGCGTTTTGTGGCAATAAGTGTTAAGAATTTTAGAGAGTTATCGTTTACTTCGGCCTAGTTTGTAGAGGAACGAAACAGAAATGGATAGAGACACTTTATATTTTTTTATCTGAAACCTTGTTTGGAGGAATTTAGCGGGTTTTTGGTTAAGTAATCTGAGTGTTATTTACGAAGAGATGAATGTTAACAGTTTTGGTCGAATTATCGCTTATCTAACCCTAGTGTATAGAGTATACGAATCCTTGGATGAAGAATCAATTCGAGAAGCCGTAAGAAGAACGATTTTAAGTGTGGAAATATAAAGCCAAAGCGGTTTATTACTTTGAAAGCGTTGCACGCTTTCTGTTACTAAGTGTGATATTGGCATATTTATCCTCAGTGCACGTGCAGGAGACAAAAGAGAAACTCATTAGGAGCAATTATGAGGATTAGGCAAGTCTAGGCGAGAAAGTCCTTAACAACACGCGTACATGTAATACAGAATTTAAACTATTTTATTGAGAAATATATCTTTACACAAAAAACTCTTGATTATTTAGTGATCTATCGGTAACACTAGCATATGGGCATACAGTACATCTTATAATCCGAAGGCATGGATCATGAGTCTTGAATTCTGTACCACAAACATTACATATCAGATTTCGAATAACACATTTGTTAAAATCTTTCCACAAACACGTAGGACACTCAATTACATGTGTAAAATTAACAGGATTCTGACAACGTTCGCAATCAACAGGTTCGTCAATTATAGAATTTTCTGATTCTATTTCGGTGTAATCTTTATCGTGTTCGGAATCTTCTTCGGAGGAAGTTTCTTCGTTTTCGCTCTCTGATTCTGTTTCTTCTTCTGCCTGCGCCTACATTGTCAGCACTCGAACATTTTCGATAAGGTTTTTGTCAATGTTAATGTCGGCGAGTCCTTTTACAAATACATTTAGACCAGCTGGTTCGGGAATTCCTGAGACGTAAGGTGATACGCAGTATTCTACCAATTCGGCTATTTTTGTGTTTGGTATAGTTCTTCCTTGATACACAATTTCTCCTTTGGGATTCCATGTTAAGTTGACATAGGACGCGAGTAAACTATTCAGCAAAGAAGACGCTGTCGCTTCATCGACTCCGTAGTCAAAGTGTGACAGTATTTCTTTAACACGAAAATCATCATGTAATCTTTCTCCCATCGTGTTCAGGGTTCGAATGAGTGTCTTTACAAAATATCGTTCTTTTATATTAGTTCTGCGAGTCCGTCTAAAACAGGACCAAGTAAGACATCAAGAAATCCTGCACCTTTTTGAACCAGTATCTCCTTTTTTTCTCATAAAACTACTTCGGGGACTAGCCAAAGTTGATATGTCGTCGCTATAAGGCTTAACGTCTTCAAGCCTGTGACATGTTTGGACAAGACTGGAATATAGTTAGTGCGCATGAAGTTATATAAATTGAATAATATGGGGACTTTGAATATTATATTAACTAAATGATCAAACAGTCTTATACGCGTTTTGTGGCAATAAGTGTTAAGAATTTTAGAGAGTTATCGTTTACTTCGGCCTAGTTTGTAGAGGAACGAAACAGAAATGGATAGAGACACTTTATATTTTTTTATCTGAAACCTTGTTTGGAGGAATTTAGCGGGTTTTTGGTTACGTAATCTGAGTGTTATTTACGAAGAGATGAATGTTAACAGTTTTGGTCGAATTATCGCTTATCTAACCCTAGTGTATAGAGTATACGAATCCTTGGATGAAGAATCAATTCGAGAAGCCGTAAGAAGAACGATTTTAAGTGTGGAAATATAAAGCCAAAGCGGTTTATTACTTTGAAAGCGTTGCTACGCTTTCTGTTACTAAGTGTGATATTTGCATATTTATCCTCAGTGCACGTGCAGGAGACAAAAGAGAAACTCATTAGGAGCAATTATGAGGATTAGGCAAGTCTAGGCGAGAAAGTCCTTAACAACACGCGTACATGTAATACAGAATTTAAACTATTTTATTGAGAAATATATCTTTACACAAAAAACTCTTGATTATTTAGTGATCTATCGGTAACACTAGCATATGGGCATACAGTACATCTTATAATCCGAAGGCATGGATCATGAGTCTTGAATTCTGTACCACAAACATTACATATCAGATTTCGAATAACACATTTGTTAAAATCTTTCCACAAACACGTAGGACACTCAATTACATGTGTAAAATTAACAGGATTCTGACAACGTTCGCAATCAACAGGTTCGTCAATTATAGAATTTTCTGATTCTATTTCGGTGTAATCTTTATCGTGTTCGGAATCTTCTTCGGAGGAAGTTTCTTCGTTTTCGCTCTCTGATTCTGTTTCTTCTTCTGCCTGCGCCTACATTGTCAGCACTCGAACATTTTCGATAAGGTTTTTGTCAATGTTAATGTCGGCGAGTCCTTTTACAAATACATTTAGACCAGCTGGTTCGGGAATTCCTGAGACGTAAGGTGATACGCAGTATTCTACCAATTCGGCTATTTTTGTGTTTGGTATAGTTCTTCCTTGATACACAATTTCTCCTTTGGGATTCCATGTTAAGTTGACATAGGACGCGAGTAAACTATTCAGCAAAGAAGACGCTGTCGCTTCATCGACTCCGTAGTCAAAGTGTGACAGTATTTCTTTAACACGAAAATCATCATGTAATCTTTCTCCCATCGTGTTCAGGGTTCGAATGAGTGTCTTTACAAAATATCGTTCTTTTATATTAGTTCTGCGAGTCCGTCTAAAACAGGACCAAGTAAGACATCAAGAAATCCTGCACCTTTTTGAACCAGTATCTCCTTTTTTTCTCATAAAACTACTTCGGGGACTAGCCAAAGTTGATATGTCGTCGCTATAAGGCTTAACGTCTTCAAGCAAAGCAGGTGATAATTGATATTGCATTGACCAAAAGTTCAACATACAATCACAAATGCATCTAATTTGCTCGGGGTTTGCAGTCTCCAACAGAGCTCGCTGTTGAATAGGTTCACTTGTACATAAAAGTTCAAGAAACGGTTTATGCTTTTTCATCAACATCTCTATTTGACAGTCAATGTCTAAATGAGGAAAACGCTACCAAAACACACATTTTAAGAGGAGGAGGAGGAGGAGGAGGAGGAAGAGGAGAAGGAGGAGGAGAAACAGGAGGAGGAGGAGGAGAAAGAGGAGGAGGAGGAGGAGGAGAAAGAGGAGGAGGAGAAAGAGGAGGAGGAGGAGAAAGAGGAGGAGGAGGAGGAGAAATAGGAGGAGGATTAGGAGGAGGACGAGAAAGAGGAAGAGGAGGAGGAGGAGAAAGAGGAGGAGGAGGAGGAGGAGGAGGAGGAGAAAGAGGAGGAGGAGGAGGAGAAAGAGGAGGAGGAGGAGAAAGAGGAGGAGGAGAAAGAGGAGGAGGAGGAGGAGGAGGAGAAAGAGGAGGAGAAGAAAGAGGAGGAGGGGGAGGAGAAAGAGGAGGAGAAGGAGAAAGAGGAGGAGGAGGAGAAATAAATAATATGACATTGTCTAGAAATGTTTATTCTGCTCATGCTCTTCAACGAGTGAACATGTCTTATGTCTGCAGCACTTGTGGAAAAACGTTTTCTACACTATTCAACATGCAACGTCATATAAAAAATTCCCATAAAAACAGTACTTATTCAAGACCAGCACATCTTCTCAATGACGCAACAGTCATGCAGCATCCATTTACTTGCATTGTCGCTGGGTGCACACAGAGTGGTAAAACAGTATGGGTGAAAACGCTTCTTGAAAACGCCAAAACTACGATTAATCCTCCTCCCGAACGTATCATTTGGTGCTATGGGCAATGGCAGCCCATGTATTTAGAAATGATCAAAACAATACCAGGCATCGAATTCTATGAGGGTATACCTTCCGACATTGACTCTGATAATTTTCTTGAAGTCTCTCAACGTAACCTGATCGTCCTCGATGATCTCATGGATCAGTCGGGAAGAGATAAACGTATTGCTAATTTATTTACTAAGGGAAGTCATCACAGGAATCTCTCCGTGATCTACATTGTTCAGAATATATTTCACCAAGGCAAAGAAACCAGAAACATCAGCCTCAACGCACACTATATCGTACTATTCAAGTCTCCAAGGGATAAGCAACAAATTTCTGTCTTGGCACGGCAGGTGAACCCAGGTCATGTCGATGAATTTATGAAGAGTTACGAGGAAGCCACAACTCGTCCTCATGGTTATTTAATGCTTGATCTGAAACCGACCACGGACGACGATCATCGCCTCAAGACCAATGTTATACCTGGAGAAAATAGCTCAAGCCTGCAGCAACAGCTGGGTAGTTTCATACAAAAGCAATCCTATCAATTACCTCCAATCGTTAATGCCATGTACAATACAGAACAAGAAATGCAAGATATTGTACAAGCGCCACAGTTAACACCTGACGAAAAGAACATACTTTACTCCAACCAGCTAGGACGTTTTCTGACCTTTCAAAACCAACTGCATAATCAGTCTCAACCTCTGACTAATCTTCAAACTCAGCAAAATACAGAAAATTTGACACCAGAGATAAAGCAAGAAACTGACGATCTTCCGTGGGGTTTCCCTGCTACACCTAAAACCTATTTTGTAACGCCGCCTCCTACCGTTGAACAATCGACGCTTAAACATAATTTCTTTCATAATTGGGAAAGCTCTTCGGATTGGAAAGAAAGCGACTTGGCAAAGATGACCCCAGATGACAGAGAAGAGTATGAACATCATCTATTGATGACTAGATCAAAATATTTACCCATGACCAAAGAGAATGTATCACAATTATCACCAGAAGACAAGAAAGACTATCGCGCTACCTTTAAAATAAAAACGCCTAAATATAATCTAAGAAGCAGACCTTACTAAAACTTTTTATATGTATATGTTTGAACGAAAACCGAAATAAATATTTTTAAGCTAAATGCTTTTGTATGTATGTGTGTGTGTTTATTTGTTCCTCCTCCTCCTTCTCTTTCTCCTCCTCCTCTTTCTCCTCCTCCTCCTCCTCCTCCTCCTCCTCTTTCTCCTCCTCCTCCCCCTCTTTCTCCTCCTCCTCCTTCTCCTCCTCTTTCTCCTCCTCCTCCTCCTCTTTCTCCTCCTCCTCCTCTTTCTCCTCCTCCTCCTCCTCTTTCTCCTCCTCCTCCTCCTCCTCCTCTTTCTCCTCCTCCTCCTCCCCCTCTTTCTCCTCCTCCTCCTTCTCCTCCTCTTTCTCCTCCTCCTCCTCCTCTTTCTCCTCCTCCTCCTCTTTCTCCTCCTCCTCTTAAAATGTGTGTTTTGGTATCGTTTTCCTCATTTAGACACTGACTGTCAAATAGAGATGTTGATCAAAAAGCACAAACCGTTTCTTGAACTTTTATGTGCAAGTGAACCTATTCAACAGCGAGCTCTGTTGGAGACTGCAAGCCCCGAGCAAATTAGATGCATTTGTGATTGTATGTTTAACTTTTGGTCAATGCAATATCAATTATCACCTGCTTTGCTTGAAGACGTTAAGCCTTATAGCGACGACATATCAACTTTGGCTAGTCCCCGAAGTAGTTTTATGAGAAAAAAGGAGATACTGGTTCAAAAAGGTGCAGGATTTCTTGATGTCTTACTTGGTCCTGTTTTAGACGGACTCGCAGAACTAATATAAAAGAACGATATTTTGTAAAGACACTCATTCGAACCCTGAACACGATGGGAGAAAGATTACATGATGATTTTCGTGTTAAAGAAATACTGTCACACTTTGACTACGGAGTCGATGAAGCGACAGCGTCTTCTTTGCTGAATAGTTTACTCGCGTCCTATGTCAACTTAACATGGAATCCCAAAGGAGAAATTGTGTATCAAGGAAGAACTATACCAAACACAAAAATAGCCGAATTGGTAGAATACTGCGTATCACCTTACGTCTCAGGAATTCCCGAACCAGCTGGTCTAAATGTATTTGTAAAAGGACTCGCCGACATTAACATTGACAAAAACCTTATCGAAAATGGTCGAGTGCTGACAATGTTGGCGCAGGCAGAAGAAGAAACAGAATCAGAGAGTGAAAACGAAGAAACTTCCTCCGAAGAAGATTCCGAACACGATAAAGATTACACCGAAATAGAATCAGAAAATTCTATAATTGACGAACCTGTTGATTGCGGACGTTGTCAGAATCCTGTTAATTTTACACATGTAATTGAGTGTCCTACGTGTTTGTGGAAATATTCTAACAAATGTGTTATTCGAAATCTGATATGTAATGTTTGTGGTACAGAACTCAAAACTCATGATCCATGCCTTCGGATTATAAGATGTACTGTATGCCCATATGCTAGTGTTACCGATAGATCACTAAATAATCAAGAGTTTTTTGTGTAAAGATATATTTCTCAATAAAATAGTTTAAATTCTGTATTACATGTACGTGTTGTTAAGGACTTTCTCGCCTAGACTTGCCTAATCCTCATAATTGCTCCTAATGAGTTTCTCTTTTGTCTCCTGCACGTGCACTGAGGATAAATATGCAAATATCACACTTAGTAACAGAAAGCGTAGCAACGCTTTCAAAGTAATAAACCGCTTTGGCTTTATATTTCCACACTTAAAATCGTTCTTCTTACGGCTTCTCGAATTGATTCTTCATCCAAGGATTCGTATACTCTATACACTAGGGTTAGATAAGCGATAATTCGACCAAAACTGTTAACATTCATCTCTTCGTAAATAACACTCAGATTACTTAACCAAAAACCCGCTAAATTCCTCCAAACAAGGTTTCAGATAAAAAAATATAAAGTGTCTCTATCCATTTTTTTTTCTTTCCTCTACAAACTAGGCCGAAGTAAACGATAACTCTCTAAAATTCTTAACACTTATTGCCACAAAACGCGTATAAGGCTGTTTGATCATTTAGGTTAATATAATATTCAAAGTCCCCATATTATTCAATTTATATAACTTCATGCGCACTAACTATATTCCAGTCTTGTCCAAACATGTCACAGGCGTGAGTCATGCGTGAGTCATGGTGCGTGAGTCATGCGTGAGTCATGCGTGAGTCACGCTGAATATTAACTACTTCCGTCGGTGGATGGGGGGGGGGGGGGGTCATCTACTTATACCACATTATTCAAAATGGCTGAATATAAATGAAGGAACGCCGAACAAAGAAGAAAACAAGTCTAGCAGCTATGGGTTATCCGATGGTGTGGGTAATACGCTGATTTATTTTTCCAAAAGTGACATTTTTGTTGCTGTGCGGGTTATACACCGTGCAGGTTATTGCCCAGAAAACACGGTACCAATATGAATATTCGATGTTATATTCGATTTGTTGATCAAACTTTTTAAAATGGACCGGACATGGGCTTTTTGCAGCTTTCAGTTTCAGTCACCACTTATGATTGTACGTAGATTTTTAGTCATCAGCGGTGTGGCCATAAGCGTCATGTTTGTCATGTCAAAAAGAACACTCTTGAAGAGCTTTGAAATTGATACTTACACCTGTTTCAAAATTACATGACCAGGTTGGAAATATCATTATATGGTTAAGTAATTCACCACTGGTCAGCAATAACGTGGAGCATTTCATTGAATTCTGACTCAGTTTGTATTGATATCCACCATTTTGTGACAACAAATTGCTATAAAACTCACATCTAATTTTGAAAACAGGTGTAAATTAAATTAATTGTAATTTTAATCAAATATCAAATAGCCATGAACAAACCACAAAACAAATCCTGTTTTTAATTGACAAACAAATCTGTTGGACAAAATGTCCAACAAGTCATAAAATTGATTCTTGGACATTTGTATTTTCTGGTCAGACAGTGTCTGATGTCCAATGGTTAAAATTGATTCCAACAGCGAAAGGCATAGTGGCACAAGCTATTAACGCGCTGCCTGCATAGGCGTACAAGGTGGTTGGGTGGGGGAACAGCTGCCCCCCAGATGAATGGGAATGTTGCTAAGTTGGGCAAAAAATATATGGGGAGAATAAGGAAAAGGTGGGGTTTTTAAATCAAATGTCAAGCAATTTTTGTTTCAGTTGAGCAAAATGTTCTCCACCCCCCTATAAATTTGTGCCCGTATGCCTATGACTGATCTCACAGCTGAAGTTAATCCTGGTCAAAAGAGATTAGTACTTGAATGCGTGACCACCTTAGCTTCATATGAGAAGAGTTGTTGATCTCTCCTGTGCCTTGAAAGTTTTTCACCACTGACGTTCTCCAGTTTTGCTCTCTCTGTAAAATCAACACTATAGTTTCCCAATAAGTTCCATGAAGGGCTGAAGGCCATTGGGTTATCAGTGTCTAAATACTGTCATATGTTACCCTTAGTAAAAAAAGTCGCTTTACCTTACTTTATTTATTGATTATTGGCTGGGATTTGAAGTGATGTCATGCTGACAAATGGCACAAGTTTGTTTATATGGTCACCCCCAGGCCTCAAGTCCTCTGAAAATTAATTACAATTATGTAACGAGCCGAGAAACACGCAGCACAACTCGAGGTTAGAACTCCTTTATTTTTTCAAGAAGGTCGTATTTATATCATCTATCAAAAGCTCATCCGGATGTCGGCTATTTACAGTTTGTCATTATATCGGATGCACCTGGAAAAGGGTGCGTCCCTCATGTTTCTAATTAACGCTAAATAAACTATATACAATGTTTCATATCCGTTACATCATTCTCCTCCTTTATGTTCTCGTCCCGAGGACATGAAGATACAACTAACTATTGACTATCCATAACCATATCGATTAGGTGGCCGTATATTTTGTCTTAGTCTGGCAGGCCGAGCACGGGGGTTTTCCGCTTGTCGAGGTGCAACGTCAACCACCTGAAACTCTCCTACTTCCCTAGCTGGGCAAACCGGTTCGCCCTGTTGAAATGGGACGTAACTTAACTTCAGTTGATCATGGTGAACAACCTTTCCCTCACCCCCCTTGGATATAATCCTATAGTTCACCCCAAATCGTTTTAGTATTTTATAAGGGCCAATCCACTTGTTACCGAGTTTCCAGCCTTTAGGTCTTTTCAACATGACCGTTTGCCCTGTTTCGAACGGCCGCCAAGCGTTTGTCGGTTCATTGAGCCTTGCCTGTTTTTCGGATGCCTTTGACAGATGTTGTTGTGCTATATTGCGAATGTCACGAAACACTGACCTTATCGAAACTAAGTGCTCGCTGTGTGTAGATGGGTTGGTTAAAGGCATGCCTAATTCTAGTTCAATGGGCAACCGTGGAGCCTGACCAAAAACTACTTCATATGGGGATATCCCTAGCGCATCATGTCTGCTCGTGTTATACGCAAATGTGACAGAATCTAGCCATAAATCCTAATCATCTCTCCTGCTAGAGGCAAAGGCAGTAAGCATAGCTTGCAAGGTCCTGTTCTGTCGCTCAGTCTGACCATCGCATTGAGGGTGGTAGCTGGTTGTGCGTGTCTTGGTTATTCCCATAACGTTGCAGATTTCATGTAACAACGTGCTTTCAAAGTTGCGACCTTGATCTGAATGTAATACGCGCGGTGGGCCAAAACGAGAGAAAATGCGACTAATAAGAAGTGGGGCTACAGTGCTTGCTTTTTGATCCGAGGTGGCGAATGCCTCGCACCACTTGGTAAAATGGTCAACAACAACGAGAATGTGTTTGTTACCGCGACTAGTTTCGGGAAGGGGTCCCATATAGTCCATTGCCCAAAACGTGAATGGTTGACTAACTGCAATATGGCCTAGCGGCGCCTTATTTCTGCTAACGGGAGAGTTCTTACGATTGCAAGCTTCACAAAGCTTAATGTGGTGGCAAACTGTTGTGCGAATACCCGGCCAATAAAATCGCTGTCGTACTCTATCCTCCGTGCGAGTTATACCTAAGTGGCCACTGAATGGCCCATCGTGCAAGGCTTGTAATATGGTGTCTTGAAGTGCAGATGGCACTAAAAGAACATGGCGCGGAAATGAGTCTGAATTATTGCCTAGCGCTCTGTATAATAGACTATTGCGCAAAAAATATTGGTCATAGTGTTTCAACCACTTTTTAAATACAGGGTCGTTAATGGTTATCGGTTTAGGCTTTGGTAAGCCTCGCGTTTTCATGTCGATTATGCGCGAAAGGTGTGAATCATTACGTTGAATATCACCGAGATTGATAGTTGGATCGAGAGTGATGGCATTTACATTTGTTGGCGGACATGGCAGTTCGAAACTAGAATCAATAGAACATGAATCATGAATATTAACTAAGCTGCCATTCGGATTAACGAGAAGAGGCTTGCTGCTTTCCAACTTAACTATTGCTGTGCGGCCACCCGAGAGTTTGACACGTATAGTTGAGACAAACTTTTTGCATTGTACGGCATTCGCGCAGGAAACGTTGTCACCGTGTGGGTGGACTAAGCGAGATAAAGCGTCTGCATTAGTATGAATACGACCAGCGCGGTGTTTTATTGAAAAATTAAACTCTTGCAAATCCATGATCCAACGCGCTAAACGGCCCTTAGGCTCCATGCTATGCAGCCAGCGCAAAGCATTATGATCAGTAATTACTTCAAAGTGGCGACCCAATAAATAAACGCGGAAGTGTTCGGTACCATAAACTACGGCATACGCTTCTTTTTCGGTGGTGGAATATTGCTGTTCGCGCGTCGAGAGAGATTTAGAAGCATATGCGACAACTTTTTCATTGCCTTGATCATCAAGTTGCGATAATACCGCGCCAACGCCATAGTCTGACGCGTCAGTTTGCAAGATAAAATTTCGGTCAAACTTAGGATATGCCAAAATGGGGGCAGAGCAGAGAAGTTGTTTTAATGTTTGAAAAGAAGTTTCGCATTCGCTTGTCCACAAGAACTGAGCCGCCTTTTGAGTCAATTTTAAAAGTGGCGCTGCGACGGTGGAAAAACCGGGAATAAATTTTCGGTAATAACCGGCCAGGCCTACAAAACTGCGGATATCTTTAACCGTGCTAGGACGAACAATGTTACTGACAGCTTCAATTTTCGCTGGATCTGGTTTAATGCCAGATTGAGAAACAACATGCCCTAAGAAAGCAACTTGACGCGCTGCAATCGTGCACTTCTCAAGTTTAACGCGGAGATTGTGTGAGCGCAATCTTAGCAAAACTGTCTTAAGTCTATTGCGACCAAAAACAATCACGTCATCGAGGTAACATAAACAAATTATATATGAAAGGCCACTTAATACAAGATCCATGGCCCGTTGGAATGTGGTTGGCGCAGTAGAAAGGCCGAAGGGCATGCGGTTAAATTCAAACAGGCCGCTCTGCGTAACAAATGCTGTTTTATGACGGTCTTTTTCATCAACAGGAATTTGCCAATATGCGCTTTTTAAATCCAAAGTTGAAAAATATTGGGAGTCACCTAACGAGTCTAAAATATCGTCTATACGAGGCAAAGGGTGCGCATGACCGACGGTTACTGCATTAAGTTTCCTATAGTCTACGCAAAATCGCAACTCGCCGTTCTTTTTCTTGACTAAGATTATTGGACTCGACCAAGCACTAGTAGATTCGCGAATAATGCCATTTTCCAACATTTCGTCTATCTGTCGCGCAGATTCATCACGATGAGCATATGGTATGCGGCGTGCATGTTGTTTAATTGGTGTGCTATTTTCTGTGTTAATCTGGTGTGATAATATGTTTGTATGCCCTAAACTTCCGTCAAAAACATCCGAAAACTCATGAAGTAAATTTTTTAGCTTGGCCCTGTCGTCACCAGTCAACGAAGGATCAATGATAGATTCTATTCTATCACTATCAATGTTAGGAAATTGATTCCCAACTGCACCGCAAACAGTCGGTTGAGGCAGGCACGACTCAATCAAAGGACAAAATTCGGCTAAATTTTCGCCGGCTGCCAATTCGATTGGGGTATTAGACATGTTAAGAACACGCAAAGGCACGACTCGCTTGTTGTCTTGTTTGACGACAACACGCGCTACACTAAATCCCTGTCTAGCAGCGTTACTGCTGCTAGAACGTGGCTCTAACAAACCTATTTTACTATTGGCACGTCTGGCCAACTTTCCCTCTAGAATAATTTCGGTTCTAGGTGGTATCATTACGCTGTCGACCAAAGCAACAACCGTGTTGCTTTGAAAGCGGGACTGACACAACAAACGACCGGCACGAGAGTCCACCGAGGCATTCGGAGGACTCGTCCTAACCACCCCTGCTCGATCGGCCGTCGTAGACAAATTATCGTGATTCCTAAGAGGGGTGCTTCCATGTTTACCTACTAACATATAACTACCAAGTTTTACGTCTCTACATAACGATAAACTATGTTTACTTAGGAAATCCCAACCTAGTACACAATCATAAGGGATATTATCGCTAACTAAAAATTCTCCCGTATAACGTAAACGAGAACTTAAAAATTTGACAGGACTAGACATACTGCCTTGGATATGTACACTGTGTCCTGTAATGGACACACAATTCGCTTTCTTGAAAGTTTTTATATAACGATCATCAAAATCGATTGTTCGTTGTATTGACTTACTTAAAAAGGACTTCATTGAGCCTGTGTCTACAAGCGCTCTAACACGGACTTTGTCCACAAAACAATCAACAAATGGGTGGATAACAGTACTACATACATCTACATTGTCATTGCTACTTACTACAGAATGGGCGCGATTTCCAGTAGCGTTCCGTCCATTCTTTAGTAGTTTAAAAGGGCGTCTTGCGAAGCAATCTCGAGCAATGTGTCCAAATTTACCACAGTTGTAGCAAGTCTTATCTTGACGTCGAGGGGCAGAGTTTTGTTGTCGCGGACGATTGCAATCCCTAGCAAAATGACCGGGCAAACCACAAGTATAACAACGGCCAGGTGTCGATTCACGCGTAGAGCTTTCGGTCTTGGTGAGACGATCCTCGAGGGATTTTTGCTTTTCCGCAATTCCGGCGACCATGGAAAGTAGTTGCGTCAGTTGAGGATCAGGTTGTGGAGGTTGGTTTGTAGTAGCGTTTACTTGGATAGGTGGAGAGTTTGCGACATGGTTACCGACCGCACGAAACCTTTGGGCAAACTTCATCATTTCATCTAGCGTCGGCGTAGGATTGTGCTCTAACAACTTAAACTTGATGGCGTCAGGGAGACCTTTCATAAACTGGCGAGACGGCAATGCCGTTTTCGCATCTGGAGGTAAACTGGGATCAGCCTTGGACAGTATATTCTCAAGTTCCCATTTATATACGGAGGGGTCTTCCTCGGAACGCAACCGGCGTTGTTCGAATTCGGCAAAGTAGTTTTCGCGCTTCGCCAGAGGACATAAAGCCTGTCGTAAAGCTGCGACAGCGTCTTTGTAAGACTCGCGAGCAGTCTCAGGTAGAGAATAAAAGTTGCTAGCAGCCCGACCACGAAGAAACGCTGGCAGTTTGAGGAGTTTGTCGTCCGTGGTTTCGGTGACTTTCCAGCCGTTCGCGGCGCTACAAGCGTCGAATTCGCGCAACCACGCGTCGAAATCGCCATCATCAAACTCTCCCGGTAAGATAGCGGTCATAGCTCTTCTCTAAAAAAATCTTTTACCGCTGCCATCAGATTTGTAACGAGCCGAGAAACACGCAGCACAACTCGAGGTTAGAACTCCTTTATTTTTTCAAGAAGGTCGTATTTATATCATCTATCAAAAGCTCATCCGGATGTCGGCTATTTACAGTTTGTCATTATATCGGATGCACCTGGAAAAGGGTGCGTCCCTCATGTTTCTAATTAACGCTAAATAAACTATATACAATGTTTCATATCCGTTACAATTATATAGCTTTTATATCCACAACTAACAACTTACGCACATCAAATTACAATATCCACTTACCCTTAAGTTTTGTCTGTTTAACATTCATCAATTTTACTCTTTCATAACTTCATCACTGCTTTCAATGTTCACTTATGTTCTTTGCCTTCTTTCCATCTATTAAAGATGGCCGGCTTCTTTTCGGCTTCTTCGCCACGATCAAACTCCTCTCCAGTACTAGATATTTTACGTTTTAAAGCATTTTTAATCATACTTTTGAAGGCAAACAAAAACTACCGAAAATTCGGTGTTGATTTGGAAATAAAATTAAGTTTAATTGCTCTTTCGTTCGCAAGTCGCAAACTTATTAAAGGAGCAGTGTCACCATTTGCGCATCTTTTTTGCGCATATAGAAATAACTTCGGAAAATGTTGGAAATAGCTCTAAATCGGACAAGAAACCAGAGAAATGAATCAAATGATATTTACCTTCTACGGTATGCCAATGAGAGCAGACGAGCTGCGGAGTCGCTGTCGCTACATGAACCATATCCAGCTACGATTTTAGCATCTTTCCATGACTCAAATATAGTCAGTGATAAGTAAATACGTTTGTGCTGACTATTCCAGGCTTTCTGTGAACTATTTGATCCCTCGCATTTTCTTTTTCGGCCTGAATTATCGCGTCTTCCACCATGCGCTCCGCCAAGTGCGGCCGCCATCTTGGATAAAAAAACTTGAAAACCTGCAGGCTGTAGTTTTTCAAGTTGGCGCGTGATTATTGCGTGGGCTTTGCGCGTGACACTGCTCCTTTAACGAAAGCACGTGTTTAACTGTTTACTGAGCCCGCGAGTTAATGCAAAGCGGTAGCCTAAATCTTTTCCAGAAACTTAGGCGTAGAGTTTTGTTTTTGTCCAGAAGGGGAGGGGGGGGCTGAAGTGTTGAACAGGGCCTTTTTAAGAATTTTCCCGTGGGGGGAGTTTACCAAAAGGGACTCTTCTAGGGGGGTCCGGGAGTCTGGGAAATGCCATTTCCTGTATTCTAAGGGGTGATTTTTAAGAACACTGAAGGTCATGAAATGTCATCAAAACTAGTTAAAATACAACACATTTCAACAATTTTTCGATGTGGGTTGACTTATCACTGTATATGGGTGCTTTTGGCTGACAGGAACGAGGTTGTAACAGTTACTTTAGCCTAACGAGTAACCTATAATTTGTCAATGGTGATTGATGAGTCCGTTGCTGCAAAATTTCTGGGGGGCTCAGCCCCCTCCCCTGCCCATTAAGATTTCTTGGGGGGCTAAAGCCCCTCAGCCCCCCCTCCCCATACTTTACGCCTATGTTTGCATGTAATTAAAAACAACTCGCAGTGCTTGTTTTCTCGTTGTGAGTTCTTTTCAATGTTGCTGCGAGTACTTGTATCTTTTTTAAAATAACTCACAATGAGAAAACAAGCACTGCAAGTTGTTTTTAAGCAGATGCAAACGCGAGCTGCGAGCTGTTTTTTGTGATGACTGGAAAAGAGCTTTAATCTCCCGCCTTAAGGCGGTTTTCCACTAGGCGATATTTGTCGACTGACTCGACATTTCTCTTTTGTCTTGGCTAACAAGACGCCCGCTAGGCGTTAACTCGGGCTACTTAATAGTGGGCACTGGGCAATTGGACAGGCTGGCATGGGAAGATTATGGTATGCAAATAATCCAACACACCATGATTCTAACCTGCGTGCTAACAAACGCTATTAAGATACAGAAAAATTTGAATTTGTTCAACATAATTATAAAGGTGGGCCAATTCTGTGCATACAAAAAATTGATCAATCATTTTCTGTAAACATTATGTAACTATTAACCTTTACCAGGCAAGATTTCCAGGAGGTCTCCACTTGACAAATAAAATCATGTGCCATTAGACAGAGTAAAAGTAAGAAGTTGCTAAATGGCAACCATGCCAAGAACAAAACTAACTTCAGTACAAGCGTACAATGAAATGGTGGCCATACTGGTGTACCAAAACAATGAAATAGTGGTCAATCAGCCATACTGGTGTACCAAAACAATGAAATGGTGGCCATACTGGACAATGAAATGGTGGCCATACTGGTGTGCCAAAACATTGAAATGGTGGCCATACTGGTGTACCAAAACAATGAATTGGTGGCCATATTGGTGTACCAAAACAATGAAATGCCAGCCATACTGGTGTACCAAAACATTGAAATGGTCGGGCCATATTGGTGTACCCAAACAATAATACACATTGATGAAAGTAATGTATAAACTGTTTAATAACACCGACTTTTAGTGCAAGACATCAGTACAATAATAAACAATACAAGCAAATAAAGCAAACCACAAATATTAATACAGTTACCTCACACAAGTCAGTTCAGCTAAATGACAACTTCGATGAAGATGTAAAACACAGCATGTTTACCTTTCACTTGCAAGTTGGCTTTATCAACTTTCGTTAATTCTTTGATTTACAGCATTGAGCAACATTTTTCAGTACCATTTAATTAATAACACATGTAAATTGATCGAGAACACATTGATCGAGAATTTTCGTAAAAGTTTGATCGAGAGTGCTACACATTCTCAGCGTACGGTTATCGAGATCGCGGACCAACCCAGGTCTACTATAGTATAAAAGCATTGCGAGCGTGTTTATCATTAAAACACAAATTCACTTCGAACAACACAACCAAAGGCGTCAGGAGAAGAAAACACTCGCCCCTCCTGCATGAAAATCCGCCATGATGAAAAATCAGCATTTGAGCTGTGACGTCATGCCTTCAGTTTCGCAAAGCCTCTTGGGGCAATATCTCGACCAAAAAAAACAACAAAAGGTACGCTATGCGTACATGTATCTGCGCCAAATCTTGTAATAAGATCTTAAACGATCTTACAACATCTTATAAGATTTTAGCGACATCTAATAAGATAACAAACGTATTGGGATATATCTTCACTGCAGTTGAGCCGGATACCGCGTGTTTAAGGTATACCCCTGAATCGTCTGTAGGTTTGTGCCATTCACGAAACTTCTACAGTTAGATAGAGCGTTAAATTCTGTACAACATATGTGAATTAGAGAACGTGGTATAGAATAACAACGGAGAAAAGGCTATTTGAACTGACATGAGCGCAAATATCAAATTGCATTATTACGCTATTTACTTGATGGCGTACGGGCGAACGTGGTCATATTTAAAGTAAATCAATCGTCTGTACGTTTGTGCTATTTGGGAAACTTGTACGGTTAGATAGAGCGTTAAATTCTGTACAACAATGAACATATGTGAATTAGAGAACATGGTATAGAATAACAACGGAGAAAAGTCTATTTGAACTGACGTGAGCGCAAATATCAAATTGCATTATTACGCTATTTACTTGGCGTACGGTCAAACGCGGTCATATTTAAAGTAAATCAATCGTCTGTAGGTTTGTGCCATTTGGGAAACTTGCACGGTTAGATAGAGCGTTAAATTCTGTATAACATATGTGAATTAGAAAAATCGTATAGAATTGCAACGGAGAAAAATATATTTGAACTGAGATGAGCGCAAATATCAAATTGAATTATTACGCTATTTACTTGGCGTACGGTCGAACGCGGTCATATTTAAAGTAAATCAATCGTCTGTAGGTTTGTGCCATTTGGGAAACTTGTACGGTTAGATAGAGCGTTAAATTCTGTACAACATATGTGAATTAGAGAACATGGTATAGAATAACAACGGAGAAAAGGCTATTTGAACTGACATGAGCGCAAATATCAAATTGCATTATTACGCTATTTACTTGGCCTACGGTCAAACGCAATCATTTTAAAGTATCCCTGAATCATACTACTCCAATCATACAGCATTGCAATTGACTTTCTTCGAAAATAATGTTGTTCTTCGTCTCACTCCGTAGTTCATACAACATGGCGAGGAAATATAAACAGTCACACTACTGCACACATTACAGGTCAGCGGTTACACCAAAAAGTTAACACACAAACAAACACACAACACGATAGCAATATATCTGCGCGCTGCGCAGATACAAAAACACAAACAACCAGACCGAAACCTAGACTCGGCTACCACAGGTAGCCCGAGTAATTAGTTCCACTCGAGAGCTTGCGAGACAAAAGAAAATGTCGCCAGCTTCGCGCGACATTTTTCGCCTAGTGGAAAACCGCCTTTATGGTCATCTGTAATTTATTGGCAGGTGACCATAAATTTTTTAAAGTGCTTTTCAAAAACTCGTTAATAATTCACGAGGAAAACACAAAGGAAATCAGTACCATGTCCGTGGTTTTATACCTGATAAAACTTCTTGATGTCAGAAAGAATACTAATGAACATACAATTTTATTGCTGCTTGCCGTATAAGGCGAGCACCTCACTAATCTTGACGAGGTCTGGGCTGAGTTTATATGTTCACAAACTCGATTCTAGGATTTTGTGGGCAATGATCTTCGGTATACGCAATGTCTACCGATCAGCGGCAGGCGTTATTAAATTGTGCGCTACGTACGCTACACCTGGCAAGTCACCCGATCCGCACGTTGTATCTAATAAACTACTAGACATTATATACACATTGTATCCAGTAAGTTACTGGAAATTGTTTAATTTAATTCTAAGATGCGCCAATTAACGGATTAAAAGTCACTGCGCAACCCACAATCTTTGTCAAGAACTGTTGACCATAAGTTACAAACACTATTAGGGTGGTTGGTAGGGGAGGAGGAGGACTAACCCCCCCCCCCCCCCCACCCGACACTTTTGAAGATAGGGTTACCCCCGGGAAATTCACATTTTTGAGATTAGGGTTAGGGGGTTCGGGGGGGAAGGGTTTCATTAATAACCTAGGCCTTTATTAAACAATTTCCAGTAACTTACTGGATACAATGTGTATATAATGTCTAGTAGTTTGTTAGGTACAACGTTCGGATCGACTGGGCAAGTTGGCATTGTTTGGCGCTGGAATATATTGATTTACTATACTATTATATCAAACACAACTCTATTTGTTGCTGGAAGTATATACCAAGGCCACAAAAGGCTTGGCGACATTTCGAAGGGCAGACAGTGTATTCATACGAACGAGTCTTTGTCCATTAATTTTTATATGACATTCTACACCATTGTGCCAGTCAGATGATTTCATTTAACATTTTAAGCATGCGACGTTATTGTCGACACTCACGTCACGCGTACAAAATTGAGCCATTAAAGATGGCAACGGCCGTTATTGCTGCAAATCAACAACCTAAAACTGCATAGATTGCCGTTCTTCACTTCAAGCAAGAGTGCTGACGCCATCACTCTTTAATGACTCGATTTTATACGCGTGACGTCCATGTTGAGGAAAACGTCGCATGCTTAAGCTCTTTAATTGAAAATTTTTCAAGTAACTAATAATAACAAGTATTTAGTACTAAATAGTAAATGGTAGCAACTCGCAACACTTCACTTTTGATAAAAACTTCTAGTATAAAGAATACTAACGAACATACAATTTTGTATAAAGAATATTAATGAACATAACATCCAATAGCGAATCGTTTTCAGGGGCGGATTTAGACTACGTCAACTAAGTTGCGCGACGAAGTGAAAATTTGACGTGAATATATAATTTTCGTTTGTTGCACGTTGTCAAAAATTTACAAATAAAATCCTGCAAATAAAAAATAATTATCTAGTCCCCGAGCCCGGTGAGGGTGCTAATCTCGACATGCGTGGAGTCCATTTTACACGCGTGGAGAAAAAGCGAGGGAGACGAAATCTGGGAGATAGTTTATTTGTTTGCTTGTTTATTTGTTTGCTTGTTTGTTTGTTTGTTTGTTCGTTCGTTCGTTCGTTCGTTCGTTCGTTCGTTCGTTCGTTCGTTCGTTCGTTCGTTCGTTCGTTCGTTCGTTCGTTCGTTCGTTCGTTCGTTCGTTCGTTCGTTCGTTCGTTCGTTCGTTCGTTCGTTCGTTCGTTCGTTCGTTCGTTCGTTCGTTCGTTCGTTCGTTCGTTCGTTCGTTCGTTCGTTCGTTCGTTCGTTCGTTCGTTCGATTCGTTCGTTCGTTCGTTCGTTCGTTCGTTCGTTCGTTTCATTCGTTCGATTCGTTCGATTCCATTCGTTCGTTCGTTCGTTCGTTCGTTCGTTCGTTCGTTCGATTCGTTCGATTGATTCCGTTCGTTCGTTCGTTCGTTCGTTCGTTCGTTCGTTCGTTCGTTCGTTCGTTCGTTCGTTCGTTCGTTCGTTCGTTCGTTCGTTCGTTCGTTCGTTCGTTCGATTCGTTCGTTCGTTCGTTCGTTCGTTCGTTCGTTCGTTCGTTCGTTCGTTCGTTCGTTCGTTCGTTCGTTCGTTCGTTCGTTCGTTCGTTCGTTCGTTCGTTCGTTCGTTCGTTCGTTCGTTCGTTCGTTCGTTCGTTCGTTCGTTCGTTCGTTCGTTGTTCGATTCGTTCGTTCGTTCGTTCGTTCGTTCGTTCGTTCGTTCGTTCGTTCGTTCGTTCGTTCGTTCGTTCGTTCGTTCGTTCGTTCGTTCGTTCGTTCGTTCGTTCGTTCGTTCGTTCGTTCGTTCGTTCGTTCGTTCGTTCGTTCGTTCGTTCGTTCGTTCGTTCGTTCGTTCGTTCGTTCGTTCGTTCGTTCGTTCGTTCGTTCGTTCGTTCGTTCGTTCGTTCGTTCGTTCGTTCGTTCGTTCGTTCGTTCGTTCGTTCGTTCGTTCGTTCGTTCGTTCGTTCGTTCGTTCGTTCGTTCGTTCGTTCGTTCGTTCGTTCGTTCGTTCGTTCGTTCGTTCGTTCGTTCGTTCGTTCGTTCGTTCGTTCGTTCGTTCGTTCGTTCGATTCGATTCGTTCGTTCGTTCGTTCGTTCGTTCGTTCGTTCGTTCGTTCGTTCGTTCGTTCGTTCGTTCGTTCGTTCGTTCGTTCGTTCGTTCGTTCGTTCGTTCGTTCGTTCGATTCGTTCGTTCGTTCGTTCGTTCGTTCGTTCGTTCGTTCGTTCGTTCGTTCGATTCGTTCGTTCGTTCGTTCGTTCGTTCGTTCGTTCGTTCGTTCGTTCGTTCGTTCGTTCGTTCGTTCGTTCGTTCGTTCGTTCGTTCGTTCGTTCGTTCGTTCGTTCGTTCGTTCGTTCGTTCGTTCGTTCGTTCGTTCGTTCGTTCGTTCGTTCGTTCGTTCGTTCGTTCGTTCGTTCGTTCGTTCGTTCGATTCGATTCGTTCGTTCGTTCGTTCGTTCGTTCGTTCGTTCGTTCGTTCGATTCGTTCGATATTCGTTCGTTCGTTCGTTCGTTCTTCGATTCATTCGTTCGTTCGTTCGATTTCGTTCGTTCGTTCGTTCGTTCGTTCGATTCGTTCGTTCGTTCGTTCGTTCGATTCGTTCGTTCGTTCGATTCCGTTCGATTATTCGTTCGATTCGTTCGTTCGTTCGTTCGTTCGATATTCGTTCGTTCGTTCGTTCGTTCGTTCGTTCGTTCGTTCGTTCGTTCGTTCGTTCGTTCGTTCGTTCGTTCGTTCGTTCGTTCGTTCGTTCGTTCGTTCGTTCCATTCGTTCGTTCGTTCGTTCGTTCGTTCGTTCGTTCGTTCGTTCCGTTCGTTCGTTCGTTCGTTCGTTCGTTCGTTCGTTCGTTCGTTCGTTCGTTCGTTCGTTCGTTCGTTCGTTCGATTCCATTCGCATTCGTTCGATTCATTCGTTCGTTCGTTCGTTCGTTCGTTCGTTCGTTCGTTCGTTCGATTCATTCGTTATTCATTCGTTCGTTCATTCGTTCGTTCGTTCGTTCGTTCGTTCGTTCGTTCGTTCGTTCGTTCGTTCGTTCGTTCGTTCGTTCGTTCGTTCGTTCGTTCGTTCGTTCGTTCGTTCGTTCGTTCGTTCGTTCGTTCGTTCGTTCGTTCGTTCGTTCGTTCGTTCGTTCGTTCGTTCGTTCGTTCGTTCGTTCGTTCGTTCGTTCGTTCGTTCGTTCGTTCGTTCGTTCGTTCGTTCGTTCGTTCGTTTGTTTGTTTGTTTGTTTGTTTGTTTGTTTGTTTGTTTGTATATATATATGTTTGGTACGGTGTCACGCGGTAAGAATAGTTGGACACTGATGACTAGCGACGAAGAAAACTACTAGAAATACATAAATGCAACAACCCCTCGTCTGCTTTTATATGCTTTTTGAAATGCTCCCCACCAACCCCACCTTCCAATTAAAATAAGCACTCCTGATAATTATAACTCCTCAGGATAATTACAGAATTTATGATTAGGATAACTGAAATGAAAGTTGAACATATCAAAGGAAAACTTACAGATTTCATATTAAACTCTGGTTGTAAAACTATATTGTTTTTAGCCATTTAGGAAGTTTCCAAGGAATTACTTTTATGTTTTGCAAAGGCAGGATTAAAAGTTAACAGCTCAAAAACTACATTTATAATAGGAGATAAAAACAACAGACAACCTATAAATTTCAGTCTGTATAATACAGGACAAAAGAAAATGGACAAAGCCTATGAGTATTTATGATAAGTGCTTGCAATTAAGTCAATGAAAAACATCACGTCCACAGTAGCAAAGGGAAAGCACGAAAACGTGAAGCTGTATACTGCTTAAACACGGAGCGAGCGCATAAAAGGGAGCCCCCCCCCGACTACGCACTGACAGTTTGAAATGTCAACAGTCAAGTCGACAACGAGTCAGTGAGCTGGTGAAGTTTTGAGAATTATCTTTTATTTATAACCTTCTTACCTTTCAATTACCCATGTAAATTGTAAAGAGAAGCATAAGAGTCTTAGATAAAAACAATTCTGAAGTGATTAAATTTGTTTGGACAATGAATTTGTAAAATATATAAGCTTATATTATGACCTTGCTTTCAAACAATGTTTGAAGCTTTGTCTTTGCCGTTTTTTAAGATAGAGTTCCACATAAAAGACAATACTTTGATATTTAACTAAAACAGACCATTTAAACGAAGACAATAATTAGTTTATTATATTAACTTTGCAAGTCAATATATCACAAATTGAGAACTTTTGTCTGGCTTTCCAGACAACATGTACTGTCGGTCGTGCAAAAACAAAGTTGTCGTCGTTGAAAAGTGAGATGTGTTCAGACATCTACATGGAGATATTCATTATCAACATTCTTGGTGTATATAAAAGGGTCTTATAATTACAAAGACAGAAGATATGAATGAATAAGCAAAGAATACAGACATCATCTGCATTCAACAAGAAAAATGGTGAGACGCTTGGTCTTTTTCGTACGGTTTTTCCTCACCTTAGTTTTGTTTCGACGTATTGGAAGCGTAATTTTTCCGTCTTTCTACTCAAAATGATGTGTTACACTTGAAAAAGACAAATTAGACGTTTGGGAAGTGGCAAGTTTAATTTAAAAAGATAAACAAGTCTCACAAAAGCTCCACTCTTCAGTCTTAGTCAAAGTTCCTCTGTAAGGCCGGAAGTAATTTTAGCTGTGTGGACCAATCAGATGCGTTTGGGCAGGATTGGCTGAGTACCTCAGTCAGTATAACTTATGCGCTCGCTCCGTGTTTAATGGTAAAGCAAAAACTTGAAAACAACATATTAAAGGACAAGGTATATTACTTTATAGCTAGGTTAAGTTTACAGTAACTGACGAGTGTCTAAAAGGGTTCTATTTAAAGTGCCGTTCTTGGCGTTTACAGAATATATTAATGAATAAATGCTGATTACAATCAGCAAAATAAATAAAAACAAATGCCCTACCGTCATTTTGAGACTACTGAGTGAGTGGCCTGTGACTACAAACACTACAATTGAGATCAAGTTTTTGTTTACCATACGTTTGGTTTCTTCAGGTTTTCTGGTTTCTCTTGAAGATATATTAAACCGGCTGTTTGTATCCTCCTTTTATTCGTTGTTCTGCTTCTTTCCGTTTAAAACGAAACCATTTGAAACCATTTTGTTTCGCAAAATATGGAAATAACTATAAGTTTGCTTCAAAGCTAGTCACCAGTGCCCAATTATTTGTACCGCGTGACACCCTACGCGTATATATATAAACTATTTCCAGATTTTGTCTCCTTTTTCTACACGCGTGTAAAGTGGACTCCACGCACGTCGAGATTAGCACCCTCACCCGGGCTCCGGGCCTTCGGCCCTACGCCCGGGCTCGGGGATTAAATCTGTCAGTATTTTGCTTTCGTTTAACGAAATGGAGCCTGTTCTACTTAAATAATAAAAGAGAACAACGAAGAAAAGGATACAAACAGCCGGTTTAATATACAGTATCTTGAAGCGAAACCAGAGAACCTGAAGAAACCAAACGCCGTAGGGTAAACTCGATCTGAATTGCAGTGGTTGTGGTCACTCAGTGTTAAAGTTATAAACGGTAGGATTCTTGTTTGTCTTAATAACCTAAACAATATACAGCTTCATGTTTTCGTGCTTTCCCTTTGCTCGTCCAAACCAAAGTCAGCTTAACTAAAGCTAACTTAAAACACTTCCTTTATAAGCTTATGTTGATGTTATTCATTGACTTTGCATGGGCTTTTACGATTTTTTTTGCTGTATTTCCAAATTTTCGACTGAAACGTGGTCTGTTTAATACTTCTTTCTGGGATCCAATTCTACTGAATTCTTTTTATCTCAGACTCTATTATAAATGTAATTTTGAGCTTTTAACTTTTAATTCTGCCTTTGCAAACATGTATACTTAGCCACATAGGGAAGCCATAAGCCATTTAAATGCTAGCTTGCTAAAAATAATTATCCCTTTTGAATCCTCCAATAAAAATAATATATTTTTTACAACCAGATCTAAGTTTTGCTTTGATGTCAACTTTTATTAAATCAGTTAGTCATCCTATCCGTAAATTCTATAATTATATATCTCTAGGATTATCATTTGTTTTAAAATCTGTTTGTTTTTATATTGGTTGTATATCAGGAGTGCTTATTTTAGGTCAGGGTGGGTGGGTGGGGGTGTTTCAAAATACCCATTTAATAAAAGTGGGTGAGGGGTTGTTGCATTCATGTATTTCTAGTAGGAAGGAGTATGTTCTATTCTTAAAATGCTTATCTACAGAGGCTTCGGTTCAGGCCAGAAAAATTTCCCCGTTGGCGTTTCTCCTTTTTCTTACGCGCGAGGCCTCATTCTGTAGCTACGACTGATTTCGAGGGGAAAGCAGTGGGATGCACGGGACATAATGGGAGAATCAAGGATCGGGTTCACAGTCATTTCCAGGCTGCAAATGCGATGCAGGCTCTCGGTTTGATGAATTTGACGAAGGTGAACTTCGTCAAATTTTGACGAAGTTGGTGGAGTTTTCAACGTTCCTGATTGGCTAATTTTGCTCTAATTACGACTTACGATTGGTGTAGAGGCTGAAACGTCATTTTGCAGGATACGCGTCTTTCTGAATAATCAGTATGGTTAGCGATCGCTTCTGTGGTTCTACGAAGCCATGCGCATATTCTCAGCCATAATATTGCGCCAGAACTGAGTGGCGTCTTTTTATATTCCCAACACTCAATAGCAAGGATACCTACAAGACCTTTATGATGAAATATTCGTGAAACTTTCATCAAGTGCTTTATGCACTGAAGATGACCTTTTACAGAGGATTGAAAAAGATATATATCGAAATATCAATTGCGAGAATTTTATACAGTGAATCAGTGATGCGCTCTGAGGTCGTCTGAGGTAAGAAACCCTACTATACTGTATGATTTGAATATCATTATAGTCTTTATGATAATTTATAGATTTACTCTTGGGCTAGACTTCGCGTTTGCTTGTATTTGATCTATAACATGTTAATGAATTGATGCTTTGCTGGAAATTTGATCTTGCTTGGAGATTTCATGGTTTTAATATTAATATCAGTAATATGATTAATTTTATCTTTGTGGCAGTTAAAGCACTCTTCTCATACATTGCTAATTTCTTCCTTTAATATTAATTATTACAGTATATAATATATATATATATATAATTACTGACCCGCGTCAAATTCCATTGTTCTCTGTCTGCATTATATCAACGATTTCAGGCTGTTTTAGGAAAACGGCGACGGTCCTTTTTGGTAGCGGGGAAATTATCAGGGGTAATTATAAACGTACTAAACTGGCACACTGCAATATTAAAAATATTGCAGCCAGCACACTGCAATATTAAAAATATTGCTGCTAGCACACTGCAATATTAAAAATATTGCACCCAGCAGTAAAAAAACAAGCTAAAAACAGTCTTCCTCATAATTATTAGATGAATCTACAAGCTTACTCTTGATTTTACCAATATAAAAAATTATGCGATTGTACACAACAAAACAAGAACACAATTCCATAAACAGGACATATTTTATATTATAAATAATTACACAACATCTGCACTAAATAACATCATATCGGCAGTCACCATTTTTAAAGCATTCATTTATACGACACAACGATCTTAGTGCAGCCTGTATTAATTACAAGCGATTGATCACAACATAAGTCAGACACGTCATTTTCAGTATTTTTCTTTAAACATATTTTCTTTTCACCTTCCGTATTCACTTCAACCTTACGTAAATCGGAACCTTGTAATATCTCACTCGCTTTTTTTTAATTGACGTCGAAGTACATTTATACGCCTTAACCCCATCAGATGACCGGTGACCAGTCGTCTCCTGAATAACTTGTTCTGATATTCCCGCATTGTACAATCTTGTAGCGCAACTACGCCGAAGAGAGTGATTTGTAAAATGCCCTTCAAACCCGGCATTCTTCATAATATTTTTCACCACATTTCCTAACGTTTCCCTACCCACAGCTTTTTTGTAATACCAAATATCACCATTTGGCTTTGCCAAAGCTCGCAAATAGAACGCGTTATCGCTGATTTCCTTTGGAACATGAGATAAATATTTCTTATAAAGCTCAACTGGACAACGAAGGGGATTTTCTAAATTCTTATATGCCCGAACAACTTTTCTTTTGATACGCAAATGGGCTAACCCCCCGTTATTCGTCTTGCTGACATCTTCCGTATACTGCAAATATTCAGACCCAAATTCGTCAACTTGTAGGGATAGTTGCGAGTTTTTACTTCTCAAATTTCTATGCTCTTGACCAGCCCTAAGCGCAAATTGTATACCGAACACATAAACTAACGTATCTCTAAGCAAACTTGCCCCCCTGCTTCCTAAGAAACCGTGCTCCCACAAATAATTTTCTTGCTCTTCCGATATAAAATTAGCTTGTGCGACCTCTACGCCTAATCCTTGCCCTGCTCTTTCTTTCAATACAAAATTTAACGCCGAATTTAACTCTCTAAATACACAACTTGTCTTATCAATTAAAGTCACATTACGCTTACATTCCACGCGTAAATACGTTTGAATGCTACTTAACATTTCATATATAGTCTTGCCGGGATACTCTTTCCCGTCTACTTTTCTCACTTCTGCAACGAAACGTGCCAGGAAATAATCCAATTCATCGACAGACATTTCTTCTAAGCTTGCGTTCATCACTGGTTCTCCACTACAGGTGAGATTAGTCACACCATGATTTCTTTCGGTCCGCCACTCTTCAAATGTTTTCAACACCCAACGCCACTTCTTTCGACTAGCTTCCGAAGTCCAACTTTGTTTGAACTTTTCGCACTCCAACGACGTTATCGGTTTTCGAAATCTATTTCCTGGTTACAAACGACACATTTCATTACATTAAAAACTCAACAAGCAAAAGAACATACTAAACTAGCGAACCAACCTTTCGACAATTTTAAATTCGCCACGTGCTCCGTACCTTTTCTATCTTCATCAGTCTCTTCACTTCCCTCCTGTGCATTCTCATTCTCGAAAAGAACAGCTAGTTCATGAACGTCAACGTCTCTTTCTTCGCTTAGCTTTCGCTTATTTGTCGACGACTGTGTGATATAAAAACTTTCATCTTCTGAAGAATCTTCCATCTCTATACCACGCCACTAGCTAAGCCTAACTAAATTGAATAAATAAAATTATTTGTTCTCTTATAATATGCAAATGTTCTTCCAAAGTCCACATCAATAACAATCAAACAAAACAAAACACGCAAATTCTATAACTAATCTAAAATTCTGACAGTGATATTCAAAAACTTTCCTATTGAAATTGTAAACAATACATCCTGTTCATTGTTTGGAAATGGGGTGCCTGAAATCGTTGATATAATGCAGACAGAGAACAATGGAATTTGACGCGGTTCAGTAATTATGGTAGATAATTACTTCGGCCAAACGGCATTATTGAATATATTGCAGCCAGCTTCGGGCTACGCCCTCAGCTAGCTGCAATATATTCAATAATGCCGTTGGCCTCAGTAATTATCTATTAAATAAATATATATATATATATATATATATATATATATATATATATATATATATATACACACAACATGTCATGTACTGTATGAATACTAAACTTAATTAGTAAATGATGATTGGTTTCTTCTTTTAATATGAATTTACATGTGTACAGTAGATACAGTACTAAGTGCTGATATCCACATGAACCAATTAACTACATGTGCTCTATTACAATTATTATTTACATTTTATTATCTGGCTTAAATACAATGTCTGCTTAATTCTAGTATTCAATGTTTATATACTTTCATAGTTTACATAATTGAAATGATATAAACAAGTAATGACTTAGATTAGATGGGGGCTCAAGGGTTAGGATGACTGGGATAATGTTGAAAGTTGAGCTCCTTTACGTCCATGTTGCATTATGGTCATAAATAAAGGCATTCCTTAACAAGACATTGTCTGCTTGGGTAGATGTGTAAAAGTTGAGTATCTGGCACCTGAAAACCAGACAGCTCATAGTAACATAGATTGGTAATGGTGGGTAGTAGCTTGAATTAGTTGTGACTTAATTAGGATGACTGGGATGATGTAGATGGTTGAGCTCCTAGAGCTGCTTCTTTGAATGTCCCATTACCCTTGCTCTGGGTTATGCAGAACATTAAATTCGGCTAGACCTTTACTTGTGTGTTGGTCAGGCTGTCCATGTTGAATTCACTGACTGCAAGAATATGTTTTTTGTGTCTTCAAGGCATGCCATATATTTTTTAAGTTAGTAATTAAATATAATCACATATCTCTACTGTTTGTTGTATTGCCTTCTTTTTAGAAAAAAATAATTACGCATTTACTATTACAAGAACTATTACAATAATTCACTAATCCAAATCCAATTTTGACACTTTTTCAAAAAAGTATAAAATTATGTGCTAAAAAATATGTTTTAAAACTTCAGAAATTTTGATTAAAAGTGTTGTCAGAATGCGGGGAATGCCATTTCAGAGATCCAAATTTCAAAAATTTAAATTGCAGATTCTAATGCACTTCCGCATGCTGGCTTTCAGGGTTATTCATATGCCTCCATTTTTTGCGGAGGTATATTTATTCTTAGGCGTCGGATATTTACTCTTACTGAGTACATTATGGCTATCAGACTATTCCACGTTATTCGATATAGTTATGGTGTCAAAATAATGAAAGAGAAAGTCCGAAAGCCACCACGCGAAAGTGCATTAGAATTTCAATTTTGTCAGGGGTCATGGTCATGCATGGTCATGCCGACAGTGATTAACATTTCAATGGCGCTTTGGGAGAATTTCAACGTCTATTGAACGCTTGCGAACTCGTTTAACCATCTAAGAGTTTTAATGTTAGTTTCGAAACAAGGTTCAATACATTTCGAACTTGGTTTAAGAAGTATTTTAAAGGATTTCACAAGGGGGGCATCTGGTCCTTGGGGGGGGGGGGGGGGCGCAACTGGTCCTAGGGGGGGGGGCTCTGGTCCTAGCACCAGATGCCCAGGGAGGCATTCTGAAGGGGGAGCATCGTTACACCGGCGTCGTGTAAACGGGGTCTAAACGAACCTTTCTGGTCTCGTTATGAAGCAAATATTCTTTTGAATTGCATACACAGGCACATAAAAGAATATTCAAATTAATCGCTAATATGAAAGTGGTGTATGTTTGCTGTTAACAATATTGAGGTTTGTATTTCCAAAATGGTAATGAGGATAACGTCTATGAAAATTTGGAAGAAATCTCACTCGGAAGAAAGACGCAGAAATGCCTACATGGACGTCACTCCTCATTACGTGGTCTTCCAGTACAGACTGAACGACGAAGGAGCGAGATTTGTGCGAAAAGACCAAGGGCAGCTGCATAATTTTTCCATAAATAACGACCAAGCAAGGTTAATATAAGGTTTTTATTATATAGTCCAAGTTTTTAAATTTTATTTGAATGTCGAGAGCACAAGCAGCAAAGACTTGTAAAAATTGTAAATAACCAAAACATTTTCAGTTACCGTAAACAATGTTGCATTAATTATTTTGTTAGCCATATGGTTAACTTTTGAATACTTATGGGAAATGTCTAAATATTGCAACAGTATAACTATTTAACACCAACAGTACGTAAGCAAACAGCTATTGTAATTTAACAAAAAAATTGAAAATATTTGATTATTAGCTGTCAGAAATACACCACCAGAAAATGACTTACTATTACTATTGTAATTACCTCCGCCAGAAGGTTTTTTTTACCCATGTCTGTCTGTCTGTCTGTCTGTCTGTCTGTCTGTCTGTCTGTCTGTCTGTCTGTCTGTCTGTCTGTCTGTCTGTCTGTCTGTCTGTCTGTCTGTCTGTCTGTCTGTCTGTCTGTCTGTCTGTCTGTCTGTCTGTCTGTCTGTCTGTCTGTCTGTCTGTCTGTCTGTCTGTCTGTCTGTCTGTCTGTCTGTCTTTCTAACCAATCTCGCTTGGTCAACTATTAATAACTTAGGTGATTCCAATGACCGGTGGGAATTGTGGAAAAAAATGTTTTTGTCTATTGTTGATAAACATGCACCATTCAAACGAAAACGAGTGAGAAACAAAAAGAGTCCCTGGATGACGCCTCATTTAAAACAATTACTAGTTAACCGAGACAGCTTAAAAAAGCAGCGGTGACATCTAATAATCCCTGTGACTGGCAAAACTTGAAATTTGCCCGAAATAATTGCAACAACAAGATTAGAAAAGCTAAAAAGGATTATTATCACCACTTCTTTGAAGCTAACTCGGGAAACTCAAAGGAAGTTTGGAAATCAATTAATGAATTGATGTCTCGCAACTCTAAATCTGACAGTATCCCTTCTCTAAAAATTGGAAACCAAGAAATCAATAATGATGCGGATATATCAGAAAGTTTTAACAAACACTTTTCGGAAATTGGACTGAAATTGACATCAACTGATTTTCAGACCACTAAATTGTACTCTGATTATTTGAAAACAGCTAGTTCGGTATTTACTTTGAAACCTACAACACCAAATGTGGTTTTTAAATTACTTAGTTTAATACCCGATAGGAAAGCAACTGGCTTAGACCAAATACCATGTAAACTACTCAAACATGCAGCGCCTATTATTTCTGAATCTTTATGTGACCTTTTCAATTTTTCCATACAAACAGCCGTATTTCCTGACGAGTGGAAACTTGCAAAAGTTACACCAATACATAAAAGCGAAGCTAAAGACGACGTAAACAATTACAGACCTATCTCTGAACTCAGTGCCGTATCTAAAGTTTTTGAGCATATTGTTTACGATCAGTTATATACGTATCTCAATAAAAATAGTTTATTGCATAAAAAACAATCAGGCTTTAGGCCATTTCACTCTACTACGAGTACACTTCTAGATGCAACAACTGATTGGCTTAAAAACATGGATCAGGGACTTCTTAATTCTGTAGTTTATTTGGATTTAGCAAAGGCATTTGACACTGTAAGCCATGACATATTACTCTGTAAGCTCCAAAGTTATGGAGTTGATGCAAATACTTTATCTTGGTTCAAATCGTATTTGCACAATCGCAGACAAAAATGTTGTGTTAACGGCTTTCTGTCAAAAGAACGCACACTTAACTGTGGCGTTCCCCAAGGTTCCATTCTTGGACCATTATTATTTCTCATTTATATTAATGATCTTCCACATTGTCTGCAACATTCCACTGCTCGAATGTATGCTGACGATACTAACATAACAACTACTGGAACATCTATTCGAGAAATAATAACTCTTGCCAACAAAGATCTCGAAAATATTAGTGAATGGCTAAAAGCAAATAAACTCAGTCTAAACGTAACTAAAACAGAGTACATGTTTGTTGGGTCTGACTATAATCTTGACAAGGTAAGAGATATGCCGCTATTATATCTCGACAGCAAACCTATAAAACGAGTTAGGGTAACCAAATCTCTAGGGGTATATATAGATGAAAGATTATCATGGTTAGATCATATCAACAATATGTCAAAAAAAGTAAGGGCTTCAATTTCAGGTCTTCGACAAGTGAGACGTTTTGTTCCTCAGCAAACTTCAATTACAATATACAAGTCACTAATTCAACCATTGTTCGATTATTGTGATGTTGTGTGGGACAATATGCCTTTGACAACAGCCCACAGACTGCAAAAGCTGCAAAACCGTGCAGCAAGAGTGATTACTTGTCAAGGTTATGAAGTCAGATCTAATGAAATAAGACAACAATTAAAATGGAAAAATCTCACGGAGACACGAGATATGCACAAGTTAATTATGATGTATAAAGTGTTAAACAACATGGCCCCTCCGTATCTACGAGACCATTTTAAAATGTCTACCGTTAATGATATATATTCCCTGCGAAACCGAAAGTTGTGTCTTGTTTTACCTCAAGCACGTACTGAATTCTTAAAAAGAAGTTTTGCATATTCTGGATGTAAAATTTGGAACAACTTGCCGGAAAATGTAAAATGTAGTGAAAACATCAATGAGTTCAAAAGAGGCCCCACATCATGCTTCTAATTAATAATTAATAATTAATTTTTAACTTTTGTAAGTTTAGTTCGGCTTTCTTGTAAAGCAGTTTATTAACTGAAGAAATTCCGACTTTAAATAAATATATCTCTGTCTGTCTGTCTTGTCTCGTCTCGTCTCGTCTCGTCTCGTCTCGTCTCGTCTCGTCTCGTCTCGTCTCGTCTCGTCTCGTCTCGTCTCGTCTCGTCTCGTCTCGTCTCGTCTCGTCTCGTCTCGTCTCGTCTCGTCTCGTCTCGTCTCGTCTCGTCTCGTCTCGTCTCGTCTCGTCTCGTCTCGTCTCGTCTCGTCTCGTCTCGTCTCGTCTCGTCTCGTCTCGTCTCGTCTCGTCTCGTCTCGTCTGTTTGTTTGTTTGTTTGTCTGTTTGTTTGTTTGTTTGTTTGTTTGTTTGTTTGTTTGTTTGTTTGTTTGTTTGTTTGTTTGTTTGTTTGTTTGTTTGTTTGTTTGTTTGTTTGTTTGTTTGTCTGTTGCCAGTTCGCAGAAGGTTGGCCACAGACCAACGACCAATCCCTTTGAACAAATTTATTTGAACTTAGTCAAAATTCGGATGAGAAATTAATAAAAATCTGACCCAAGATTCTCCGTGTGTAAGAAAAGCTTGATTGCACTCATTATCTTTATTTTATGCAAATATTTTTGCATAATTTTGGTACGAGTGTAATCCAAGCATTTTATTCAAACATGCATGCATGTGTTGTGGTCTCGTTAACTAGCCTGGTTAGCGTTCAAATTTTAAACATCTCCAATAACCCGCTGGCGGAGGTATACGCAGTCCCTGACTGCTCTCTAGTTGATAAACTTTATCATCACTTGAAACCACCTCAGGTTTGATAGATTTACTTATACAGCCACTGTACATATAAAGACCATTTCCATTCAATAATGTTGTGTTCATAAAGCATATGTCCCAAATGTTGACAGCTACACATTGTGTTCTAGAAATATCAGCATGGCACATATGCATTTATATAGCACAACATTTGTGTGCACCAAACCACATTTTCTACTTTCGTATTGCTTAACTAGTTGTTTTAGACATGGCAAATAAAATATGCTATTAAGATGAAACATATAAACAGCATTTCATTCAATTCCGGAATTTACCTTCGATGACATGAAGCTTCTCTTGCTTTCAAGTAGTTTCCGTAGAGAGACCCATATTTGACTTGCATGGTTCAATAATAATACCTTGAAATTTCTAATAGTTTCTAATTTTTGCGAGTCTTCACGCAAAATCACGCCTGACCGAACTGGCCGTAAGTGTGAACGCAATAGCACCGGTAAAATATAAACGAACAGCACTTATCGTGATAAAAAACCCTGCACTAAACGTTGCTTTCCAGCACCGTTTTGAGAAAGCGAAAGTACACCGACTTGCTCAAGGCTTCGACCGCATGAGCAAAAAAATAAGACAAATGGTCGGTAACAAATAGTCGTATGCTGTCCGGTTCTTGGTATCCGCTGTTTGATTGGTTCCAATTTTTCTTTTGTTACTTACTTAGCAACGTGGCTACTAGCGCATGCGTAGTAGACACAAAAAGCGGTAATGATCTCTCAGCACTGTGGGAAGACCAATTACCTGCGTCTCTTATCGGTTGGGTAATCATTTACATACAGTAGTTCCCTATCGAGAGCAAGGGGGGGGGGGGCGCTTATTTCAAAAAATGTAGTGGAAGGAGGGCGCTTATTCGAGAGGGGGCGTTTATTGGAAGGAGGGCGCTTATTCGAATCATACGGTAATCAGTTACAGATAAAACGTAGACAAAAATGCTGACTCGACATTTTTAAAAAGTTTGGCCAGCGATATACCGGTAACGAATGACTAAATGTGATCGGACCAACATAGTTCTTTTGTCCATTTAACTTTGTCTATCTGGCAGTATTGTCAAACTTTTGAATTTCATAAAATTTGATTTTCTCATATATGGATGACGTCTTATTTACTTCAACCCCCGATAGCTATTGTTCAACTTTTTCGCTTGGGGCCACCCGGGATATTCCAACCTCGTTCCCAGGGCCTTTTTGAAATTGGCGGGGCGGGAAAAGGCCCTGGCATCGGCTGGATTCTAACCTGCGATCAGGCGTTATTTTGCGGGTTTCTCCGGGGGCGTGGAAAGTTGGGTGCGCGGGAAAATGAAAAATAACGCCTGATACGTTTCTACTAAAAACTTCCTTCCGCCCCATTACCAAATTGTCAATGATTGACAACCTATCACAAGAACCTACCAATCACAACAAAAGTGAAATCAACAACAAAAACACGCCTACAAAAGCAATGTTTTCCCTAGAGAACATGTACATTTCATGATGAGCAGCAAACATTGTGTCCTTTGTCGCCTGAATCTTTCCACAAAATTAGGAAGTTTAGCGAACGTAGTACCGTTTTTTCGTGAAACTCGAAATAAAGAGTTTTTACCGAAGGCGAACCTACAACCGAGTACAACACCTGTTGTTATCAACGACCTGATCAATTCCATCGGAATAAATACGTCTTCATTCAATCGTCTCACTCTAAGCGAACGACAATCTACATATGTATGTAGGAAATGCGCTCGAAAAGTGTTCAACTGCCATTCTTTGTATCATGAAATTGTACTGGCGCTTCCAGGCAGTACCGATCAGGGGGACGACGAAGAAACTCTTCCGAAAAACGACACTACGTCAAAGCGTGCAGTTATCCGATCACCTAGTGGGTTAACTCCATCTAAGAAAAAAACAAAGGAAAGGATTACCCGCGACAATCCTGTTTCCAAAAGAACGTTACCTTACGAGAGCCAGGTAGCCACTATCAACGATGAAATTTCATCCTTAATGAATTTGCCGTTGGAGGCGAACGAAGAATTCCATACTATTGTAAAGGTAAACTTGATAAATTTATTACGCTTTTTAATTATATCTATAATATGTATATATATTTAACTAAATCGTTTTTATCTGCTATTAATTCGTAGATTTTTGTGGGTTACCGTTCACGAGTGATAGAACATGAATGTGAGAAGAAGGAAATGACGATGGTCAAAAATCTCGCGGTGAAAAATACGAATCAGCAGCAAACGCAGCTTTTGACTTCCCTCCATTCAGAAAAGCGCTGACAGCAGAACAAAATCGAAGAATGAAAAGAGAATTGGCCAAGTATTCAAAAGATCGAACCTGTGTTTTCAAATATCGAGATGATGTCAAGAAATTGGCTAATTATCGGAACGGGCAGCTGATGGATGAGGCCAAGGAGAAATTACCGCTTACTTTCGACCTTTGATTGTAAACATATAAGCATAAACTCAGTAAGAAAACATACATGCACACACAATTAACCATCGAGAATTGAAACATAAAATACAATACAAAAGCTAGGTGTAACTCATTTAGTAGACACAAACAAATGAGCTCAGTGGAAATACAGTAGGCACACAATGTTGAATTATAATATACATAAATATTAAGAATATGCTCACCATAATTCAACCGTATGAACTTCATCTACAACCAGGGCTTGTATATTTGTTAATTTTTCTTCCTGAAGGACCTTCTTCCATTTCGAAGAGAACCACTGTTCAGCACTTCCGAAAATGACTTCGTATTGTCCGTTCGATATCGCCATATACAACTCTGCAATCTCTTCCAGACAGACAGATTTAATCCCAAGGCTATTTAATTTGCTTACTTGTTGAATCCGTATATACTCTAGTGGACTAACAACGATAACAGAAAACTTCTTATCGTCTCCGGCATGAAGCATCTTGTACCCTTCTTCGTAAATTTTGGGCAACACCTGGTAAATTATACTCTTCCCATAACCAGTCGGTAACACAGCCAAAACATCGCGCCGCTCAACAGCTAAAAGTCTAATGCTTTCTTTCTGATCCGGTTTTAAAGCTTTCAATTGAAAAATATTTAATACCTTTTCAAGAACGTCTTCGAATACCTCTATTGATAAGCAACCTGCCTTGTTTTTATTAAGACTACAGGAAGTAGAGATTTGCGCGCTAGCCAATTAAACCTTATCAATCGAGTCCTTTGTTGCAATAGCCAATCAGGACGACTTCCAAAATCTGGAAGTACTGCACGAAGTTTTAACGACATTTGTATCAGGCCATAGTTTAACAACTGGCCTGATTGCAGGTTAACTGGATTCTGCACCCAGAATTTCAGGGTGTAATAAATTAGCGTGGAAATTAGCCAATCTCGTACCCAGCGCCTGCGATCCTTTTGGTCAGTACCAAGGAACGGAGGCTCTGGGAAACTCCGATGAAACTCGGCACCTGATTGGTTAGTTCAATCAATCTCGACCCAGCAATAAATAACAGTGAAAATTAAAATTCTGTGCACGTTGCTAACCTGTTTAATTGATTTATCAACGTTCTGTAACACATAATTATAAACGACAAACCCAATATACAATTGAACACATGAAATAATTCAAAACAGTGAAAATCCCGATAATTTACAAGTTAAAACTATTATTATTGTCGCTTTGTCGCCAAACAACATCTGCCGTCTGATTCGTCTCGTATTTATTCGCAGTTTCGTTTCAGAACTTTAAAAATAACATTAGAGAATGCAAGGTCGATATAATTTAGCCAAAATTCCTAACAGAAAGTACAATATTCCTTACCTGAGCAGCTGAGCCGAGCCGATCACGGCCGACGCGGACAAATAAAACCTACGGCTCAAATCGTTCGGTCAACGATTAGGAGAAAAGCAAAGAATGGCCATTCTTACACGAAATGCTTTGTCGAGAGCCTTGTAAAACATGTTGATTTTATTCATCGGTAAACAATATTTCCCTGGTCTTTGGACTAGCGAACGATCATCAACATGACAGTTACAAATTTATATGAGGAACTGGGAACCAGAGGACTGGGACCAAAGACCCCGATTTGGGGACTTTTTCATCGGAGTTTCCCAGAGTCTCCGTTCCTTGGTACTGACCAAAAGGATCGCAGGCTCTGGGTACGAGATTGGGAAATTAGCATGCAAAATTATTCCGCGTGACTCGTCAGAGAAGTTTGGACCTTTTGGTTGCGTTCGATAGCGGAAATTTCGCGTGTTTTTGTTTAAAACCGCTTCAAGTCAAGTGTTTTGAATATTTGTTACATAGATATCGATCTCTTCATCGTCCAAGCAGCCATCAACACGAGACAAGCGAAATCTGGTATTGCGGTAATAAATAAAGAAGCTATTAATTTCCAAGCCGCTTGTATATTAAGAAATTCAAGAAGTAACAACGCTAGAAGCTCCCCCGCAGTTTCTTCTACCCAGGAAGCTAATAAGTCATGTTTGTCTCTTCCTGGAATTCACGAGTTTTTGTTGACCGAAATTTAGAAGAAGAAAATATTTCCAGCGGCAAACAGTGTGCTACTGTGCTTCATCTGTTATAAAGTCATCCATCGCAGACGAGATGAAATCAGCCCGCAAACGTCTTTGCAAACGTTCCGATGGTTCAGTGTTGTATGGCAACAGCTACGAGAATCATAATAAGAAATTTGATTTTGATAATGCGTGGAATGAAATGAAAGTAGACGTACCTTTTCTCATAGACATTTTTAACGCAGTGTCTGGCCGCAAGAATACGCCCGTCAAAGCAACAAATCGTGAATTAAGTGTAAAGTATATAGCTTTCTTTATTCAGTCTTCATGAATGAACGGTGGTTAATTTCAGCCATTGTATCTAAAACTGTGTTATAGATCTGTCAGGTTTTTCCTAAATCGAAATCACATATCGACTTGTTTACGATTAACAATAGCTGTTTGGTAAAGTGAAATTGACAAGAACGTCAAAATGAACCACCATTCACCAAGCTTGCCTGGGAAATAAAGTGAAGCGTTCTATTTATTATATGTCTATTTTATTATATTTGGCATAGATATATTTATATTTTTATATCACGAGAAACGACATGCTAAAAATGTAGCGTTCGTAATATTCTCCGTGCGGCTTATGTATTTTTTGTTGACATCCGCATTGTTTTTAAACTGAGAGATTATACACTTAAATTTATTTAAAAACTTTATTAACCACTCTAAATATCAGCCATTGGGGACTACATTTTAACGGCGCTTCCAAGAGGTTTATTTACCACTCTTTGTTCATTTTGAATTTTTGATACAACGTCAACTTTTATACAAATTAATTGACTCAGTCAAATTCGAAATGTGATCGTTGATGGTAAATAAATCATCACAACTATTTTTATCTGAACTGACTGAACATATTTATAAAATGCCAAACTCGTACATATGTGCTCTTAAAATTAAATGATTTTGTACTGCTCTTATAACACTTTTGGTCGGTGGCTTTTCAACGTTGTGGTTTCATATCATAATTTGCATATTTTGGCTCTTTTGTCTAAATTCGCTCATCTTGGAAACAAATACCTCGCTCGCACTTTCGCTTATCAACTCTGAACTCGAATCGTCCCTGGTGGTCTTAATAATGTCACAAGTATTATATATTCTGCACATTTGCACATAAATCCTACTGACTACCCGAGCCATACGACAGCTTGTGTATTAACCGCCACAAAGACGGCAGATTGAACTCCAAGCGCAAATTCTTTTCTTCAAGAGTTGGTTCATCATGATTCAGTTTTAACGTCATCCGCTACTATAAGAACAGATCAAGGTATTAAACGTGCACGGATTATGAGCTATATTGTCGATTGGTACGATTACGAGTGATGACCAAACAGTGTTGCCAAGTCAAGTTTCATAAAAATCCCAGTAAAGGTCTGAAAATATCCCAAGATTCCCTATTTTTTACCAAAAAATCCCAAGGTTCAACAACAGCTTCATTTACTGACTATTTCCCAGGTCTCTATCGCCGTTTGATATGCATGTTCCGAATTTTTTTCGTTGGCATCGACATCATGTTTCACATGGACGTGCACGTGTTTCACATATAGCAATCTGAGCCCACTGTATCAGTGATACTTCATTTGAATAGAGTACTTCATCTTGTCTAAATCAAACGCATACGTGAAGAACGCAGGGCTAGTGGAGTATGATCACTGAGTATGATCTAATGATCAAGTAAATATTTAAAAAATACGATTAACATTGAAATCAGCTTTTTAAAACCGAAACTGTTCGCTCTGGAAAAATCCCAAGAAAAATCCCAAGGTTGAATCCCTGAGAAAACAATCCCAAAAAAATCCCAACTCCTTCAAAAAATCCCAAGATCTTGGGATAAAATCCCAAGGTTGGCAACACTGTGACCAAATCCATTGAAACTTTGCATTAATTGTTGTTTGCGAGGAATATTTAAGAAAACCGATCAACCAATGAAAACACAGAATCCACCAGCCGATGCCAGGGCCTTTTCCCGCGCCGCCAATTTCAAAAAGGCCCTGGGAACGAGGTTGGGGATATTCATGATCCGATGTTAAAGTAGAGATTCGTAATGAAATTAGTTAGCTCCCCGATGACGGCAACGGAAGTGAACGATACAGCGCCACATCCCACGGCCTATACATGGATCGCGAATATCGACTGCGCATCAGAATTAATGACGCGTTCTGAGTCGGGATAAAACTTATTTCAATTTATAACATTAGGCTGAGGAATTCAGTACAATGAGTTCAGAAATATAAATGAAAATGCAAATGAAAACTGCAGCTTTAGTCAGATGTTATAAAGTTAATAATTTTTATCCCGACTCAGAACGCGTCATTCTGATGCGCAGTCGACATTCGCGATCCATGTATTATTGAGAGTCACCGCAACAGTATTATACACCAATTACTGCGGGCTCGTCAACTAAGACCAGCTAAGGGATATTTATATGGAGGAGGGTCAGCCTTCTTGATAGGGCTACCCCTCTGTGCCACGATCCTGCATCTCAGCATAATTCCTTGTAAAAATTTGTTTGCGTTTACATGACAAGAGGGCCAGCCCTCGTAGGCAAGATCTCGCTATTTTCAATCCGTGATCTCGCCTAGGAGGGCTGGAAATTTTCCATGTAAACGCACTTAAAAGGGCTGGCAAATCGAAGCTCAGTACACACGGTAAAGTTTGCCTTTACTAGTATTTTTTGGTCAACTCTGTATTTTACAAGTTGCGTTTGTTTATTATTATTATTACTATTATTATTATTATTATTATTATTATTATTATTATTATTATTATTATTATTATTATTATTATTAAACTTATTTAAACGCGGTGACCTTTCACCACAGTGATTTTCAAAGGGCCGTGTAGGTATTACACATAGGAAAAATATATGTTAAAGAATATGAAGAAAAAACTTTATGATTCTCCATTGAGAGAATCATAAAATTTCCTCTTCTTACACAACTATCTACAATTTATAATATACAATTATTTACATAAACACTAGTAGGATTCGAAAAGCTAAATAATCTATATACATTAAATAAGGTCGTCAAGTATTTTTCAAGTAATATTCATAGACAATTCTGTAGAGTTAATCGTCTGCAGTTTGTCTATCAGTATTCTGTTCCAAGAATATAAATTGTTATAAATTCAAATATTATACTAATTTATAAATTCAAATACTATACTAATTTGTTATAAATTTAAATCGTGTTAGCAAAAACATTATTGCACACGTCGGTAAACAAGCCAACGCGAGGTCAAATCCAGCCCTCTCACTAGGCCTAGCCCTACCAAGATGGCTGGCCCTCGTCCATTTGTTTCAAGTTTGTCTTATTTGAAAGAACACTAAAACAAAGTAACATCTTTTGCAGTTTTTCGTTTCCTTGCTTGTTGTTGAGATAATTCAGTTTGTTTCATATGCAAATTAAACATCTTGACGTCACATGGGCATTATAACGACTTATCGGAGGTTATATATCTTTTTATAAAATAAGGTGCCCTCTACGCACGCTCTGATTGGCTGGACTCCGTGCATTTATAAGAGAACATAGATCATGAATGACGTAGAATAGCGTAAGCAGGCCGGAAAAGCCCGCCAAATTCCTAAACTACCTCACTTTTAGTTTGATTTTTCCCCTTCTTATTTTATAAAACAAATAAAACATATCGCTCCTATGCATATGTACTCTTATAAAGGTACGTTTGACGTCATTTGAACACGAAAGAAGTGTAAAGAAGTGTAAACTTCTTTCGTGTTCAAATGACGTCAAACGTGCCTTTAACATATATATGCACGGAGCTTTATGTTTTATTTGTTAAATCAAATACTGTGATTTTCGATTGAACTTAGAGACAGGAAGTTATAGTTGACACACCCACATAATTTATTTGAATTAAGGGGGCAATGCACCTGAACTTTGTGGAAAAAAACTATTTTTGTGATTCATTCACAATTTTGACTTTGTTGGACTTTAAATGGCATTTTCGAAAAATCATATTTTTTTGCACATTACGAACTTTGAATTGTTATTTCCTAAAGTTTTTAACCAATTTATCTGAAATTTTCAGCATTTGTTATTTTATACATTTGCAGCAAAATGATGATAGCACTTTAGGAAGGGGGAGGTAGTTTTTGAAATATTATCAGTGGAACTCAGAAACTGTATAATTATTTACTTTTTGTTGCTATGGCAACAGAGAGAAAGCTTCTACAAATTCCCATCATCATTTTCTAGGTTTACCCCTAAACTACTTTAAAAAGTGTTTTTGATGCAACTTGGTGATGTGTTTTTGAGGAGTTAAATTTTGAGAACATATACTGGGTGGAGCCATTTTGACAATCGATAGTCTCAAGTGTAAATAATCCAAGTCAATTTAGCTTTAATATATTGCTTAATTCCTGTAGTTTCAGAGAATATATGGTTGTCCATACTTTGGTTCAATACTTCATGAAGTAAAGCACACCAAACTATCAACACCGTAAATAAACATAATTCAGGTGTATTGCCCCCTTAATTTGATTTTATATAATAGCAACAATATAATCTTCTCCATCATCAAGTCACTATACAGATTTGACGTCAAGATATTGAATTTACATATCAAACAAACTGAAATATTTCAACAACGAAGCAAGAAATAGCAAAAGATGTTACTTTGTCATTTTAAGTGTTCTTTCAAATAAGACTTAATTTTTGTGCCATGGGAGTACTAAGTCGTTATAGTTCAATACGTTTGAATTTTGGTAGTTTATATATGCAATAAATCCACCGATAACAAAAATTGTTTCAAGTGGAGTGGTTAGAAAAGTCCTCATGGTATCTTTTATGGTTGGGCGAAAAATTTCTTCAGTTTTGGCCTTGTTTTCCAGTCAGGATAACATCTGATTGTTTGGTGGACAACCACAGGAAGCAATGGAAACACTTTCATGAAATATACTCGTGCTTCCCCTACGATTTGTTGGATATCAGGCGGATGTTCATTCGAGTGCTCAGTTAGGTTGTGTATCAACCGAAGACATTCGGTCCAAGGATCACCATAGGAACGTCGGCGAGAAGCATACTGTAGCACACGCGAAGGCAGTTGCGATTTCCATTTGAGGTTCCCCAATAAAGGATGTGCATTTATTTTTTGGACAACCTCGCTTGTGACGTCTGCTTTCGTAATCTCTGGTTCATTACCCACTGTGCATATCATTTCAGACTGTTTCTCCAGAGATTGTAGGTAGGAATGTTTCAAAGCTTCTTCGGCGTACGGTCGGTCGCATATTTCGTGTTTGATCATCCAGGCAATCAAATCTTTGGCTACAGGATCGTCGGACTTTCTTTTGTATTTTATTCCGACGCAATCGATTCGACAGCTTTTCAATCGTGCGTTCCTCTCTCTTCACTCCAGTATGTCGTCTGGTCCTCGGGAAGGATTTTACTAATGCCAAAGTCTGCTAACAACAGATCTTCTTCGACGTTGACAAGAATGTCTGAAGGCTTTAAATTCCTGTGTATAATTCTTGGTTGCCGGGAATGGAGAGTTTCAAGGCTTTCCATGAGTATTTGGCGCATCCTTTTCGGAGCATTCTTTTTGAGATTCTCTAAATTTTGCTCGTCCACGTATTTCTTCAGGGTTTTCTCGTAAAGGTTTAGGATAAGGTGGGAAAATTGTGGATTAAAAGTGTTATTGTAGAATCAGTAATTGACAATACGTGGCGATTCCACGGCGACTTGGGATGTCAAGATACTACGCTCATTCGAACCGAGTGACTTGTATAATTGATAGGGATGTGCCGGATACTGCTTTGCCGGATACCGGATGGTACCGGATAGTAGCCTACCGGATACCGGTCAGGGGTTCAAAGAAACCGGATACCGGATAATAACCGGATACCGGATATTCATGGTGGAACTTAGACAATACTTTACTACTTTCTCCCAATTCCCATAAAATCTGGAAAACCATTTATTTGTAGCAGAAAATTAAAAAAACAATGTCACTTGGTTAACATGTCCATTGTCCAATGGGTATAAACTACATTATAACAGTCTCTTTGATCTTACCATGGCCATATTTTATGATTAACTTTAAGTTGTGTAAGGTGTTCCAAGTGTTCACCAGTTAGTCTTGATCTGTTTGGAGTGTCAATGAGACCAGCACTTGAAAACAGCCTCTCCAAATAAACTGAGCCTGGTGGAACACTCAAGTATTTGGCAGCAATTTCAGCGAGCTTAGGCCATAACACTTTCTTAGTTTGCCAATATTGAAAGGGGTCAGAGCCATCTCCTCTCAATGGGATTACTTCTTCTGCACGGTACATATCCAAAGTAACCTCCATTGATCGAAGACTACTGCCACTTTCGTTACTCTCAGTCTCATTACTCTTCCGCGCTTCGCCTAGCTCATTAGCATGTTTACTCCGTAAGTGGTTGTGTAATGGTGTGGATGAACACGATTCAAGAGATACTCCTCGCTTTATGCGCTCTTTACATTTCGTACATATTGCATAGATCTTTTCAGAGGGGTCTTCATTGAAAAAATCTCATACATAGCAAATCAATTATATATTTTATTATATTGGGCCGGGAATGGATGCGCTAGAGGGTAATAATGAGGAATACGGAAAACCGCTGAAAATTTAGAGTGAATTTTCAGCGGTTTTCTGTGTTATACATCACGAAAACCTTTTACTTCCAGCAATTGTTTTTTACAATTGTACTGTGTTTCGGCAACGTGTTTTCGGGTTCATATTTATACTAGAAGTCTCGGCACTATCTGGCAAATATCTAGCATATTTTACCGGATACCGGATAGTGCCGGATGTTCGTATTTTGCCGGATACCGGATACCGGTATCCGGATCCGGCACATCCCTAATAATTGACTAGGCAGACGCTTTACAGCTTTTTCCATACCATCTTGACAAAGGGCAATGTAGACTTTCGTTTCTAAACATCCATTTCCAATGCAAAATTCGTCTTCAAAGCATACGCTCACACCATTATCTCCGTAACCTTATCCGGCTCGCTATTCATCATCTCTATAAGCTTCTCGAATTTTTCTCGGTGGACAATCGAGGTTTTCTTCCAGTTTCTCCTACTTGATGAACCTATAGACAATAGTCGAATAAAAAAATGCTAAAAGAAATGAAAATATATAAATCATGAAGGATGGCGTTAAGTTGTTTTGGTATCCGCGTTTGCAACAAATTTCTACAAGTTGCCATGCAGGCGAAATTATGTGTAACTTGGCCTAGGACATATAGTATATGTGATATGTGGTATACGAAATGCAGTATATGATATGGAGTATGTTGGTATATGATATATGCATGGTATATGTGGTATATGATAAAGTATATATATATGGTATGCATGTTGGTGTATGATATGTGGTGTGTGATTGTGATTGTGATTGTGGTTGTGGTATATGATATGTGGTATATGGTATGTGGTATATATGGTATGTAGTGTTTGATATGTGGTATATGGTATATCTCAAACTCATTAATAATTCATGAGATAATCAGCCAATTACAATAGTCCATTCAATCAGCTGATTGACGTTGGATACGCCAGGAAAACACGCTAAAATCGTATACCACTCCAGATATTAGATGAAAACCGGTTTTCATCTAACTCTTAAGATCTTAATTATTGATGCAAAACAAACAAGTTGCTGTATGAATAAATTTTACACACACTCATGAATAAAATCTCATGAGGGCTTATTTTAATTGTATTTTTCAATTGAAATCACTCGATTGAGATGCCATATCAACAACTCGTTTATCGTGTTTCATCAGGGGAATCCAAACACTCGAAAACAATAAAACCACTCGGCCTTCGGCCTCGTGCTTTCATCATGTTTTCTCGTGTTTGGATCCCCTGATGAAACACTCAAACTCGTTGTTGATATATTACATAATATGTGGTATATGATATATATGTAGTGTCTGATATGTGGTATATGGTATGTGGTATATGACACGTGGTATATGATATATGGTATGTAGTGTCTGATGGTATATGGTATATAATTTGTGGTATGTGATATGTGATATCTCCAAGATTTCCTAAGTGAAAACACTGACGTTCTGAGAGGTGAAAGGAGACATTTCAACCAGGGAGGTGTATAAATATTGGAAGATGAAGTGGTGGTACGAAGAAGCCGCATTGGAGTCAAGTTGGTAGTGAACGTTTGATCGACTATAACCCAAAACTTTGTCTTTTTCACCAAAATTTACTTTTCTGGTCTTATTTTATTCCATTACTGCTTTTGATATCTGAGAGATATTTAGTAATGGAAAAATTGGGCTTGGTGGGTAAATTATGTATTCATTAATACTTTCATCCGACGACTTGTTTACTAGTTAGTGCTGTCTGTGAAACGTACTCAGATTCTGTCTTATGTCGGGCAAGACCTTTTAACTGCCACAGTGTTGTGCTAAGTTATGTATAATTCCGTTCGTGCATAGAAATATATAATCAGTATGTTTGTCCTACTCAGATCTTACAATAAAGTCCGACTTGTCAATGCTACTAATTTCAGTGTAACGGCGACATGCAGCAATTTGAGCAAAGTATGCCTTTTTCTCCAAAACGAAAATTATGTGGAAAAAATGGAAGAAACGCGGTCAGGATGATTCATAATAAAAGCAAATAAAACGTTCACTGACCAGAATAATTTATAATTTATAATTTATAACGCTTCCAGATTTCTGTCAGATATTTTATCTCCTCTCCAGAACCGCAATGGTTATTCCGTCTCTAATTCCTATCAATTTGTGAAAGAAGTTTCCGACACAACGATCGAAGAAGATGAAACTATGGTTTCATTCGACGTCGTATCACTTTTCACCGCCATACCTGTCGACAAAGCATGTTCATACATTCGCCAAAAACTAGAAGATGACGAAACACTACCAAACAGAACAAATCTTAACATTGACGATATCATTTGTCTTTTGAGTTTTATTTTATCCAACAATTATTTTATGTTCGAAGACACCGTCTACAAGCAGATTCATGGTTGTGCTATGGGAAGTCCCGTAAGTGCTATTGTAGCCAACATTTGCATGGAAGTAATCGAAGAAGAGGCCATTGAAAGTACGCCAGTACCACCTAAGAAATGGAAACGCTACGTTGATGACAGTTTCTGTATAACAAAAAGAAATTCCGTTGCAACCTTCCACAACACCTTGAATTCTATCGACCCAGACATAACATTTACCATCGAAGAAGAAGACAACGGGCGTATTGCTTTTCTCGACACCTTAGTTTCAAGAAAAGGCAATGCACTAGCCATCGATGTTTACCGAAAACCAACGCACACGAATCGATACTTGGATTACGAATCTCACCACGACAAAAGGCACAAAATTAGCGCAGCAAGAACTTTGATAGACCGAGCGAAAAGAATTCCAAACCACGAAGAAGGAAAAACCCGCGAATTGAATCAGGTGATTACAGCATTGAAGGCAAATGGCTATCCCAACAAAGTCATCAACGAAGTGGTAAAAAAGCAGACCAAGGAAACCACACCTGACCCAGAAGATCTAGTTGGTATGTTCTTCCGACGTGTTGACCCACCTCCAACAACTAACGGATACGCAGTACTTCCCTACATCAGAGGCCTCACAGAAGCGCTATCAAGAACGCTAAGAAAGCACGACATCAACGTCTACAACAAGCCCTTGACGACACTAGAAAACGAATTTCGATCACCAAAATACAGACATCCGATTAACGAACAACCGAACGTCGTCTACAGGATACCATGCAAAGAGTGCAATTGGAGTTACATCGGAGAAACAGGGAGAAGTTTTACAACAAGGAAGAAAGAGCATATCAGGAACGTGAAAAACTACACGAAAGGTTCAAACATTGCCAACCACGCATGGACAAACGACCACAAGATTGATTTTGAGAATGGAAAAGTTATCGACAAGGGCAATTTTCGAAACCGAAAAACTTTAGAGTCTTGGCATACCGCCTTGACAAATGAAGCGGACAATAACTCTAAACCGATTCCTGGGCAATACGCCATTCTTCTCGCGAAGAAATAAACGCCGTCTAATTAATATACAGACGCTCTTCGCAAACACATACCACACACACGTCATAACCAATTATAGCTTCCGATTGTAAATATATATGTTAAGTTGTTTCCATTAATCTCATACCCGTTGAAGGCTACAGTCTGGTAGCCGAAAGCTCGTTTCAATAAATTATTCTGGTCAGTGAACGTTTTATTTGCTTTTATTAAGAAAATTATGTGATTTCATTCTCTGGTTGTACATGAACACATTGTTGGTGGACCCTTACTTCGTCTTTGAAAGCACGCGTGTGTCGCTAGAATGCCATACGTTCGGGATATATTAGTCGGCTTTCCTCATTTCTAGTATCTTGTTCAATTTTATTTGCAAATTTTGCAAACAAAGTACGTAACTTTTGTCGAAGCACGCACACAATTTAAAAGGCAGAAAAATAACGATATTAAATAGCAAAGCTTCCCCTAAGCATTCCATTTGAACCCGCAAAAGCCCTATCTCGTACCCTTCGTTTATGCGCGGCGAAAGCTCTGGGATAATCCATCACCGTAAACAGAAAAAATTTTGTTCCACTTAAAAGGCCGCCGCCTTTAGCTAGCCAATCAAAACACTTCTCGATGGTAGATTATCCCAGAGTCTTCATTTGCGTGCCAGCGAAGGCTCTGGAACGAGATTGTACTTTCGGCAGACCGCAACACGCACGCGCAGACAGATTTCCCTGCTGCTACGACGACGATTATCCCCCAGTCCTTTATCTTTTGTTTGCATACTACAAAAAACCCAAACAAATACCTCTAATGAAAACAAAGAGATATCGAAAAAATGTTAACCCTATCCTTCATCATTTTTAACGCCCTTTCCAACAAAACGAATTTCATTTTTGGGTTAGATGCACTTTAAAGACTTACCTTACATAAAGAGTTTTTGCAGGGTCTCTTTCCATTCCGATGATCTGATGATTCTGTGAATCACGACAGGAAGGGTTGGAAACAATTTCAGGAAGTACTCCTGAGGGTTACCCACGATAGAGTGTGCTTCTGGTCGTGGGCGTGGTCGGTCGTTCCAGTGCTGGGTCGTGTTTCGTATAAGCCGTAGACATTCCGTCCACTCACAGCCGTACTTCACTACTCTCTTATGAATTTCATCGGTGCAAAAATACTTCATAAGATCAGGGTTAATCTTCGCTTTCCAATCGGACGACAATAAGGGATCTTTGTTTAGTTTACTCACAAGACCGGACATGGTGTTGGTCGTCTTGATCTCCGGCTCATTGCCTATGGAATTCAACAATTCGAATTGCTTGTCAGCTGGCTGAAGATAGGGATGTTTCAAAGCTTCTTTAGCTGAAGGCCGATCTTCAGGCTTGTGTTGAAGCATCCAGGATATCAAATCATTGGCGACCGGATCTGGCAGTTTGGCTAAACCAACTGGATTGCCATAGCGGAGATTCCGAACACGCTCTTCCTCACGACCAAAAGGATGTTCGCCTTTGGTCAGAATGTAGAAAGCTAGCATGCCAGCGACTTGTATATCCGATTTCTTTTTGTACCTCACCCATTCGCTACCTGGGTCCTCTTCAGGTGAATTTGACTCGTCTTTGGGAAGATACGACTCGACCGCTCTCCAGAATTTTGTTCCTTTCTGCTCGCTTCGGTGAGTCGTTTGTTCTTTTGCTAGCGTTCGACTTATGCCAAAATCGGCCAACAACCAATTGCCGCTTATGTTTCGCATGATGTTCAAAGGCTTCAAATCCCTGTGAAGAACTGGTTCGGGATCACAGTGGAGATCACTCAGTCCTTCCAATATCTGGCACACGATAGCCGGGGCTTCGTTTATCAAATCTTCCTTAGTTCGCTTGGCCACGTATTCCTCCAAGGTTTCTTCGCACAGGTCCTCGATGAGATAGGCGAACTCTTTGTCGGTTTCGTCATCATAGAACCAATATCGGACGACATATTTCGAGTTTACAGCGTTCGAAGTGTTGAGAATCTTTTTCTCTTGTGTTCCTAAATGAGCACAAACGTCTTTCAGTAGACGCTTCACGGCCTTTTCACAACCATCCTTAGCCAAGCCAATGTAGACACAAGTGCCATCGCAGCCCGTACCGATTAAGAAATCTTTGGCACAACACACCCGTACGCCGTTTATCTCTTTTATATTCTCCGGGTGCTTTTGGCCATATTCCAGTAGCCGTTGATATTTGGCTTTGTGAATTTTTGAGTTTTGTTCCCACTTCCACAGTAATTCTAAAAAGAGCATACAAAGCAAACAATACGAATCATTTTACATTTAAGAATAATTAGACGACGAGCGCGGTTTTCACAATCTCGTACCCACGTTCTTATTTCCGCTCCCCCGCTAACGGCGTGTTGTTTCGATGATGAACAACACGCCAAATGCATGTTGTATGCAACACGCCAAAAGCGTGTTTTATGCGACACGCCTGAAATACAACACGTCAAAAATGTCTTCAACGCACTTTTAGCGTGTAGGTTTTCTAGTGTTCTTTTGGTATCTACGTTTGCAACAAATTTCTACAAGTTGCCATGCAGGCGAAATTACACGTAACATGACCTTGGACATATGGTATATGATATGTGATATATGTATGATACGTAGTATATGATATGGTATGTGTTATATCGATATATGATATGTGATACATGGTATGTAGTATATGCGGTATATGATATTTGGTATGTGGTATACCATATGGTGGTATGTGGTATATGTGTGCGTGGTATGTGATATGGTATATGATATATGATGTGTGCTATGTGCTATGTGGTATATGATATTTGGTTTTGCTATGTGGTTTGTGGTATGTGATATGTAGTATTAATAGTATATGATATATGGTATAAGACCAACCTCGTACGTAGGGCATTTTGCCTCCACATTGGGAGGTCAGCGAAAATGGCCCTGGCATTGGCTGGTCACATGACAAACAGAATTTTGGGGTGTTTTGGCAAGAAACTTTATGCGCTCTTTGTGTTTTGTTTTTGTATAATACGTAAACATGAATAATAAATAGAGGATATTACACGGTGGTACGAAGATATGGATTTTATCTCCGAGTGGTGAAAACAATATATTTTAGGAATGGGCGTAGCAAATGAGTAAAATATCGTTTTTGCCACGAGAAGATAAAATTCATATCTTCAAGCCAGCGTGTAATTTTCTTTTTATTATATAGATGAGGTAAAATTCTTAATGACGTCATCGATATCTTCACCAGTGAGGATATGGAAAATACGACACTGCATATTTTCTAATAAAATACCCGCATCTATATAATAAATGATATATATGGTATATGGTTTTAAAATATCATTAATAATTCATCAAATCATATGGTATGTCATATGTGGTATATGTGGTATATGTGGTGTGTGGATATGGTATATGTGGTATATGGTATGGACTGTTGGCTCTATAGTATATACTCTAGTATATAGGTCCAGAAATACGTCCAGAAATAGACTTCAAAACGAATGGGCTTGGGCCGTGCGTGTGTATTGGTGCATCGTGTATTTCGAGCAATTGGTCTATGATCAACTTTACTGTATTGACTGATTTTTGATTGTTTTAATATCTATTTTAATTACAACGGGAAGGCGCCTCGCATGGGTCCTCGAGTCCCGTTCGTGCTTTTTTTCCGTTTGGGTATTTTTAAGTAATTTTATGTAAACGTTGAAAACGCTAACATTTTAATTGGTGGACATAGCATCGAGAGAGTAGAACAGACAAAATTTTTAGGTATAATTATTCATCAGAATCTGATGTGGACATCTCATATTCAAGCCATAACATCCAAAATTTCTAGAACTATAGGTATCTTATTGAAATCTAAACAATTTCTCGAGATACCTACTCTCCGTTTATTATACAACTCTCTCATACTACCTTATCTCCAATACTGTACTGTTATTTGGGCTTCAACCTATAAAACACATTTAAATCCTATTCTAATTTGCCAAAAAAAGGCTGTACGCATCTTAACTTATTCTCCCCCTCTTACTCACTCTTTACCACTTTTTAAAAAACTGAACCTTCTGACTATTTATGATATATTTAAATATCAAGTCAGTTGCTTTATTTACAAACATATTAACAATTTATTACCTCAACCTATAGCTTCATTTTTTAATCTTAATTTAGAAACCCACCATTATTTCACTCGGCAAAGACATAATCTCCATGTTACATTCCACAAATACTCATTTACCCTTAGATCACAAGGTTCAAAAATTTGGAATTCAATACCATTAGATCTTCGCAATTCTTTAAAAAAATTTAACTACAAATGGTTGCTAAGGGACTACTACTTGTCTCAGTTATAGGAGTTAATAGAATTAATATATGTGTGTCTGTATGAAATCATACATAAGTATACAACATAACTGTTAATATATTAGTTACATTCTTTATTTTTTCTCTTTTTTTTACATTTATTTATTTATACATGTATGTGTATATATGTATATATATATATATATATATATATATATATATATATATATATATATGTATATATATATATATATATATATATATATATATATATATATATATATATATATATATATATATATGTATGTGGGTGTGTGTATGTGGGTGTGCATATATATGTGCATTTGCCATTATATGATAAAGCTGTATAGTTAATGCAATCTATATATTGACCACTCTAGCCATATAAGCCTCTGGCTTTGGCATTCAATGTAACATTGTTATACGGTAACCTTTGAAATAAACGAACTATCTATCTATCTATCTTTTTGACTCTCCCACTGTAACTATAATCGAAATATAGTTAGGAGTCTAACGTTTCGAGCGAAGGCCCTTCGTCAGAGAGTCACGGTTCTCTCTGACGAAGGGCCTTCGTCAGAGAGTCACGGTTCTCTCTGACGAAGGGCCTTCGTCAGAGAGTCACGGTTCTCTCTGACGAAGGCCCTTCGTCAGAGAGTCACGGTTCTCTCTGACGAAGGGCCTTCGCTCGAAACGTTAGACTCCTACGTTCTCTGTTTCGGCAGTATATCTAACCTTACTACATTTCGATTGTTGTTTCTACACTGCCTACGCAGCACGCTACTTTTATTACACTATGGTAACTATAGTTTAATCTGATCTGTCAGTTGCCTGAAGATCGCATATAGCGTGAAACTCCGAGTTGTGACTCCTGTATTCAAACTAATTATATATATATATATATATATATATATATATATATATATATATATATATATATATATATATATATATATATACAATAATTTAAATAGTACGTGTGTGTTTTTATTGGTTGATAGCCATGATCTATAAAAGGACAGATGCACAGAGTATGTCACTGACGTGGTCTGATTTCTGTAAACCAATCACGAATCTCACTGCAACATCACGAGCCAATCACGTTGCTTGATTTGTATAGATCATGGATCACGTCAGATGAAGTGATTTATCTTTTTCAATGCCCCAGAAATTCGCCGGGAAAATGTAATAAGTCCGTTAAAACATAATTTTTCTATTTTTTATTGTATAAAACAAATAGATTCCATTTTTTTGTTGTCTGTTCAGTTATAGATGCACAGAGGACGTCACAACGTGGTAAGAACATCAGTGACCCACTCGACTGCGTCTCGTGGGCCACTTTTTTGTTCTTACCACGTTGTGACGTCATCTGTGCATCTATAACTGAACAGACAACGGCAAAATGGAATCTATTTGTTAAATATATGCAAGGTACATTTTCACAACGCTTTTCTTCGCCAACGTCTGCAGCGGAAATTCAAACTCTCTTTGATCGATATGTCATTAGCGTGTCAACCAATAGATTGCGAGCGTTCGCCGGCGAACGCTACACACAAAAAATAACAATGGGTGACTGCAGGCGCTCCTTTCACTGTCCATCCCAATCCCCAGCGCCGGCTACGCAGGCTAATATGGAGCGGAGATAAGACCCTGGGTACGAGGTTGGCTAATATGGTCGAGAGCGCGCGCAGGCGCAAAACGTTTGCCAGCGGTGTTTGTGAGAACTAGCCTAGTCCCAGGCAACACCGCTGCCAAACGTTTTGCGCATGCGCGACGTCCGAGCTCGTCCCAGGCTCTCCCTCAGAAAAAGAGTGGGAAAACTCTGAAATATTTGGACTTGTCCAAGAGTCCGACACAAAAGTTAAAATTATAAGCATAGTACCGAAAAGATAAGGTAGGTAATTTGTGCATGGCGTCTTTGTCAACATTGTAACATATTCTGAATTTACCCCTTCGTAATTTTCTTTACCCTTTTTTTAAAACACAAATGAGTTCCCACTTCTCTTGCAATGTTTATTCTAGCGAATTCACGCATGCGTAAACGTTTGGCAGCGGTGTTGTCCCAGGCTGTAATTACCGAGCTGCTGAGGCTGTAATTACCGAGCTGCTGAGGCTCATAAATGGTTTTACTCTGAGTCTCTCTTTGTGCTTTTCAGGGCATAGATGATCAATTGAAGCTTGCTGGTGAGGCATTTCTTGAAGGCGACGATGGATGTCACATTAACATGTCTAAACAAGAGGTGCGAATTACTTTTATTATATTACAACTGGGCCCGAGTAATGATTATAAAAATTTATTAAAAAATATAATAAAAAGCGGTAATGTTTTCCCCGCGTTGTGGGAAGACATTAGACCGTTTTCAATCACCTGCAAGTTTTGGCTGGGAAATTTCTCGGTTGATTTGAATGAAAATAAAATTGTCGGAAAATATTGAGCAATAATACGCCCTGGAACATTAGTGGTTCTTTTTATAAAAATTACCTAATTATTTAAAAGCACGCGGTTCCCCGTTGGGATAATCGGAAACATCCATCAGAAATATCTTAAAGTGTCTATGACATGAAAATTCAGTTTGTCTTATTTGAAAGAACACTTAAAATGACAAAGTAACATCTTTTGCAGTTTTTCGTTTCCTTGCTTCGTTCTTGAGATATTTCAGTTTGTTTGATATGTGAATGTCACATGGGGTGACGTCACACGTGAATAATGACTTATCGGAGAAGGTCAGATATCTTTGCTATTATCAAACATAATCACTTGAAATTTTACATGTTTCGTGTTGTGGGAAATACACACGCACATGCTTCCTTTGAATTAATTTGGTTTGATAATAGCAAAGATATATATATATACATATATAATTATACATATATATATATATATATACAAGTTTGAGAGTCCAAAACACGTGATTAAACAGTTCGGAAAAAAAGTAAAACTAAATGTTATGCATAGTTAAATAGTCTGACAATCAAAAACTGTTACCAAATAAATAGCAACAGTTGTTGCTATGGCAACAATGACGTTTCAAAATGGCTGCCAATTACCCTTCAAACGAATTTAATTCGAAAAAATCGTTGGTGACCCCCAGTTTTTTTCCATTAAAACCTTTCTTGAAGTATGATTAATCAATAGGCTGATTTTAAAAAAATTCTGTAGATCCAAATTTTTAAAAAATTAAACATGATTTTTCCGGAAAATTTTTTTAAAAAATCGGCCTATTGATTACTCTTACTTCAAGAAAAGTTTTAATGAAAAAAAAAATTGTGGGTCACCAACGATTTTTTCGAATTAAATTTCTTTGAAGGGTAATTGGCAGCCATTTTGAAACGTCATTGTTGCCATAGCAATAACTGTTGCCATTTATTTGGTAGCAGTTTTTGATTGTCAGACTGTTTAACTATGCAGAACATTTAGTTTTATTCTTTTTCCAAATTGTTTAATCACGTGTTTTGGACTCTCAAACTTGTATTTTCCATTTTTCAAGAGACTGTATGGAGCAGCCACCTTAAACAGGTTCTCTCTCGGTTAATCTCAAGTGTCGATTATTACTGTTAAAGAAATCGTTAATTTTGATGAGGTTAATTTACTCACTGGAACACAAGATAGGCGTCCGTTTCTGCTTAAGAGGGGCGTCTGCTTAAAAGGGGTTGTAACTATAGTGTTGTATTAAAGAAATGGCCGAGACCTCGGCTAGGTTTCCGCTTAAGGGCCCGTTTATAAGATCTCGGTGTACTGGGATGTGCCGGTTGTCCGGGATGAGTTTCATTTCGGGTTTATATGGAGTAAACAAAGTGCTCGTCCCGGTTGACTGGGATGAATTTCATCCTGGGTCAAAAAGCGCGGGAATTTAAGGAAATGGAGCAAAAGAGCAAAAACTCACCCTAATTCTACTATGTTAGAAGTTATTTCACTTTTATTCAGTGTTTTGTCTCTAGACCTGACCGTTTGGGCGAAATTCTGACCGTGATACTCAAAGTTACAAGCATTGCAGTTCAGTAAACTTCATCCCGGTGTACCAGGATATTGCGTTAATATGGACAAACATTTGTCCCGCCTGACCAGGATCCCGGTTGCTTCAACCGAGATCCCGGTCAGGCGGGACGTCCCGGTCTCCATATAAACGTAACTTGGAAAGTAACAGTAAATTATCTACGAGCCGAGATCCCGGTACACCGAAACATCCCGGTGTACCGGGACCATATAAATAGGCCCTAAGAGACGTGTCCGCTTAAAAAGGGGTGTCCGTTAATAGGGGTTCGACTAGTCAATTTGTCGGAAATATCAGACAAAAAAGGCAAGAAACCAGTCAAATCCAACGCTTTTCGTGCATTTGTCGGATATTTATGAGATTTATCGGATATTTATGCGGCTTTGCCCCCCCCCCCCCCCCCCGACCTGAAAAGGTAAATTTCCATTACTGCAGGTCGAGGTTTAAGATTTCATCGTAAAGACCGAACGGTGGAGATTATGAAAGGGTAACTATACGTTTCCAGGTTATTCTATTTTCCGTTAAAGTCTGAAAAGTTCAATCCAAAACCGAAGAAATAATCGAAACCATGCAGTCATTCGGTTCCACTTTTATGAACTGTCCAAGTTAGTTTATACTCTAACCTGACCCACTAGTGTGTTTACTGCCTAGCTTATACGCTAACCTGACCCACTAGTGTGTTTACTGCCTAGCTTATACGCTAACCTGACCCACTAGTGTGTTTACTGCCTAGCTTATACACTAACCTGACCCACTATAGTGTGTTTACTGCCTAGCTTATACACTAATGTGACTCACTAATATGTTTACTGCTTAGCTTATACACTAACCTGACACACTAACGTGTTTACTGCTTACATGTTTACTACTAGCTTATACGCTAATGTGACTCACTAGCATGTTTACTTCCTAACTTATACACCAACTTGACCCACTATAGCGTGTTTACTGTTTACTGTTTAGCTTATACACTAACCTGACCCACTAGCGTGTTCACTGCTTAGCTTATACACTAACCTGATCCACTAGCGTGTTTACTGCTTAGCTTATACACTAACCTGACCCACTAGTGTTTACTGCCTAGTTTATACACTAATCTGACCCACTAGTGTGTTTACTGCCTAGCTTATACACTAACCTGACGTACTAGTGTGTTTACTGTCTAGCTTATACACTAACCTGACCCACTAGTGTGTTTACTGTCTAGCTTATACACTAATCTGACCCACTAGTGTGTTTACTGCCTAGCTTATACACTAATCTGACCCACTAGCGTGTTTACTGCTTAGCTTACCCTAGCTTATACACTAACCTGACCCACTAGCGTGTTTACTGCTTAGCTTACCCTAGCTTATACACTAACCTGACCCACTAGCGTGTTTACTGCCTAGCTTAGCCTAGCTTATACACTAACCTGACCCACTAGCGTGTTTACTGCTTAGCTTACCCTAGCTTATACACTAACCTGACCCACTAGCGTGTTTACTGCTTAGCTTACCCTAGCTTATACACTAACCTGACCCACTAGCGTGTTTACTGCTTAGCTTACCCTAGCTTATACACTAACCTGACCCACTAGCGTGTTTACTGCCTAGCTTAGCCTAGCTTATACACTAACCTGACCCACTAGCGTGTTTACTGCTTAGCTTACCCTAGCTTATACACTAACCTGACCCACTAGCGTGTTTACTGCTTAGCTTACCCTAGCTTATACACTAACCTGACCCACTAGCGTGTTTACTGCTTAGCTTACCCTAGCTTATACACTAACCTGACCCACTAGCGTGTTTACTGCCTAGCTTAGCCTAGCTTATACACTAACCTGACCCACTAGCGTGTTTACTGCTTAGCTTACCCTAGCTTATACACTAACCTGACCCACTAGCGTGTTTACTGCTTAGCTTACCCTAGCTTATACACTAACCTGACCCACTAGCGTGTTTACTGCTTAGCTTACCCTAGCTTATACACTAACCTGACCCACTAGCGTGTTTACTGCCTAGCTTAGCCTAGCTTATACACTAACCTGACCCACTAGCGTGTTTACTGCTTAGCTTACCCTAGCTTATACACTAACCTGACCCACTAGCGTGTTTACTGCTTAGCTTACCCTAGCTTATACACTAACCTGACCCACTAGCGTGTTTACTGCCTAGCTTAGCCTAGCTTATACACTAACCTGACCCACTAGCGTGTTTACTGCTTAGCTTACCCTAGCTTATACACTAACCTGACCCACTAGCGTGTTTACTGCTTAGCTTACCCTAGCTTATACACTAACCTGACCCACTAGCGTGTTTACTGCTTAGCTTACCATAGCTTATACACTAACCTGACCCACTAGCGTGTTTACTGCCTAGCTTAGCCTAGCTTATACACTAACCTGACCCACTAGCGTGTTTACTGCTTAGCTTACCCTAGCTTATACACTAACCTGACCCACTAGCGTGTTTACTGCTTAGCTTACCCTAGCTTATACACTAACCTGACCCACTAGCGTGTTTACTGCTTAGCTTACCCTAGCTTATACACTAACCCAGAGGAGGTCCGAACGTCGTCCCATGATGCACTGCGTTTTGGGGGTCCCTAAATTGGACCTTTCATATTGTTCCATTATTTAGAACTTCGGGACGCAGTTCCATTCTTGGGGGGAAATATGTAGTGGACCTGTAAACTGTCAAGTTTATATTTAGTTAACTAATTAAGTGTGAGTGTCTTGGAACCGGAAGTGTCACCTGACACGCAAGCATGTATTTTGTCGAAGAACGTTTCGTGTCAGCAGACGAACTCGAATGATGTCGTGTTAGCTGTAAGCGCCAGTGTTTATTGTGATATTCGATAAATAGAAAGAAGTTATCGTGAATTCACTCCTCGAGGACTCTCACCTATTTTACGTGGCGAGTATTTACATTGCTTGCTGCTACAGTTCCACTTCTGTACGTGAAATCAATTTTGAATTATTTATCATTCCATGTTCGTCTGTTGGACCGTTGGATGTCTCCTAGCAACAGCTAAATTTGAATTTTCTCCGTCAATCCTGACTCCGCAGTTTGGTTATTCATACCAGTTTTGTTGTCGTGGTCTCATTCATTTAATGGTACCATTTTGGTTGATATTCATCTTATACAGTTTGAATTTTGCACAAGTTTGTATCGTGTCGTATAACCGTTAAATATTTATGGTTAAACCGTTAAATTTTTTAACTCTTTCTGGGATACATCACGTCTTTTCACTGAATCGATTGGTAAAACGCGGAGTCGGTCGGTAAAAGACCGGTAAAAGCGATTGGTCAGACTGGAAGTTGGGAAAATCTTGTGAACAGCTGTCGGTAAACTGTTCGTCGATATTAAATCGTTGGTAAAATTGACTTCATCGAATGTTTAAAGTTTGTCGGTTGTATAAAGTTCGATTTAATTGAGCACTTTCAACCCGACATGAAAGAAAATCTGCGCCCACGTGTTCATCGGTAAAACTAAGACGATACCCCCCCCCCCCCCCCAATCCAAAATGGTCACGGTACGCCAATGGTCTATATACCTTGAAATCTTCGCTTGGTTTTCATTAAATGTTCTTCTTACTGCTATTTTGGGATCGCTTGACGTACATTTCTACAATTACTGTCTACTTTTGGTTTATTTTAGTACAATTGTTTTGTTTTTATTTGATTCTTAGACTTGCAACACGAGTTTCTCCCATGTGAAGTATCATATTTCCTATGCTATCTTTTTGCGGATACTGGTTGCTACACCAGATATCCGCTGAGTTGCACTTTGCACTGGGTTATGTTTCGTCAATCACGTGATCTGCTAAAACACATCAACAGGACACATCATCATAGACATAAATGTTGTACAAGCGTTCACGAGAGCAAGCGGCAGGAAGCCGAATTTCGCTTCAGCGAATGCGATTTTAATTAATATAGTACACCCACTGATGTAAAAAATAGGACTGGATCGAGTTTTCTATTGTGTCGGATCAGCTGATTTTGAAGCCAGCATATTTGCATTGACCAGAGATCATTAGAAACTGCGATTGTGCAAGCAAATCAAACTGAGACACTTGCGAAATGGGTTTAGAGTCTGGCCAATATATTTACTTTGCTAACCATAAATGCACAAAAACCTGAACTTAATTTGACGCTTCACAGTTCGCTTTTCTCACCAGATAATTAGAGCCAACGGCGGCCATATTGGAGTGATTCATTACAAAATCAATGGCTAATCTGAGAGGAAAAGCAAAAGTGACCGACATCAAATAAGTGTCCAACCAATATGTCCTTTCACTAACATTAAATAGAAAATGTCAGAATGCCCTCCAACATGTCTGCAACGCCACAGTAGTTGTTAGGTGGTCACTCCAACATGGCCGCCGTTGGCTTCATTTTCAGTAATAGAAACTCGATCCAGTCCTATTTTTCAGATCAGTGCCTAGGATTCAGGAAACACCGCTGCCAAACGTACCTCAAAGAGCGGGAAATCACTGAAATGTTTGGACTGGTCCGAGAATCCCACACAAAAGTTAAAATTATAAGCATACTACGAAAAAGATAAGGTAGGTTATTTGCGCATGACTTCTTTGTCAATATTGCAACATGTTCTGAAATGGCCGCTACGTAATTTTCATTACCATTTTTTTAAAACAAATGAATAGTCGAGTCTTACTTACTCTTTACTGTCTGGTTGTTGTTGCCACGGATTATTTGTCACGTCTCTTGCAAATTTGCGCATGCGCATGTGCAAAAGTCACATGATTGTACATACATTTTGTCATCCCGTGTGACCATAAGCGTCTTACATTTAATAAAATATCAAAATGCCATAAGCAAATAACAAATAAATCCTGTTTTTAATTGACACAAAAAAATCTGTTAGACATTTGTCCAACAAGTCATAAAATTCATCGGACATTTGTATTTTCTGGTCAGACAGTGTCTGATGTCCAATGGTTGAATCAAGCCCTGTTGATTGATTCCAACAGGAAGGCATAGGTGGCACAAGCTGTTAGCGTGCTGCATCTCACGGTTGAAGTTATGTCCGGTCAAAAGAGATTAGTACTTGAATGCGTGACCACCTTAGCTTCATGTGAGAAGAGTTGTTGGATCTCTCCTATGCCTTGAGAGTTTTTCACCACTGACATTCTCCAGTTTTCCTCCCTCTGTAAAATCAACACTATAGTTTCCCAATAAATCTATTAACTGGTTCCATCAAAGGGCGAGAGCCATTGGGTTATATCAGTATCTAAATACTGTCATACGTTACCCTCAGTAAATAAACTAATGAAGTCGCTTTATTTTACTTTATTTATTTATTGATTGATTGATTTATTGGCTTTCCGATCATCGATTTTTATCAACTGCATTGACAGGGATTCGAAGAAAACACCCCAGAAAATTAATTAGCAAAGTTCATCTGTGGTCATGTATTGACACACCGAAAGAACATGCAAAGTCAATATTAAAAACCCCCCAAAAACCCGAGATAAACCAAATGACAATATCATACATAGTGAGCATACAATGAAAACTAGTAACAATTAGACTATAGTACAAACATATATATAATATATAGGTATACAAATATTTCAGATAGCTAGATTATAGTTAAACATTAGACGATTAATAAAACTATTCTTGAATCTCTCTGAGTTTACTTTCGGGCGCAGACTAGATATATTTCGAAGGTTATAATTAGTATCCTTAACTTTAGGAAGCTGTTTATGTAGTGGATGTGTGTCTAGTCTCTTTACTTTATTAAATATATTCTTATCTTGTTTTTCCAATAACATTCGAATCTTAATTGGCTGAGAAATGTATTTACGTTTAAAACAACATTAGAATCTTAATCACAACATTGAAGTGGGGGGAAGGGGGAACATGAAACCATTTCATGTTAGCTTTGTTTCAAGAATTATGTCAATGATTGTCTGAGAACAAATTGGACGCAAACGCAACAGATTTAATTCATAAAAATCCATTTTCTCTGATGGATTGATCATTAATGTTTTAAAATATGCTAAAGAAGAATATGTGGTTAGTTTATATGCATATTATATTGTCGAACGGGATTACAATAATTTTTTTGTAAGCATTAGTTAAAGTTTTATGCGATGAGCAAGCGATTAATTAGTTGTAGCCATTTAAAAGAAGTTGCGTATGCCACGGCTCACAGGCATAATGACCTATGTGACAAAACAAGTCGAAGAAGCCACTCTAGTTAAGAAATTACCAAGTCATTTAGAAAAAGATTAGTAGTTTGATAAAGGAACTCTCGTCCTATTGAATTTCTATAGAACCGTGGCGAAGTCGAGTGGCTCATGTGCCGCTGGTTGCTCAATTACTTTGAATGATCATTTTTCGCGAAAGAACATAGTGGAATTAGTGTGGCAGCATAACAGGAATTATTCGTAAATAAAATTTAAGCGTCAGGAATAACATGGAATTTAGGCGGTTTCTGCAATCGATCGTATACGATTACGTTCAACCGGAGAAATGAGCCCGACATGTCTTGTTTTTTGAACAAATCTCCCAAAGGGTCTATCGCAACATGGCGCCTTGCTGCTTAGCATTCGCTATATTGGACAAATAAATAGTGTTATAGAATTATTTCGAGTGAAATGAACTGTTTATAGTAATTTCTCAGCTACATCGTTTTATATCAATTCAGTTTACCATATCAATTCTGTATTTTGCCACACTTTACCACCATGCTTATGTTAATAAATTAGATTATGATTCTTTTATATATGCAGAATATGGTAAAGTGTGGTAAAGTGTACTAAATTTTACTGTAAGTATATGGTAAAGTGTGATCAAATGCAACAATTATGTCCACTTAATGCTTAAATAGAGCTAAAGTTTAAAAACATCTTTGTGTAACGAATATTTCAGTTGTAATTGCACTGAATATTATGCGAAGTTTGTGGTAAAGTGTGGTAAACTGAGCTTAATTTTAGCGGTCTCGTACACAGCAAAGTGCAATGATATCTTAGAAGTATATATGTGTTGTCAACTATTTGTCATGATAAAAGTATAAGGAGAAATGTTTGGGTATCGATTATTTTTGTTGAAATCGAGCTGAACTCCTCGATTCATTGTTTATTTATGTTCCTTGACATATGAGCTCTTTTATAACACGGGTGCCAGTTGTAACTTGAGATGAATTCGAAGCCTTGGGTAATTATTCTATTGACAAGTTTTTAATGAATGCAACTGGTGAAAGAATTTTTTCCCCCTTGCTGCAAACAATTTGTTCTGTTCTTTTCGGCATTAACTTAAGACAATTTCTTCCCCACTTTTCTCTTTATATCAGCATGAATGGTCAAATATTTTAATGATTTGCGCAAGTGCAGGGTATACATTATCCTTCATGATAGGTCTGCAATAAAGTTATCGGCAGATTTTAATTTTACGTGTAGGTTTTGTGTCAGAATTATAAATTCATCATGGAAATACAGAGAGCGTGCGCAGCTTTTAAACCGACAATAATTTTGAACCTGATTTCCGCGTAGTGACAGTTAACATTAGGACGTCATGGTGACGTCATGTAATTAACCTTTAAAATTATCGTTTGTTGTTAGCGATCAATATATGTGTTAAATGTGTGTGAGATCACTTTGCGCAGTCGTGGGTAAAATATGCCGTTTCTCTGCAACGAAAAATGTACGGAGAATTATTAACGTAAATTCAGACAATCACTGACAAAATTAGTTGAAACGACTTGAGTGAATCATGCCATGTTAATTGCTAGGCCTCTTTTTTGCATGAATTGCTATCCCCCCGCCCCCCTTTTCAATGTTGATACTCTGAACATTTAAATGTAATGGCAGGTGACTGAGTGCAAATTGCAAACGTTTTGAGGTCCACAACATTGAAGTGGGGGGAAGGGGGAACATGAAACCATTTTCATGTTAGCTTTGTTTCAAGAATTATGTCAATGATTGTTTCAAGAATTATGTCAATGATTGTTAGATTGAAAAGTAACTCCTAACAGAGTAAGCTTACTGCATTGTGGTATAGACATAATATTCGGATAAGTTATTAAATTACCTTTCTTACGAAATATTAATTCCTTACACTTGGTTGGGTTACACGACATATAGTTTTGACTAGACCATTTAAAAAATTGGCCGACCAATCAATAGACATACCGGAATCATTTCTAACAAGGACAAGTATGGTAGAATCATCGGCATATTTAAACAGAGCTGTCTCCAAACCATGATTAATTTCAAGGTCATTTAAAATTATGTTAAATAAATAAGGGCCGCTCACACTTCCCTGAGTAGTCCCCTTATTAACTGACTTCCAGTCGCAAGTTGCATTATTAAAAACAACCCTCTGTTTTCTCTCTTTAAGGAAGCTTAAATACCAGTTTAAGATGTATGGATTAAGTGGCAGTTTCTTTAGTTTATTAGAAAGAACATTGTGCTTCACGGAATCGAACGCTTTACTAAAATCCATAGCAAATAGTCTGACTGCCTTACAGTCTGAATGATCTAGGTTACTTAAAACTTTATGTTGTATAGTTAGTATAAGGCATCAGTACAGTTGCCCCCTTTTCTGTAGGCAAACTGAGTGGCGCTAAGATTTTCCTCCACCGTATCTTTCACATGCAGTCTATACACTGTCTTTTCAAACGCCCTGGCAATCACTGGTGTCACATTTATACCACGTTAATCAGAATCCTCAATTGGTAATTCCACTTTCGGAAGTGGATTTATGTTTGCTTTCTTCCATGACCGAGGCCAAGAATGTGTTGACAGTGAAAGATTCCAGACCTTCGTAATTACTGGTGCTAAGATGGCAGCATTGTCTTTCCAAACCCAAAATGAAATAAGATCTGGTCCAGTGGCTGTTCTCTTGAGCTTTCTTAATGAGTTCCAGACCTGCAACTCGGTAATAACTGGAGGCTCCATGTTTTCACTAATCATCAAGGGCACGGGTTCTTCATACTTCAACAATCAAAACATAGGTTTCCGAAATAATCATTTAACTTTTCCAACGACTCATTATCAAACGATATTCTCGAGGAATGGCTGCGTCGCTGTGAAATATCATCAACTCTTTTCCACCATTCTCTGGTACCTTTTGAGGTTGCGTAGTTTCTTCTATTTTCTGAGATGACAGTCTTTATTTAAATTAGAAATCCTAGATTTTGATCGGATCATAGACTTTAATAGAGGAGTCATCCAAGCTGGGTCGCGAGAGGACATAGAGACAGTTCGAATAGGTAAACATCTGTCCATGTGGCCACGCATCTTAGATTCCAGTAGAAACACTGCCTGGTCAATATCGGTAGCGCTCAACACATCCTGCCAATTCTCCTCTGCCAGAGCCTGATAAAAAGCGATTTTCCTATGCTCTCTACAATCACGTATCTCTGCTTTATATCGAATAGGTTTCAACTTTCTTCCTGCCGGTAAAACCACCCCTTTGTGGTCGGTCTTTATTAACATTTGAACAGGATAACATTTTCCGAAGAGATCTGATCGGTTAGTTAAGCAATTGTTAAGACACGCGTCACCCCTTGTTGGAAAGTTGACCAATGCATTCCAGCCAGACATGACTTGCAGGCGATCCAAATCTAGGCGATTGAGATCACCACCACAAACTACAACTGTTTCAGGATGTTTATCTAAGGCATTATCCACAAAGTCAACCAAATAGTTCATCAGGTCACACTCCTGGTAGTTATGTTTGGGTGGGTGATAAATTCCACAGGCCAACAATCGATGTCCGGTGGGCAACAGTAATGTGAGACAAATAAGTTCTTATAAATTTGAACGGTAGACATCAACCACGGTTAGATTGTTTCTAACAAATACAGCAATACCACCTTTCTGCCTCTTATCATTCCCCGACCAATTCCTGTCCCGTCGATAAATTTGATAATTTGGTATACTCACGATTGCATCTGGCATAGTGGGTTTAAGGTGCGTTTCTGACACTATGCAAACATCAATGTCATTGTTATTCAAATCCGCTTCAAGAGCCACCGGAGCGCGCACTCGATTCTTAGTTTTTGTTAAACTACAAATATTAGTAAACATAAATTTGGGCACAGCAAATTCATGACGAGTAGAGGACACTGTTTCATTAGGAACATTAGAAACACATGGTATTGGAATAAGGTATCTTTCTATCGGCTTCAATTTGCGATTTTGCCTATAAAACGAGCGACAACTCGCAACAACTTCAATGTTCTTGATCGTCGCGTTAGTTTGTAGTGATGAATAACTGTCGGAAGCCAAAGGTTTGTTTCTCCCCCCACGTCTACTTCTGTATTTTAAAATGCCCAAAGTCTTCAACTCGTTCAAAGCAGCAGAAGAGGGTTTCCATCCGAACTTCCGAAGAGATAATAGCTTTGAGTGGACACAACCAAAACCATTTCGCCTTGTCCGTCCTGAAGCTTCAGCGCAGTTTGAATTAGTATCCTTGGGGTGATTACCTTCCATTCGTTCTGGCCCAGGGTTAATCTCAATGTCCATATAAATAGTAATATCAAGTAAAACCAACTTTTCTGGAGCTGCAAGGAAGGTCATTCCACGATTTAGCGGTTGTTTATAATTTAGCATAAAAAATGGAAAAGGAATTTTTTTAAAACGTACAAATGCTGTTGAAATATTTATTAAGGCCCATTAACGTGTATGTGAAAACATTTTCAGCAATTCAGATTTCGAAATGAAAAACTGTTTTTGTTATATTTGTTTAAATAAATTTAAAATATCATAAATGAATACCAGCCAGGCAGTTTGAGTAGTTTTCAAAATGCAAATATTTTTAGATACCAAGCAATAACCTGGGTACGACTGTACGAGGTTGGCAATGGTCTTTGTAAACATGGAAAGAAAGAACTGTAAAATATAACCCTAATATTTTGATAACATTTTGACGCCTGCTTCAGTAGTGTGGTGGTAACATCGTCGGCTTGCACGCGAACGAGATCGAGTTCGAAACCTGGGAGGCGACATGCAATTTTTTTCATCTCAATATATTTTACGAAATATCATCCTTGAATTTTTCTTTGATTTTTGTTGCATTTTTCTTTAAAAAAAATAGAGTTTTTGTTTTTTATTTCAAATATTCTACCAGAATTAAAACTATATTTTCATTCCGACAGGAGAGCTATTTCCAGGCCTCCAGTAAAAAAAGAGCGCAAGGGGGATTGCTGTAAAAGCGGGCGAGGGGTTATTGCATTTATGTATTTCTAGTAACATTTATTGAGACAATCAGAAGGATTGCCATAAAACATTTTATGCATCATTGTGGCTGAATTGATTATTCGGCGAGAGTGTAAATTATCCCAGCCAAGTTCTATTAACAGATCAGATGATCGTATTTCATACTCGGCCTGGGTAATTACACGTGCTGCTCTGTTTTGTAATTTTTGTAGTCGATCATGCGCGGTTGCTCTGATTCAGACCACGGTGCCATACTATATCACAGTAATTGAAGTAGGACTGAATTATTGAATTATAGATCAATATTAGTGGCTTTTTTGGGACATATTGATGAACACGTTTTAAGCCGCCAATGGAACGTGAAACGTTCTTTGCCAAGACATCAATATGTTTTGGCCAAAAACGTTTCTCGTCAAGATGTACACCCAACGTCTTTGTACAAGACACTCGTTTGATCATTTTATCACCTAAGTAAAATTTAGGGTTTTCAATTATATTCGACAATCTATTATCAGAAGCGATAATCATATATTCAGTTTTAGTTATGTTTATAGAAAGTTTGTTGGCTATTAGCCAACAGCCAGCCAGCCAGCCAGCCAGCCAGCCAGCCAGCCAGCCAGCCAGCCAGCCAGCCAGCCAGCCAGCCAGCCAGCCAGCCAGCCAACCAGCCAGCCAACCAGCCAGCCAGCCAACCAGCCAGCCAGCCAGCCAGCCAGCCAGCCAGCCAGCCAGCCAGCCAGCCAGCCAGCCAGCCAGCCAGCCAGCCAGCCAGCCAGCCAGCCAGCCAGCCAGCCAGACAGACAGACAGACAGACAGACAGACAGACAGACAGACAGACAGACAGACAGACAGACAGACAGACAGACAGACAGACAGATAGACAGAGTAGTCAGGACGTTCGTTCTTACCTGATATGTTGCATTTCTCATCATTATTTAACTTTTCAGGTTTTAGAAAATCTACTTCAGAGAGGCAACCGATAGAATTGATAGAAGCTGTAGGAACCTTAGCCGCGATAAAATCCTCCTTTGTTAGCTGAACGTACTGATCAATAGTCTCTTGTTTGGCACTCGTTTCTCCTTGATTTTGTAGCATAGACTCCTGCTTAGCACTTATTTCTGCCTGAGACTGTAAGAAAGCTTCTGGTTTAGAAACTTCTACAGCCATAATACACGGAAAAATTAAAGGTAATATTTCACCTTGATATTGCAGTATAGAATCTTGTTTTGCAATTCTTCGTCCTTCACTCGATATAATAGTTTTCTGTTTGGCACTTGGTTCTTTCGGAGTCTGTATAGACTCTTGTTCAGTACTTATTTCTGACTGAGTCTGTAAGACAGTTTCTGGTTTGTCAATTTCTTTTGCCAAATTCCGCAGAATAGTCCCTGGTTCGACACTGCTTTCTTCTTGATTTTGCAGAATAACTTCTTGTTCGACAATTCTTTGTTCCTGATTCTGCTGAATAGTTTCTTGTTTGGTACTTAATTCTCCTAGAGTTTTCAGTAAGAAAGCTTGTGATTTGGAAATTTCTTCTGCCGAATCCCACAGCATAGTCAGTTGTTCGGCACTTCTTTGTTCGTGATGCTCCAGAATAATAGCTTCTTGTTTAGCACTTGTGTCTTCTTGATTCTGCTGAATAGTTTCTCGTTCGACATTTGTTTCTTCCTGATACTGCTGAATAGTTTCTTCTTCAACACTTGTTTCTTCCTGATTCTGCTGAATAATTTCTTGTTCGACACTTGTTTCTTCTTGATTCTGCTGAATAGTTTCTTGTTGGACATTTGTTTCTGCTTGATTCTGCTGAATAGTTTGTTGTTCGACACTGGTTTCTCCCTGATTCGGCTGAATAGCTTCTTGTTTGGCGATTATTTCTTGTTGATTCTGTAGAATAACGTTTTGTTTTTCACTTGTTCCTCGCTCACCTTGTACAATAGCTTTTTGTTTGGCACTGGTTTCCTCTTTAGTTTGTAGAATAGTCTCTTGTTCGGCACTTATTTCTTCTTGATTCTGCAAAATAGTTTCCTGTTTGGTACTTGTTTCTTTCGGAGTTGGTAAGAAAGCTTCTGGTTTGGCAATATCTTCTGCCAAATTACGCAGAATAGGGCCTTGTTCAACAATTGTTTCTTCTTGATTTTGCAGAATAGCCTCTTGTTTGGTACTTATTTCTCCTTGATTGACAATAAATAAGAAAAATAAATATTTTTAAACGTAGTGGACCTTGGGGAGTTTACATTTTTATAACATTTAGACTTCCTTAATCAAAATTATAATAGATCTCCTTTGCAAAAAAATTGATTTTCATGGACTTTTTGCGCTTAAAAATTAACGATTTTGAAGAGTGACAATGAGAAAAAAGCCTGGAAGCTAGTTATCAGAAGTGGCGACTGATCAGGAACCCGATTTCAAGGCAAAACAATTGCAGTAATACAGTAAAAAAACGCAGTAGGTTTGTTCTTCTTAGGTTTTACCGAAATTATAGCGCTCAAATTATTTTAACAACAACACCGAATATAGGTCCAGTAGACTGTACCCTCATCTTCTATTAAACTTTTCCTAAAATAATTTGTCTGTCATGCATGTACCACAATTTCCTTCAAACATCCTAGTGCTTTAAAAATAACAAATCCCACGCACAAATTTACCAAGAGTTATCTACGTATATCTTAATTACATTTTATTTACCTTTTTGGACGAGAACTGTATCGCTGCTGTTCTCCGCTTCTGCATTTTGGCAATCCCTTCCAATGCTGGCTATATTATCGTCGAGATGACCTTCATCAGCATCATCGTTGCAATCATCTGAAACAGCAAAATTTTAGAAAAAATACAACCAAAAAGGATTTACTTGGGTTTAGTTTGAATTCCCTTTATTTCAAGCCGCCCTCCAAAACGAAAATTTTGATTTGATATTTTCCTTGACAAAGAATTAAAAATTAGGTCTCTGTTGTAAAGACATTGCCAGAAATTTGGGACAAGATGGTGGCGCGCGTGCGCATTAACGACCATAATAACGGCGATTCTCAACAGTATATAATAAGGAGAGCACACAATAATTCAAATTTTGCTTAAATGGTGATATATTTCTTCTTTGCGCAGCTCCACCTGACTTCAGCATGGACTAAGGAACAGTTGTAACTAAAAAACATTTGCTTAGCCCGACAACAAAGTACTTCCCTAGCTTTTCTTATTTTTTGCACTAAAAGCGCCACTATCCATAGTGTTAGCCATAGTAATCTTTGTAAACAGGTGCTAGAAATTGGCCAAATTGACAAAGAACGTTACGGGCGATGTTCGCGATGCGCAGCTCGCGATGCATTCGGCATGGGTCAGTCTACTTCCAGAGCACATAAATATCCTGATTTGTTCCTAGCATAGTACTTCCAAAAGCGTTTGAACTTGCTTGATTTCACAGTTCTTATAGCCGTTTACAGGTTGTTTACATATACATACATGCATGATTTAGGCAAATTCTAAAGAATTCAATGACCTGAATAATGAGAATACACTAGAATACAATATAATCAAACGCATTAGAATACATAATTATATTATTAGGCGACCGAGAGCAGCGGCACAAATAACCCAAATTTCTGGGGATGACTTAATATCGTGTTCTTTTAGAACCACACAACCTTAGTCAAACATGATGAATTTCATGCAACAAATTCCAGGCGGTCGGAAATATTCTGGGACGTAGAAAAACCCCTGTGGTCAGCGGCAAGTTTAAACAACAACGTTTGCAAAGTATTTACAATTACCACTCGTAAAAAGCCCCGTATAAATTGTCACCTAATTCATGGTCGAACAAGAAACTGGAAAATGAATTAATTTTCCAATAAATTGTTTTTTAGTTAAACAATATTATAATACATATTCCTGGTTTAAAAAATATATCTTTGTCTTATAGACACATACACTTTCAACTTAAGCCTGGTTTCCATATAGTTGAAATTGTTGTAATTCAGTCGGCGATTGTTTGCGATCTTTTACAACAGTCGTGTTTCCATATAGTTGTAATTGTTGTAATTCAAAGCGCCGATTTGCTCGGACTGAGGACTTCTCGGTTTTGACAAAGTTCAGGTGAGCTAAGTTTGTTATACAAAAACAAATTGAATGGCTAAAACTTTGTTTGTGATCATTTTCACAGTTTATATAACAATATAACAATATAATTAACAATTATTCGCCGAAGGCGAGGTGAATATCGGTGAATAATAACCGAGACGAAGTCGAGGTAATTATTCACCGATATTCACTGAGCCTGAGGCGAATAATTGTTATAGTATAAATACAACATTTTCGTACTTTTAGGAACAACATTTTCTTTAAAATTGTTAATTTCCTCGTCTGTCGCATTGACACTTGGCTGATGGCCATTTTGGATACACGCTGTAGGTGATTATCGAGAATTAATCCGAAATAACTCGACCAATCAGCGCGCGCGATTTTCTATAATCACCTGTGTATTTATACTAACAAGCATTACTTACAAGTTCAATAACTTCGCCGCTTAAATCTTATGCTTCGTGAACGTTTGACGACAGTTGCAAACATTTGAGCTGGCGTACGGCATTCAAGTCTTCGAACTAGTTATTAAGTAGACTTCTTTAACAAAATCGAGGGTTTTTTGAAAGGATTTGGCCGGTTTTTGTAAATAATTTTGTGTTTTAAGTTGCAAACATCTAGCAAAAAGTCGCCGACTGTCGACGATTGATGTTTCCATTAACTGTTTCGCATCAGCGACTGTTGTAATTGTTGTAGAAGTTGAACCTGATTCAACTTCTACAACAGTCGCCGACTGTCGCCGATTGGATTACAACAAACGTTTCCATTAATTTGTAATTGTTGTAAGACTTGATCGGCGACAGTCGCCGACTGAATTAGAACAATTACAACTATATGGAAACCAGGCTTTACATGAAATAGAAAACGCGAATCATCATTCTAGTCAAAAACTTCCCAAAACAATTTGCCTAGGACTTACCACAATTTTCTTCAAACTCCATCCTAGCTTTAATAATAGCGTCTTTGAAATCTTCTAGCTTTACCTCTATTACGTCGACATCAAAGGAATTGTCCTTCTCAATATTGCTAACAATGCAAGAAAGTCAAAACACAAGATTAACTTCATTCCAAAATGGAGACAGGGGGGCAATTTTTTTCCTGCATGGACACATTTTATTAGTTTTTCCGTGTTTGTCCATATTCTTCCTACAGGTTCTATATAACCTATATTTTTGAATGTGTTTATCACTCGAGATTCCTACTGCTATAGTACAGACCGCTCGTTGGCTAATCATGCAGAAAGCGTATTTGAAGTTACGGATCTGCAGTTGCGAGACTTGCATTGTTTATTCGATTTACAACACCGGCATTAAACATTAATTTATTTTAAATCTTCTTCGTGAATTAGTATAGATAATCGCATGGGGCCGAGGAAAATTAAGGTTTAATTTCACGAGTGCCTTCAAAATTTTACAAAATTGCCCGAGTCGCGAAGCGACGCGGGTGACAAGGGTAATTTGTAAGATTTTGAAAACACGAGTGAAATTAAACCTTAATTTTACGAGAACTCATGCGATTAGGTGTTAATAATATAGCGAGCAAAAGTATTCAAGAGCTATATTATGTCTATTATTATGTCCAGAAAATGTCGAAGTACATGTACTTTATCACGGTCGGTGCTCGGTAACAATCCAATTTTCCTCGTTCTATCGCTGTGCCGGTTGCTTTCTTTTTTAAACACAGGCAAAAGTTCGTAAATTTTCTAGTGTTTTCATTTTCACTAATAGTTTACATTCCTTCAATAGTTTAAATTAGTTCAAAGAAAACAAAAAAGCATTTTTCAGACCGAAAAACCCTGCAGACTTGTTGAAAAAAAGTCAGTATATGGTCCCAGGGAACCAATCAAGTGCAAGTAATTTTGCCCTGAATTACAAAAAAAATGCCTCCTTCATTAGCCAATCATATTCAAGTAATTTTGCCCTGTATATTACTATCAATGAAAATATTAATATTGAAACAGATGTTGTAAATCGAATACAAATTCCTCATGATTTACATTTACTTTCCAACCGATTTTTTCAACTTAAAATGTAATGGCAACAAAATTCAAAAATTTTAATTTATGACGTTCTGTAATTAATAAACAAACTTACTAAGAAATTTCCATTACGCTTTAAACAGCTTATATCTTAAAGACTGTTGATAAATCTGAACAATTAGATACGTGTAAATTGGATAAAGTCGTATACAATATTCGTGTTTGAACTGTATGGGATTTACAATGGTACCATGTTGTTTATATTACTTACTTCATAAAAGTCTTGATCTCATCAGCAAGGTTATCATGACCATTTTCTCTTGCAATTGTTTCAATATCAGGAGAACAATCGTTAGCAAATTTTAACACTTGTGCTCCAAACGAGAAAGTTAGAAGAGCATCAAAGTAATGAGTGGCACCTCTTGCTGCTGCTTTGTAACACATAGTACTCAGCAATCTATAACCAGCAACACCATCGGCATTTGATGTAGAACTTGGCGTTGCAGTACTACCTAAAAACAGTTATCCGCAACAAGATGTTAACGCAATCCATACTTGAATTATTAAAAAACTAAGACATCTTATCTTGACATTAACCCTTTCTGGCGTTAGCCATAGTAAAATACTCAGGAAAATAGAGAATTCAGGGTTGAGCGAGGGTTAAAGATGGTGCGTATATACATGTACATTTGGTACACATGCAAGCTTGGTGTTAGGTAACAGAGATCGAACATGCAACTTTCTAATGTCCGATTAGACGATCTAACCATTCAACTACTGGGCCTCGATCGGGGGGAGAGCTAAGGTGGCAAATTCATACTTATGTGTTTTTTTGTTGTTTTTCTTTTTTTCTTTCACCATACCCTTTGTAATAAGTCATCATTTAATGTTCTTAATTTGATCTCCTTTTGACCGTATACAATCTGAGACATTTAATACGTTTGTAATTTAAAATTGTTTGATCCCTTTTTTTGTTGCAATATGATATGATATGATATATGATATATGATATGATATGATATATGATATGATATATGATATAATCATATATAAGAATCACTTCATACGTTCATTGGCGTAGTAATGTTGAAAATTAAGCTTATCTCAGCCGTTAATAATCAGCGAGAAACTTAGAGCGAGTCTATATCACATATATAGATCCCATACGCTTATGATTTTTCTTTGGGTTTTCTCATGAATTACTAATATATATATATATATATATATATATATATATATATATATATATATATATATATATATTTAGTAGAAACTTACTAGTATTCTATTGCAAATGCTGCAATCTGATTGGCTACTCTACCCGATATCTATTCGTCAATAGATAGCGAGTAGCAAATTGAGTACCAGTACTCGCGCGGCCATGCAGTAAAACAACATGGAGGACACGAGGAGTGAAAGATTGTTTTGCCTTGGTTTTCACACAGAAACAATGGTTATTCGTTTTGAAATAATTTGGAAGAACTAAGGTAACAAGTTAGTTTTACTAAAACAATTAGATTATTCGTCAATTCAGAGATATGAGTCCAATATATATATATATATATATATATATATATATATATATATATATATAAATAAAATATATAACGTTGTTACTCCGAGTTTCACGGGTTAAGCGATCATCAGGCAACTGAAAAAGTTTCACTTTAGCTTCTGTTTATATTGCATGGCACGCGTGAGATCGCGGCACACGTGACATCACCGCACGCGCGAAATTGCGTGGGATGAGTTCGAGAGACTGTTTCCGGATGTACATCTCTGTTCCTAGGGCGGCGGACGTTCCTAGCATAAAATTTGTTTTCATGCCGGCGTTTTGAAATTAGCTCCGATCGTTTGTTGAGAAAGTTCGCCTCGTTAGCGTTCAGAATAAGCAGTTTTTCTTCCAGGCACAGGTTACAGTGGCTTGCTCCACTTGTGTGTAAGGAGCGGCGCGTTTTAAAATGGACCAGTTTACATTGAACGGTTTCCCCTTTGATTTTAAGTCCCAAACGTATTTCGATAGTTCAGTTTCGTTCTTGTATTTCTCGTCATGGAAAGATTTCTGGTGGTTGTTGAAGCGTTGCTTGAAGTTGTTGGCTGTTATTCCTATGTATTGTTTTGTTGAGTCTGTTTCGTCGGTTGTTGTCACATCAGCTTTGTAGATGACTCCTGCAACCATGCAGTCTCCTTTCAAGGGGCAATCGGTTTTATTTCTGCAGCTGCAATTTTGCTTGTTGTTGTTGTTGTTGTTGTTGTTGTTGTTGTTGTTGTTGTTGTTGTTGTTGTTGTTGTTGTTGTTGTTGTTGTTGTTGTTGTTGTTGTTGTTGTTGTTGTTGTTGTTGTTGTTGTTACTGTAGTTGTTGTCGTCGTTGTTACTGTTGTTGTTGTTGTTGTTGTTGGGTTTTTTTCGATAGGATGTGGTGGTTGTGTTTGGAAATAGCGCTTTTGTTGTTTTATATGCAGCTGTAGCTTACTTTGACTGTGTTCCGGCGGAAGATTTTTTGAGTTTTGTAGATATGAAGTGGTGGTCGATTAGGTTGAGGAATTTACGTCCGATGTTGGTCTTGACGTTCTTTGAGATGTCGGTGACTGCGTTGTGGTACTGTTTGGCGTAAAGTGACATACATACATACATACATACATACATACATACATACATACATACATACATACATACATACATACATACATACATACATACATACATACATACATACATACATACATACATACATGCATGCATGCATGCATGCATGCATGCATGCATGCATGCATGCATGCATACATACATACATACATACATACATACATACATACATACATACATACATACATACCCAATTATTATCACTCGCCATTCAGAACTGTAGCCTGGTAGGTAGCTCAGTATGAGCTGGGTTGCAAAATCCGTATTGCCTGCTACGTACAACTCCAGCTGGAACTGTACCACAGTAATACAGTATGAGTTCTGTCTCCTGTGGTAGCAACGTTGGGTGCAGGTAATGGGTTAGTACAGGTACATACATACATACATACATACATACATACATACATACATACATACATACATACATACATACATACATACATACATACATACATACATACATACATACATACATACATACATACATACATACATACATACATACATACATACATACATACATACATACATACCCAACTAACAAATTTACGTTGTGACAACGTTGTAACAACGTTAGACTTTCGTTGTGACAACGTTGCGTGTTAACGTTGTGGCAACGAAAATTTGTAGACAGCAGGCAACGTTGTGACAACGTTATAAATTACGAAACAGCAACGTTTTGACAACGTTCTGACAACGTTTTATCAGCAACGTTGTGACAACGTTAAACAGTGACCTTTCGACAACGTTTTCACAAATGCTTTTATATTGATTGAATTTGCGTTCTTAATTTAGACCGTTTTCATATTACATATAGCATATATACCTAATTGTATGATTAATTAATGTGCTTAGTTTTAGTCATTAACCTTTAACAACTGAACACGCCATATTATTGATTTTGCCTGTTCGTTCACGACTCGATCGTGAAGGAAGAAAAAATATTTGCAAAATACAGGAAATACGTACGTACAGCACTTATATCAAACCATGGGTTTGCGAAAACGAGCTTACCCTGCACTCCAAACACACACGAAACAAAAACTGAAGAACAGTCAATAAACGAAAATAGGATAGGATATACCTCATATACGAACAGCGGTCATCACAGAGCTTAATTCAAAAGATTCATAATATACCGTATTATTGCGCAGAATATCAGATATTCGTAACTTATCCTCCTCAAATTAAACGTTTATGTGAAATCGAACGTAACATGGCGAGATCTCGAGTGACTAACACAGCATTGCTATATCGCTGTGTTGTTTTGATAAGTCTGAATACGATTACATCATTCCCGTCGATGTTTAAACTACGTTGCCACAACGTTGTACGAACGTCAGGATATAACGTTGTATTTCATGAACGTCAGGATATAACGTTGTATTACAATGTCAGTAGAACGTTGCCACAACGTTGCACGAACGTCATGATATAACGTTGTATTGTTACGTTGGTTTAACGTTGCCACAATGTTGTGACAATGTCGCAATATAACGTTGTATTTCAACGTCGCCACAACGTCGCCAAAACGTTACGACATTGCCGATTATTCACCAAACGTTGTGGAAAGGTTATCTAAACGTTAGGTCGGACCTAACCAAACTACAACTTTCTAGCAACGACGCAACGTTGTGACAACGTTGTGTGTTAGCTGGGTACATACATACATACATACATACATACACATACACATACACATACACATACACATACACATACACATACACATACACATACACATACACATACACATACACATACACATACACATACACACACACACACACACATACACATACACACATATACACATACATACACACATACATATATATATATATATATATATATATATATATATATATATATATATATATATATATATATAAAGTAATCACTTGGCGTAAAGCCATAATATAATTTAATCAATTCATGACGTTTCGACAATTTATTAAGTCTTCTTCCAAAAAAAATAAATATATATATATATATATATATACACGAAAAACTTTTCATCATGAAGGCAGACAAACAATTTTTACTCAACAAAAGATCAGAAATAGTTTCGACCTGTCGGCATAAAAACAGATTTCGGATCAACAACCTAAACAATCAAAAGAATGCGCGCAACGTTTCGACGCGCACACCCACGCTCCAAAGGAATGCACCGGTCGTTTCGACGCCCACACCCACGCCCCAACCAACGCATTTAAGCAGCCCACTAACCGATATTTTTCCGTCGCCTGATGATCCCGTTTAGGGTGAAACCTCTGGTAGCGAGGACTTTAAGGTAATTATACTTCATGCTTTATATTTTGCTCTACCTATACGGTATTGACCACTCTCTAACATTTTGTGAACCAAAAGTCACTTATATCTATCTATCTATCTATATCAAAACTTACTTTATATATATATATATATATATATATATATATATATATATATATATATATATAAAGGTATTTAGTGTTTATTTCACAATACTTACACGGGAGATTTCAGGTTATCACCACAGGTCGAAGAGGTACCGCCTCGAACATGAATAGACTTCCCTTCCCCAGCTATCACAAAAGTGACTCCAGCCCTTAGGACACTGGAAGGCGGGTTAAAAGTTGGAAGTCTAAAACATGAAAGATTTTATTATACAACAAGTAATACAATGTCAACAATATAGTTAAATTAATAATCCATAACATAGTCAAAAGTTGGGTTCAAATACTTGAAGTGTTGCCATATAAGGAATGATGTTAGATTGTGTGATGAGTCATCTGATTTTTGGCCGAAATAACAGCTGGTAAGCTTAATTTATTAACGTGTTTATTCACGCGCGTACGAAGAGCGCTCAAACAACAAGTGTGGGCGATTTATAAAATACGTATTTAAAATGTTTGTTTCATTCCATTCAGATCTGATAGAATAAGCCACACAGTTTTAGATGTGCCGACCGACTAACTGACTCACGCCGTTTTCCCCGAACGGTATCTAAAACTGCGTGGCTTATTCTATCAGATCTGAATGGAATGAAACAAACATTTTAAATACGTATTTTATAAATCGCCCACACTTGTTGTTTGAGCGCTCTTCGTACGCGCGTGAATAAACACGTTAATAAATTAAGCTTACCAGCTGTTATTTCGGCCAAAAATCAGATGACTCATCACACAATCTAACATCATTCCTTATATGGCAACACTTCAAGTATTTGAACCCAACTTTTGACTATGTTATGGATTATTAATTTAACTATATTGTTGACATTGTATTACTTGTTGTATAATAAAATCTTTCATGTTTTAGACTTCCAACTTTTAACCCGCCTTCCAGTGTCCTAAGGGCTGGAGTCACTTTTGTGATAGCTGGGGAAGGGAAGTCTATTCATGTTCGAGGCGGTACCTCTTCGACCTGTGGTGATAACCTGAAATCTCCCGTGTAAGTATTGTGAAATAAACACTAAATACCTTTATATTATCGCTCGTTCTGAGATTGAGCTAAGAATTTGAGCGCACTTGCGTATCCGTTCGGGGAAAACGGCGTGAGTCAGTTAGTCGGTCGGCACATCTAAAACTGTGTGGCTTATTCTATCAGATCTGAATGGAATGAAACAAACATTTTAAATACGTATTTTATATATATATATATATATATATATATATATATATATATATATATATATATATATATATATATATTAAAAACACAGAATAACAGAGAAATAAATAGAATTTGACGTATTGTAAAGAGCTGATGTCCTCCTACATAGTCAATCGAGATATGGTCTGGAAACTCGGCAAACTTCAAAGCTCCTATAATGAGCTGTGATTTTATGTTGAACCGTACCTTACACCGTGCACAACCTTTGTTTTAGGTTTATTAATATTTAAATAGCACGGTTGAGTGATTGAACTGAAACGTTGCTATTGGACAATTCGTTCATTATACTAAAATACAATGTGTTCAGTGACCGTGCACCGTGCACAAAAATGCATAAAGGCGAACAAAAAGATAGACCAAAGGACTTTAGCTGAGTTTCCAGACCATATCTCGATTGACTATGCCTCCTACTAGTCGTTATCACTCATTTGTATCGAATAAACAGCTTAAGAATCAAAATAAATACTCGAAACGGTATCCGTCATATCGTCTCGGTTAGGCGGGACAGAGCATTTACATGGCGAAAATTGTCCCACACTAGCCGGGATCCCGGTTGAAGAAACCGGGATCCCGTTTTGCCGGGACGGGACGAAAAACATCCCGGCAAACATCTTTCCATATAAACGGAACGGGATAAATATGAGATATACATGCATGGTGAGATCCCATTTAACGTCCCATCCCGCCTCCTATGTAAACAGCCCCTTAGAACCCCACAACCTTAGTCAAACCTGATGAAGTTCATGCAACAAATTCCAGGCGGTCGGAAATATTCCGGGACGTAGCAAAACCCGTGTTCAGCGGCAAGTTAAACAACTACCACTCGTCAAAAGCCCCGTATAAATTGTCACCTAATTCATGGTCGAACAAGTAACTGGAAAATGAATTAATTTTCCAATAGATCGTTTTCACTCACGTGATCGGTGGCCCCATTGGGGTGGTGAAACAATACGAAATATTTGAATAAGAAAGAAAAAACTTCCTAAAACAATTTGCCTGGGACTTACCACAATTTTCTTCAAACTCCATCCTAGCTTTAATAATAGCGTCTTTAAGATCTTCTAGCTTTACCTCTATTACGTGGACATCAAAGGAATTGTCCTTCTCAATATTGCTAACAATGCAACAAAGTCAAAACACAAGATTAACTTCATTCCAAGACGGAGACAGGGGGGCAATTTTTTTCCTGCATGGACACATTTTACTAGTTTTTCCGTATCTGTCCATATTCTTCCTACAGGTTTTATATAACCTATATTTTTGAATGTGTTTATCACTCGAGATTCCTACTGCTATAGTACAGACCGCTCGTTGGCTAATCATGCAGAAAGCGTATTTGAAGTTACGGATCTGCAGTTACGAGTTTTGCATTGTTGAGTTTATTCGATTTACAACACCGACATTAAACATTAATTTATTTTAAATTTTTTTCATGAATTAGAAAAGGTAATAGAGAGCTTAAGCAAGCGGTGTTTTTGACAACACGGACGTCAGATGTCCGCGCGTAGACTGGATCTGAAGCGGCGTTCGTGGCGTCGCGTATTTACGTTAAGCAACTCGCGTTCTTGATGGCAAGAACGTCTATACTCTATAGATGTTTTTACTTTTTAAACAAACCAATAATCATCTGTGCAAACAAGTATGTAAGCAAACTCTTTCCACCCAGCTAATGAAGAGGTATAAAAAACAGTTTCAGAAGTGGAATATAGGGGGTCATTGGCCTAATTAGAAAACCAAAAAAGTACAACAAAAATAGTTTATTTCATGAATGCCTTCTATGGTATAATCCTGCAAACTAGATTTTTATGTTACAATAAATGTTAACTTTATAATAATATACATGACAAAATTACTCCATCCTGATTAATTATATTAATTATACAGTAATACATTGTTTGAGCAACAGACTATATGACAGTTTAAAGAGTACAGAAAATAAAATCACTTGTAGTGCCATAATATTGAATATATAACACCATAGTACATAAGTCCTTGGGCTTGACTTGATAGTTGTCTCAATTGTTTACCCACGCATTCCAGCCTTTTATAGCTTACTCTAGCTGTTTCCATCCACCTCTTACAGATTTTCCTTTGTAGTATTAGCGTTATTATAAATATACTAAAAATAAATTACAAGCTACACTATGGAATACCATCAGAAAAATGTAATTTCGAGTGTGCATGAACTTGGGATATCAAGTAAAACAAAGTGTAAATGAAGGTAAAATTCAGAAACTATTGAGGCAGTTTTTAATGAATCAGGATAAACTATAACTAACTGATATTTTGTTATGAAATGCTCGAGGCCAGACAAGCATTTGGATGTTTGAATGTAAAAAATAGGATATCATACGGACTGCATTTCGATTAGACAATTGTGAAATGCAATTGTTATTGGACATCTTAAAATCAGAGATTCTTACAAGACAATGTAACCTGTGATTTGCTAAGACCCCAAAATTTCCGCCAGCTTCTACATGAGCTTATGCAACGAGATAACTTTGAAAACTTATATAGCTATCGTTTTGCTTTGCTCAAAAGGACTCGACGCTTCCAAGCAAACAAAACTGCCCAGAAAAATAGTTTTTAACATCAAGTAACACTCTTCTAGATTATTTCTACGGGTAAAATGCTTCAAAATGTTTGATAAACTATAAACTTTAGAAAACACAACTGTCTGAAACTTGTTTGTAAAAATAATAAGTAACATTCGCTGTGGGAAATTCTGAAATTCGAATTATCGAAGTGATATCTCAAACAAAATGCATGATCTTGTGAACACAATTTCATTTCAAAATGTCTGGCTAACAAGTGTTACACAAGCAGAAAAAAAGGATAAACGAGTAAAACGACCAACTACACCAGCTTTTAAATGAAATATATCTATGAAAACGCTTTTGGAGGAACTAGAAACACAAGACATCTACTGTATTAAAAATGTATATATTCTACACTCGAATTTTCCTTCACCCTAAATCCTTAGAACATGCTATGTAATCGAGTGAAATGCCCAATATCATTTATAATATACCCAATTCTCTCCTGGCATTACCACCTCATTATATATACAGAACTCGCGATCAAGCTCTCGGCAACGCCCTCCGTGGCTCAGTGGTCAGAGCACTGCACTAGAATCGGAAGGTCGTAAGGTTCAATTCCTGCCGGAAGGCCTGTGTAGTTGCATTTTTCGCAAATGGCCCCGGTTTGGTCTTAAAAATGTATATATTCTACACTCGAATTTTCCACCCTAAATCCTTAGAACATGCTAAGCCTATAATGTAATCGAGTGAAATGCCCAATATAATCCCCGAGCCGGGCGACGGGCCGAAGGCCCGGAGCCCGGTGAGGGTGCTAATCTCGACACGCGTGGAGTCCATTTTACACGCGTGTAGTACACGCGAAATTACACGCAAGTGGGAAAGAAATTCTGCGAGATGTTTATATATATATATATATATATATATATATATATATATATATGTTATCAAATCCACAACTTGCGCATTTCGAATAGCAGGGTACTGGTAACTAATCCGTTAAATTATTCAAATTATTTAAATTTACGTCAGCAAATTATAATTTATAAGTTCGGTTGGATTACAAAATAGTTTTTCAACGATCATGACGAAAGAAATCTTTGCCAGAAAAAATGGTTTCAGCTAAAATGTACATTAATATTACTATGGGAGAAGGGAGGTTAAAAATTGCATATAAAGCCGGCGAGGGGTTGTTGCGTTCATGTATTTCTAGTTTATAATATACCCAATTCTCTCCTGGCATTACCACCTCATTATATATACAGAACTCGCGATCAAGCTCTCGGCAACGCCCTCCGTGGCTCAGTGGTCAGAGCATTACACTAGAATCGCAAGGTCGTGGGTTCAATTCCTGCCGGAAGGCCTGTGTAGTTGCATTTTTCGCAACTGGTCCCGGTTTGGTCTTAAAAATGTATATATTCTACACTCGAATTTTCCTTCACCCCAAATCCTTAGAACATGCTATGTAAGCGAGTGAAATGCTCAATATCATTTATAATATACTGTATTAAAACATCGGTTTATTAACCGAAGCTATATCTGCCATAAAAATAGTTGACATGAATTTGCTTCTAAAGATTCGGTAAAATATGCATTTGAGAACACTATCTATAAACGTTTTACTGCAAAACATGTAAAATTTGCCAGAAATTACACTTACCTTGACGCGTTCTTGATCATCAACACGTTGAGGCTTGGCGTCCGTGACTTGACTTCACGGACGTGATGTCTTTAAACCCCGCGAAAACAATGAGAGTTTACTTCCGGTTGACGTCCGTGTTGTCAAAAACGCCGCTTGCTTAAGCTCTCTAATCGCATGGGGCCGAAGAAAATTAAGGTTTCATTTCACGAGTACCTTCAAAATTTACAAAATTGCTCGAGTACGAGGGTGACAAGGGTAATTTGTAAGATTTTGAAAACACGAATGTAATTAAATCTTAATTTTACGAGAACTCATGCGATTAGGTGTTAATAATATAGCGGGAAAACTTATTCAAGAGCTATGTTATGTCCAGAAAATGTCGAAGTACATGTACCTTATCACGGTCGGTGCTCTGCAACATTCCAATTTTCCTCGCTCTATCGCTGTGCCTGTTGCTTTCTTTTTTAAACACAGGCAAAAATTCGTAAATTTTCTAGTGTATTCATTTTCACTAATAGTTTACATTCCTTTAATAGTTTAAATTAGTTCAAAGTAGACAAAAAGTATTTTCAGACCGAAAAACCTTGCAGATTTGTTGAAAAAAGTCAGTCTCAGGTTCACTGTTGCTAAGTAACCAAGCGATCAAGGAACCAATCAAGTAATTTTGCCCGTAATTACAAAAAAAAAAGCCTCCTTCATTAGCCAATCATATTCAAGTAATTTTGCCCTGTATATGTATATTATTATCAATGAAAATATTAATATTGAAACAGATGTTGTAAATCGAATACAAATTCGTCATGATTTACATAAACTTTCCAACCGATTTTTTCAACTTAAAAGGTAATGGCAACAAAATTCAAAAATTTTAATTTATGACGTTCTGTAATTAATAAACAAACTTACTAAGAAATTGCTATTACGCTTTAAACAGCTTATATCTTAAAGACTGTTGATAAATCTGAACAATTAGATACGTGTAAATTGGATAAAGTCGTATACAATATTCGCGTTTGAACTGTATGGGATTTACAACGGTATCATGTTGTTTATATTACTTACTTCATAAAAGTCTTGATCTCATCAGCAAGGTTATCATGACCATTTTCTCTTGCAATTGTTTCAATATCAGGAGAACAATCGTCAGCAAATTTTAACACTTGTGCTCCAAACGAGAAAGTTAGAAGAGCATCAAAGTAATGAATGCCACCTCTTGCTGCTGCTTTGTAACACATAGTGCTCAGCAACCTATAACCAGCAACACCATCGACATTTGATGTAGAACTTTGCGTTGGGGTACTACCTAAAAACAGTTATTTGCAACAAAATATTAACGCAAATTATAAAGCTTTATGACTATTTTCGTTGGTGGTCTGCAACGTGAAATCCAGAAATTTGAATTTAAACTTTGAACTTTAGTTTTCTGCCGTTCCGGGCCGCTGACAGTGAGAATTTTATAAACAAAATTAAAGTCACGTCAGTAGATGCAACAAGATGGATACCAATTTCAGAACTAATCATTGTTAAAATATACCGTGCAAGTTTATGTTGTTAGAAACTGTGTTAAGCTTTCATTTGATGTATATAGTTCAAGTTTCCATGTTATGTGAAACTTTTCAACATATTCGTAAGATTGTACGTAATAATATATATGTTATTTACCGGCTGAGAGGTCCGTATAGAGAAATATTTCCCGAGGTCTCAAAAACTGCCCGAGGCCGCAGGCCGAGGATCGTTTTTGAGACCGAGGGAACTATTTCTCTATACGGACCGACCAAAACGGTAAATAACATATTTATTGCGGTGCCCTGAAAGTTGACTTGCGGGCGCAGCTAACTTTCAAACGCTTTATATTCTGTGTGCGAGTTCGTTCGTTCGTTCGTTCGTTCGTTCGTTCGTTCGTTCGTTCGTTCGTTCGTTCGTTCGTTCGTTCGTTCGTTCGTTCGTTCGTTCGTTCGTTCGTTCGTTCGTTCGTTCGTTCGTTCGTTCGTTCGTTCGTTCGTTCGTTCGTTCGTTAGGAATCAATAGTATATTTTTGACGCGACATTTTTGACGCGATATTTTGAACGCCACAGGGCACCGGTTTTTAGCACTGTGTCTGTGTTTTTTTATTAATCGTACGATTTATAATTTACATAATTAGGTAAATTAACATAATTGAATTGCGTAATCTAGGTGACATTCACGTGATATTCAAAAGTCCAAAGTTTATCGTTCGACAGTTAACAACTGCCGACATGCAGTCTGACAGGGAAGCTTGGAACCTTTTTTCTGATAAAAAAAACCCAGTCAAAACTTGAAGATCTAGTTACGAAGGGAAGTCAGAATGCAGTCCTAGTGTTTTTAAAGTTTAGTTGATAAAGATTCTTCGTCGTTCTTCTCCGTCGCTTGCTCGTTTTTGGCTGTTCGCTTGGAAAATCGCTTTCAATACTGGCTGACTGCATGGAAATTGAAAGTGAGGTTGCCATGTAGAAAATATTTGACTAAAGGGTAAAGACTTGTAGCGGTTTTGTTTATTATATATATATATATATATATATATATATATATATATATATATATATATATATATATATATATATATATATATGTAATGTTTACAACACGAGCGGCCGTGTTGTATTGAATTATACAACGCGTCCTTGTTGTATATTCAATACAACAAGGACGCGAGTGTTGTAAACAACTTGTGAAATGAATAAATAGTAAAAATCCCTTTGGGATAATCATATTGAGATGCTAATTAGTTACAAGCACTAGTGGTTTGTATGGGGTTTACAGGGGTATACATGTGACGTAATTTCTGAAATTGGATTGGCTGCAAAACTCATGAATTATTAATGATTTCACAAATATATATATATATATATATATATATATATATATATATATATATATATATATATATATATATATATATATATATATATATATTATTGAATATAATTTTTTCGATCAATTTTAAATGACAGAATGTAAAAAAAAGAAAGATTTTTTTGTTTTTGTTTTGAAATCCGCAGCGGTCCGTATCGGGGTCCGTATCGTGTGATACGGACCGCTCGCTAAGCCAATCAGAGCGCGCGAATCAGATGGATCGGACCGCAAAAAAAAACAACATTTACTTCTCACAAGTATCATTGAATTTCGAATGTGTTTTTTTATTCAACTACTTGACGTACAACCTTCAGCAATATGTCAATCAAAAACAATTGAAAAATGCTATTTGGGATAGAAAGTTCAGGATTCTAGCTAACCGGAAATAAAACATACGAAAACATATGCCATTTTGGTTTAGCACGCAAGAAAAGTGGTGGCGAATACGAGCCTAACGCTTTGTCGAGTTTTTCAAATAACGTTTACAACACTTGTCGTCATATGATAAAATACTTATTGACCTCGCTTGTTCGGACTGTACTAGTGAAATATCAGACCTCCGTTTTCTGCACGGACCTCGGCTCGCTTAGGCTCGATTCCAGCTGTTGGGTGAGCCCGCGTTCCTTCGGCCCCACACACCGGCTGGATCAATGGTCGACACAATTTGTCCATGACGTCACACGCGCCTTTTTAGTTCATTGGTATTCATGCGAATCTTCTTCATAATGGCGTGACATTTTAGGCGTTAGCCATCAACATCAGCCGAAGGAGTTTTAAACTGTAGACTCAGCACGTACTAATAACGTCAAAACATGTAACAGACAAACAAATACGCTTGCTTCTTAATTAATTGAACCAGCTTACCAGAGTCGTGGTGTGCCTTATAAGACCTGCATGCGGTGAAAGGACAAGTGAGGAGTCCCACGCGACGTGATCTAGATAGAGATTTCGATCACCAAGCGACGTGATCTAGATAGAGACTTCGATCAAACGTTTTGTGGCATGATCAAGAAAGTTCTGCCAGTGATATACTAGACTAGAGGTAAGATATTGGCGAGAAAAAGCCAACACTTGTTTAACTTATTTTAATGTTGCGTAGCGCGAGGTGTGGCGTGTTGCGGTTTGGTTTAAGTTCGATTTGACAGATACATGCAGAACATCGTCCAAGAAGCGAATACTTGCGACTGCAGTGCAGTGCAGTGCATCTTACAAACGACACTCAAATCGTTGCCCTAATCTTTAGTAAATTCATCATCAATAAATTTTTGCAGTGCCCCAAGTCTGTCTCTTCTAGATATCGTTTTAATACGGGTTTCCAGTGCTCGAAACCGAAATTAGTCTTGTAAACAACTCCGTCTCGAATAAATAATTGCCAATTTCACAATAAATAAAAATACAATTATTACTCATTCAGTATGTGAAATATATTAAATTCAGATTTTTTGTTGATAAAATATGATGACAAAAATGATACGCGTCAGTTTGGTAGACATGGGACAGCCTGACAGTGTATCAAGTTTAGGTATCAACATCGAATAAGTACAAATCTAGTTTACGCAAAAAAGATTTTCATCAGTTAATCGAAAAATTACGTTCTCACTGTAGCGTGGTCACAGGTATTTCGTTTCTTGGATAAATTCTGTATCTGTTAAATCGAATTTAGAGTAAACCAAACACGCTCACCTCGCGCTACACAAATATATCGAAGAAACTAAAACAGAAGTTGGCTTTTTATGTCTAATTTTTTACCCCTATGTCGCTGGCAGAGCTTTGTCGATCACGCCACAAATCGTTTGTTGCTACGGTATGAAATATTCTGATCGGGATCTCAGATCTGGTGCTAGCTATCTGCCTTTGAAATAAAGCTGTCTGCAATTTTAATACACTCAGTCAGTAGATTAATATACTGACCGAGTTGGTAACTTATAACCAAGACATACAGCTCTTTCCAAAAGAAGGCTCTTTACCTTAGTTACTCCCTGAGAATCTGACAGATTCTCAATAATAAAAATCGCTTTTAATAATTATATCTAATAGCTTTTCTTTGAAGACTGGAAGCTATGCTTTATTTACGAACATTCGCCATTTTTGTCGAACACGTTACCTTCGAAATCTTTTGGGCTCCTTTTCTATTGGTCGAACCGGACAAAGGACTCGACCATTGATCCAGCCGGAGTGTGGGGGCGAAGGAACGCGGGCTCACACAACGGCTCGCTGCGCTCGCTCGGTCCGTACTAAAAACATCGGTCCGATATTTCACTCGTACAATCCTCACGGTATATATATATATATATATATATATATATATATATATATATATATATATATATATATATATATAACAATTATTCACCAAAGTGGAGGTGAATAGTGCTGGATATTCACCGAGCCGCTTCGGCGAGGTGAATATCCACACTATTCACCGACACTGAGGTGAATAATTGTTTTAGCATATACCTCATAAATGAGATAACAAGTTTAACATTCTTATATATTTTTGGTATTTTTATACAAGAGTATAAACAAGACACGGCCGTCGCCGTCGGCCGCTAGCAACTCGGCGTACTCGATTATTTGTCGACAAAACAGTTTTTACAGCT
>OZ036009.1:10298464-10313464 GCA_964035015.1 Corallium rubrum | reverse complement strand
AAACAAATAAATAAATAAACTATGTCCCAGATTTCGTCTCCCTCGCTTTTTCTACACGCGTGTAAAATGAACTCCGCGCGTGTCGAGAGTAGCAGTGCTACTGTAGCACCCTCACCGGGCTCCGGGCCTTCGGCCCGTCGCCCGGCTCGGGGATTAAAATCAGTGTACAAGCTTTTTATAAACCCATTGACGTGATTAGGAATGTGGTGATAATCAAGGACAGATTGACGCAAGTTATGATGAAGTCCACCAAAAACATTTTTGAGGTCAAGTAGAGACGAGCGAACGTTGTTTTATCTTAGGCAGCTTTGTTGATGATATTGGTCATTTGAGCGTTGTGTTCCAAAGTGCCAGCCATATTAGGTGTGAAGCCTTTTTGCGGATACTGGTTGTTAAACCATATCCGCTATGTCATGAGCTCGGTTTCACTTGACTATGTATGTTTTGTCAATCACGTGATCAATCACTTGGATCATGCAGGATGCTATTTGTATGTACGAACGTTGTGCGAGCGTACACGAAAGCAAGCGAAAGGAACTCTGGCAAATGCGAAATATAGAACAGCAGAATCAATGACGCCATTACGTGCATCAAAAGGAGTGATCTTCATCAGCCGATCGCAGTGGATGTTAAGCGATTTTAAGAAACTTTTCAACAATGAGAAGAAGGTAAGAAAACGTGATACGTTGATGATACGTTAAACGAAGAGGAAGGTGTCAGGCATAATAAATTATAAGCCACTAAAGCCAGTTGGCAACGGCTCATTTAGGAATTATTTGTTCTTCTGGACCTTCTTCTGTTCTTCGCGGACTGCGGTTGATAATTTATATTAGAAATAAATAGACAGCTTATATACTTTGGAGTAACTCTTAAAATAGATTTTCGAGCATTGACGTAGTTTTCTTGTTTTTATAGGTTTATCTACCGCGTACATGTAAATTTGCAAATGCATTATTGTTCTAACAGTCAGCATGTTTGTCATTGTAATTACAATCTTATCAGATTCTACGGTATATCATTCTGTCAGTGTGTGGTCGGACTGGATACACGCATCTCAAAGCAAAATCAAATCTTATTTAAAACTAAACTTGGTGCTCAAATTCTACTGTACCTGTATTAAACTGAACAGAAAATAATTGACTAACATGACACATGTGCAATAGTTTACAAAAACAAATTATCAACTTCAACTAGCTCAACTGTTTATAGTGAGGACTGAGCATTGAGCAATGTATACTTAAATTAAAATCTTTAATCTCAAATTACATATATCTTGGTTTCGTGTCAACTGTTTCTTTAAATTGTCCCCACCCCTTCCTCCCTGAGATAACTTGCCTGGAGTGAAGAACACACTCTAAGGGGCTGAGTATATGGGGAGTTTTTAATCTAGTTAACCAGGCTAAAATTATAGTTCTATTACATGACGAGAAACTTGTTTTCCTCCAGCAATTGTGGGAAATACAGATGGTACAGTAGAAGTTTCTCGTCATCTTCAGTTTCCTCGAATGCAAACTATAGATATTGTACTCAACATGATGCACACACATAATCTATTACAGAAAAGAGAAGTACCATCTTATTATCCCATTGTCAGTTTTACTTTTTCAAAATAATACTAGGGCAGTTGGTATGTTGGTTTTCTCAGGCAATTTACATTGTTCAAGCATCTGTAAGCCAAATGGCAAATACAGTACGAGTATCCGCATGTACGCAGCGCGTACCTATTTTTGTATATTATGGCCGATGAATTTATTAGCTGTGAGGAAGGAGAATATTGCATTGCGGAGGCATGATGTAAATAGTTTTAATGGTATGGTTTCCAGAGTGATAAGACGAAAATTTGAGGGGACATTTGCGTTGTCCTTTTTATGGATAAGTATAGTACACACTTTCTTCAATTCAGCAGGGAGTTCGCAAAAAAGGACATCGTTTGAAGTACATAATAGAAAGTTGACAAAGGGGAACCAGATGCTCTCATTTTACGAATCACATTAGTAAAACTTGACGATAAGTAGGGGGTTCAAGGTCAAAATGAACTTCAGGATCAGATAACTTAGGAATCTAACTTGGAATGTGAAACAGCTTGTTAGGATTAATTGAAGTTAGAGTTTTCCTGAAGTAAGATACGCATTCTGTCATGTTAAAGGATGGAAGTATAGCATTTTTTTTATTCAGGGCGTTTTTAACGTAACCCCAGAGATTTCTACCAATATAGTCGTCATGGTTAAACGATTTGACATGGTCTTGAGTTGACTGGTTAATCTTGTTATCATTACGGAGCTTGTCACGCAATGAACGTGGTACGTATTAACCGTATATAATTTCTTCAATATCACCGTTTGAAGATTTTTAATTTTTTTAGAGCTTTCTCGAAGTCTTTCACTGTGTGATCTTTGTATTTATTCATTAGGTTTTTATCAGGCATCTTTTCAACATGACCAAAGTTATCAGCAAAATACTTGTATATAACGTCATTTAATAGCCTTATGTTTGAATTTAAATCTTATGTGATCTGATTGGTACATTTAACTAAAGAGCAAATTTGAAATAAATATTAGCCGTTGACCATTCTGAATCACTTTTAGGAAGATTTATGCCTTTTTTAGTACTGGAAAACTTTCCTCATTAACCATATCCGTACTTGTATTAATTTGATTATTATCTGTTCATCATCATCATTATCATCATCATAATAATAATAATAATAATAATAATAATAATAATAATAATAATAATCATAATAATAATAATAATAATAACAGTAATAATAATGTTCATCGACGACCTGAAGGTGTATCGAGAGAGCTATGACAGGTTGAAAGCCGTTAATGAGATGATTGTACAAGTAAGCCTGTTACGAGGTAGCAAATTGTGCTGAGATTGTGTTTGAGCATGGTAAGATGGTGAAGGGGGAAGGATTAGTTGTGTGGACGAGAGAATGTGGGATTTGAGTCCAGCGGAGAATGAGATGTACAAGTTTTTAGGATGAAAACAGGCAGGGAAGGTAGATAAGGGTAAAGTGTTGGAAAGAGTAACAAAGGAGAATGGAAAATCTTACCCATCTAGAGTTGTATGACAAGAACTTGGTTACAGCTGTGAATTGCAGGGTGATACCGGTAGCAGGGTATGCAATGAATATCGTATATCTGCAGATTTAATCAGGATGATGTAGTGCAGCTTGACACGGTTGTGAAAAGGAAACTTAGGGAAGAGAAAATGCATGGGAGACAATCAGGTGATGAAAGATTATACCTCCCTCGTAGTAAAGGGGGAAGAGGGATAAAGAGCATGAGGGACCTGTATAAAGAAACAAAAGTACAAATAGCATGTTACATGGCAATGTCAAAGAGCATGTGGATAGAAGTGGCTTGGCGAAGAGAACAAGAGAACGAATATTGTTCAGTAAAGAGAGAAGCAGAGGATGCATTGCGAGAAGTATTGGAGCAAGTCAAATTTGCATGCGGAAAGATTGAGTTGAATGGTGAGCAGTTACAGGTAACTTGGAGTGATGCGTGGAAGAAGCTGAAAATATTGTTGAAATCAAGAACTGAAGAAATGGACCAGGAAAAGAGATTACAAAGTGAGATATACTGTAGACAAGATGAAAGATGTAACCAGTGGTTGGAAGTGTAACCTAGATTCAAGAAAGACAGCGGCGGTGATAGAGGTACAAGAGCAATTGGTGGAGACCAGAATGAGGAAAGCATTGAGAGGTGTAGGTCGAGTCAGAGAATTGAAGGTTGTGCTCGGTAAGGCGAGAAAAAGTGCATCATTGGTTATCCGGTTGTACAGTTCTTGCTGGCAGTGAATACTTGCGGAGACATAGCCTGCGAGCCAGCTCTCTTTGGGGTGGGGTGGGGGAGAGGAGGAGAAGGAGAGCCTGCATGTATAGCGTTGTTTTACGAATGCCGCCCCCATGCAACTGACCAAGCCAATAAACAAAGACGAACCAATAGGAGCAAATCAATGTAAATAAACAACTAGCTTCTCTATTCTTGAACATTGCGCATCATGGCATCAGTTCGTTTGTTGATAAACGGCAATGTTTAAACTTTATTCTCAACAATCAAGCAAATCAAACGACCGAACAACGTTTTTTTGATTTCAAGAAATGTATTAAACTCCCTGACCACCAACAAATCAAGGAAGTGGAAATTGATAAGGGATATAAGTACTTGGGAATTTTGGAGGCAGACGGAGTAAAGGACGGTGATATGAAAGAGAAGTTCGTGAAAGAATATTATCGACGAATCGGGAAAATATTGAAATCAAAACTTAACGGAACAAATACCATAACTGCCATGAATTCAAGAGCTGTTTCAATTATCAGGTACAGTGAAGGAATTATAAAGTGGACAAAGGACGATCTGCAAAGGATGGATAGGAAAACTAGAAAATTGTTAACAGTATATAGAGCATTCCACCCCCAATTTGACGTTGATCGGCTTTACTTTAAAAGAAGTCAAGGAGGTAGAGGGTTAATTAGTGTGGAAGATTGTGTTAATGTTGAGGTAAATAGTCTGCATGCGGAAGTACGTCGAAAGCAGTGACGAAAAGTTATTAATCCCGGTAAGTAAGGAGGAGGTGTTGGAGGAAGGGAAAGAGAAAAAGGAGATCCAGAGTTTGAGACGTCATAAGTATACAGGAAAAAGTTTACATGGAAAATTTTACACTAGTACCGAGGAGGGGAGAGATTGTAAAACCTGGGATTGGCTGAAAAGGGGAAATCTGAAGTGAGAAACAGAAGGAATGCTGATGGCGGCACAAGACCAAGCATTGCGGACTAAGTATATCAGGAAAGTGATTGATAAGGAAGACATATCTGCTACATGCAGGCTATGTGGAGAGCGTGATGAGACAATAGCACATATTGTCTCGGAATGTAAGATGTTAGCCCAAAAACAGTATAAGAAAAATATCTTGAGATACGTGCTTGGTATCTAAGGGTACGGGATGTACCTTGATGTTAAGCAAAAAGGGACAAAACACAACTCCAGCTATAAGATCAAAGCTGTGTGAAAACAAAATAATAATAATAATAATAATAATAATAATAATAATAATAATAATAATAATAATAATAATAATAATAATAAAAATAATAATAATAATAATAATAATAATAATAATAATAGTAATAATAATAATAATAATAATAATAATAATAATAATAATAACAATAATAAAAATAATTTAAAAAATTAATAAAAATAATCCCAATTGCTCGCTCAGAGCAGACGAAGTGGTGGTCTTCCGTAACTTTCTTTAATTTTGTCTTTAACCATTTGCAATGTCGCCAATTTCTGATGGGTAGGACATATTGCGTCAAATATCCGCCAAAATTCAAGTTAACATTCGCAACATTCAAGTTCATATTGGCAACATTCAATCATTCGCCACTAGTTCAAAAAGCGTTTACGGCTTTCCCAAACATGTAGCAATCTTCTTCAAGGCAGAAGGACTGACAGCTAGGCTCTTGTCCAGAGCAGAACAAACCATTCTTTGTTGTTGAGTAAGTTTACCATGTATACACTCCATTGCAGCGATCTTACTTTGACAGTGGCGAAGCCAACTGTAAATCTGTCAGCAACGCAATTATCACAAAATAAAAATGCAACAAATTGGAATTAAAAATTTCCAACAAAATAAAGTTGGTGGATATATCATATACTTTACTAAATGTTTGAATATGTAGATTATTTTAAATTTGCATAGCATGTTGCTAACATTTACTTCAATACGGACACTACAATCATTTTAGCAGGCGTTTTGCAAGTCATTAAACTAGTTTCAAATATTAAATATAACAGTCAGTTAGCCGTGACTTTTTTTATTATAAAATTTATGTTGCTTTTTAACCGCTGCGTCGTCGTCCTAGCATCGTAAGATCCCTATTGGTTATGACGTAGAAAGCGCCAGGTAGTCGAGGGAAAGTACGGCTAGTGGGTCAGGAAGGGGTCTGACGTAAATAATAAGGGTTAAGGGGCTTGGGTGAAAGCTAGCGTTAGGGAATTCCGGAAGATTAGGGTTGTGCGTTGATGACGTACGCGCCGCTATAAAATAAAGACCAATAAGACTAGTGACATAGGCATAAATAAAATAGAGAATAATACATGGATGTCCGGAAATATGAAATTTATTTCGAGTGTTGACCAGGATATCTCACGAGTGAGCGAAGCGAACGAGTAAGATATCTTGGTCAACACGAGAAATAAATTTCATATTTCTACACATCCATGTATTGTTCTGTTTATTATATAAAAAAATTGTCCTATTGCCTTGCAAAAATTGCATTAAACTATCCTGCTGATTCAGCGATAATCGTCACATGCGAGATTATCATTTTTATTAGTGGTGGAAAAATCAATAAAACACTCTATTTTACATAATAAAGTTGAATAATTAATGAAGCGACATCCTTTTGGACTCTATATATGAGTGGGGGTATTAGTATAGGTAATCATATGATAGCGAGTGCAATTAATGATTTTACACTACGAGTGATATTTGAAAATTGATCCAAAATTGCACGAGCCGTAGGCGAGTGTAATTTGGCTCAATTTTCAAATATCACGAGTAGTGTAAAATCATTAATTGCACTCGCTATCATATGATTACTTGTTTATTATATGCATGACAAAATTACGATATCTATCTTAATTACAGTCAAAAATTTTTGTCTTAATTTGAATGTTTATTGGCCATACAACCACAGACAATCTTAAAAAGTTATTCAAAGCAGTGAATTAATTTTTCTTTCTGGCAACTAACTATAAGTAATCACAAACTTCAAAACCAATTTACAATTATCTGAAGTGTCAATCCTTGTGGTACGCTTCGTAGTAATTCGCGCGTTTGAAAACATCTTGTTTCGTTACAACTGGACAACAAACAGTTTCACTTATGGTTGAGCAGATGTTACCTGTATTGATCTTCAAATATTTACATGAAATTTTCAGTTGAAAGTGTTCCATAAGTCGTTGGAAAAGTCAAAATCTTTCAATTTGAAATTATGCCGCCATTTTGAATTTTATTTTTTACCACTGTTACCATGGTAACATTAATTTGCACTCCGGAGAGTGCAATTAATGGGGGTAATAGAACGACGAGGAGTGCTATTAATGCCAAAATTAATAGCACGACTCAATTCGTTCTATTACCCATTAATTATATATCCTTCTGTAATCAGGTCATGCCCTCATCTTCTTTGTTTTGGACAGCAAATACTTCATAGTAGCCCAACTTTTGGGTTCTAGACCTAGGCCTCTCAACATGGCGCAAAAAATGCAAATTTCAGGCGGCCATTTCTTTTAATATATGGAGACTCGGCGAGGAGTTTTTTTAATAATAAAGTGAATTTATGAGGAGTTCATACAATTATATGTGAGGAAAAACCGGCAGTTATTGATAAAGAATGACAAGAACCAGAAATGTGAGTAATTTAGTGCTGTTTGTCTTTACTTTATAGCGTGTTTATATGCATGTATTTATAAACACACTCGTGCAGTTTAAGTTTACTGTATTTCACCGAATGTTGCTACTTTACTAACTAAAATATTTAAGAAATAGCTGAGTGCCAATCTGGGTAATAATTTGTTTTTAATTTGTTGGGGACACGACACTGTTTTCAAAACGTATACAAAAAAATACAAATTTAAATTCTATATTTTATCCTCCATTTTTTAATTTTTTCGAAACATCCCGGAAAATCCTGGGTGCCGAACTGTGATTGGCCAGTTGTGAGAGTTAGACTGATTTTTATTGGCTAAAACAAGGGTGCGATTACAGCTCTGAAAGAGTGCGATTAATGCTCAAATCGCACTCCTGTAAACCAATGAAATTGCAGCATTTGGGCCTGATTACAGAAGGATATATAATTAACGATATAATTGCACTCCTCTTAGCCAATCAGATTGCAGTAATTTTGTCATATAATATGGTAATTACATGTATATAAAAATAACAACATGCATAAAAATAATGTTTCCAATACATTAAAAAATTGAAGTTGATTGGTTCGCTAATTACAAATCCCATATCAAGCATAGAAAAAGAACTAGCAGTATAGCGACGTATTTTGTAAGCAATCTTGACACGAGCTACAAAAATCTGAAGTTGACTTTAATTGATCAACAATACAATGACTTAAGGCGTTGTCAGAAAGTTTTGGATTGGTTCTCAATCAATTTTAATTTTTTGAACATATTATCGTTATGCATGTTTTTATTTTTATTATACATGTAAATACCAGATTATCATATAATTACGAGCAACTCATTAGGAACCTTAGGAAGGTTGTGAAACTCAGCCAAAAAATTGTCAATATAAGTCATCACTCAAGCGAGGTGTAGATTATCAAAAAAACAAAGAGTGACAGCCATTTTATAAGAGGCATACACATCGGTCAAATTAATTTTCTTTTAATTTTATTTTGGATAAGACTTCCTCACCTGGAACTATCTTTCCACCCAAATACGTTCCACCTACTGATACGAAATGGACATCTCCATTCTCAGCAAAACGAACAGTAAGATTTTCTCCCGCCTGTATATTGTCAGACGGGTTGGTACACCTCAAAACAAAAGGTTCATCACCCTAGACGAAAATCAATAATTATGTTTAGTTCATTCATGCGTCGATTTTCCTTGATGTGCGGTCATTAAATGGGGTTTTAAATGGGGCACACTATTTTTACCAAAAAAAGTCTTGTATTCAAATTCTGAACTGCAACCTTCAAAATTGAAACTGAAATATTTATCTCCGAGTCCGGGGCTCCGGGCGTAGGGCTGAAGACCCGGTGAGGGTGCTAATCTCGACACGCGTGGACTGTGGAGTCCATTTTCCACGGTTGCATGTAGAAAAAGCGAGGGAAGATATTTGAGTGATTTGAATATTTGTATATATAGTATACGGTACGGTGTTGACTTGTGCGGTTACGTATTTGGGCACTGGTACCAATGGAGCAGCAGAATTGATTTTAAAAACTGAAGAAAAACTGTTGATTGTGGAGTAGAATGGCAGCAGGAATAAACCCGAAGGCATAAAACTTCTGACGTACAAAGAAGACCAACAAAACTACGTAAGATTAAGATAAGTTTTTCATATTTTCTCGACCACTGAAAATATATTTTCGAATGAAAGTTGCCCTTTTGTTTCATCTTGACGGTCCGATTATATACTGCTTTATTTTTACTTCGTTTTTATCTCTGATTTTTAAAGATATTAATTTTGTTAGAAAATTGGCGTCTTCAGCAAAACGCAGTAGGACGTGATATCTATGTTTTCCATATTTTCGTGACCAATGTGATCTACTTTTGAATGAAAATTTGCCGTTTTGGCTTTATCTAAACATTCTGTTTATACTACTTTTTTTTCTCTTTTTTTTTCTTTTTCTCCATTTCTGGTATTCAAGCTCTTGAATAGATTCGTCAATTTGTTTTCTGTCGTGTTTTTCACTGTTTTTGACTTTGCTCCATGCTAGAGTCCATGCCCTTTTACTCATATGAACTTGGTCAATTTTCTCCGCTTTTTTTTCATATTTTTGACTGAAACCTTGCCCGTTACTTTTTCATGGCAATTTGATTATACTTGTTTGTTTTTAGTTCTATTATACTTATAGTTTTCGAGCTATTAATACTACTAATATGTAACAGGACCCCACTGAAAAACACTTCGGTGAGATGGGTATCCTGTAGAAATATCATTAAATCAATACGTTGGTTTTTCTGTCATTGTGAAGCAGACAAGGAAGCCAGTTAAAGGCTTGCAAAATCTAAAAGAAAATTACTTTGGCAGCCTCCATGTAAACAAAATATTTTTTATAATCATACAGAGCGTAAACTAAGTTTTCCTTTTTTGTTCAGCTTTGATAGTGGTTCAGTATATTCGTAAGACATCCATTCCATTAAATCGTATGCGTCAGAATGAGAAAAATCACAGCAAAAATCGTCTGTATAAACGGGCCTTTAGTCTTTGTGATTATCGTTTGTTTTTGCCGTGTCTCATTGAGAATGACATGCAGTCGGACGACTAGAACGTGACACAAGTTTTATATCATTTAGTCAACCACTGTAATGTTGTATATTTTCGAATGAAGATTTATTTTTTGCTTCATCTCCACAATCCTATTTTACTGTACTATAGTTACTTTTGTTCGATAACAGGGGCTATTGCAAGAACTACATGAAGACAGGGGATTATATTCTAAATATTCTAACAAAAACGAATCGGATGCTTATTTTAAAACGGGGGTGTTCACTGTAAAAACTGACTGGTTAAAACAACCAATGTTTTTGGTTGCAACCATTTTGAAATGGTTATTTTAACCAATTATTAATTGGTTAATTAACCATAACCATATTGAAATTGATCAAAATGACCATTTATGAATTGGTTATAGTTCGCGCAACCATTGTGAAATGGTTATTTTAACCAAATGGTAATTGGTTAGTTATTTGTAACCAATGTAAATTGGTCATTAAGACCAATTATAATTGGTTGTGTAAAATGGTTATTGCGACCAATTATTAATTGGTCAGAATATAAATATTATAAAATGCTTATTTTAACCGATTATCAATTGGTTACCCTGCTACAACCAATGTAAATTGGTTATTATGACCACTTATCAATTGGTTGTGTAAAATGGTCATTATCACAACGGCAACGAAGTCACAAATTATCTTCGCACCAATTATTAATTGGTTATTTGAAAGCGATATGAAATAATATTATGATATAAAAACTAGGAGAGCGGTTCGGACCACGAGAGCAAGGAGTAGTCGTATTTAGTCACTCGGAGATTCGTTTCGATCCTTTCTGAAGAGTCGAAAAGGCCTGCCAGAAATCACAGTAACTTATTTCGGCTATATACACGACGTGAATTGAAATCTCAGCTTGATTCGGTAGACGAAAAGTAATCGAAGTGTTTTGTTTTAAGCATTTTTATTCATCAAGCCACATTTACACGGAACGAACTTATCGCATATCGGGTTGCGGTCGTGATCGATTTATTGATTAGTATTAACTGAATAAATCGAGTGGTTACACTACAAAAACCATTGGGAAAGCGATAGCTCTCGATCGGAATCCGGATAATGTGGCTTCGTGTATTAAAAGACGTGTAAAATCGGACTATACAGTTGATTCTTAACAAGCTGGCACCGGCATCTGACTTAAAGCCATGCATTTACTGAGTTACATGAATAAAGTTAATAAAATGCATCATACAAATCGGCACTCATGGGACAGGTTGCTTCAAAACTCGATTGCTACCGAAGAAGAGTGTTAGGAAATAAATAAAGTTAGTGTAGCACCAAAGGGATAAAATATCAAACGTTCGTCAAGCTTGAATATCAAGCGGATCAATTGCTTCAATACTCAAGCAATCACACAAGACTATTAATTAATGCTCGATTGAGCAGGGGTGTCTTCGCATAGGTCCGCCACGTGATTAGCCAATTAGCAGCCTCGAAATTTTTTGATCCACTTAATTATTCAAGTTTATTCAAATTACGCCCGCTGCTTGCATCATTCAAGCTTTGAAAGCGTTGTCGACACGAGGAGAGTTAAAGAATGGTATATATCAACAACAAATTTCACCAAAGAAAGACTGTTCTTCGACTCCCTTTGCTGAATACCTCGGACAGACTAGAAACGGAACACTTTTCCAGCGAGGAAGATCGCGACAATGTCTTGTTTTACCACGAACTTCTACGGAATTCTTCTCACCGATTAGGCGAAATCTATTTGCGACTTGCTGGGCTTTGGAACTCCGAAGGAATCACGCGCATAAAGGATGATTACTATATTATATTCGAATACGGGATCATAACTTCCACTTCTTGTGACAATTGCGTCAGTGGACTTGATAATGATGGAAGAGCAAGGCCGCGAGAACCTACGAATCACGAATGTCCAGTATATTATTCCGGTTGGTGTTGTGAATTGACTTGCTAATTGTTAATGACTTTAATGCTTTATCCAGTTCAAGTTAATTGCTAAATTTGCTTACTAAGCCCCATTTACATTGAGCCAAATTACCGGGATTGTGATATATTGCGTCTAAGGCAAGTGCGATGGCTCGCGATCGCAATGCCTATAATTTGGCTCCGTGTAAATGGGGATTTACTTCAGACTTATGTTCTTACATTATGCATATTGAGTAACATAGCGTAACTGTATAAGCATGCAGTAACAGTATAAGCAGTCTTTGACTATAGGAACATTTCTATTTTTATATGCATATGTTTTGATTCCATTTGTTAAGCAAGTAAGATTTTATTGACATAGTGCAGTGAAAATTAAATGTGTTTAACTGTTGTTTATCTTTGAGAAATGTGTTTACTGCATGACATTAATTATGATTTTAACCAATTTGAATTTGGTTGCAACAACCAATGTTGATTTTAGCCAATTTGAAATTGGTTAAAAAACCATTTCTAACCGTTGTTTATTGGTTGTCTCAGATGCATCTACTTGACCAATATTTATTGGTCAAAATGACCTATCTTTATGGTTATTTTGACCAATTGAATACTGGTTGTTTTAACCAAAAAAGTATTGGTTATTTTAACCAAATTATAAAATTGGTTAAAACAACCGTTTTTTACTGGTTCTCTCAGATGCATCCTGGTGACCTTTTTTTTTTGGTTGTTTTAACCAGTCAGTTTTTACAGTGTTGTACGTAAAATTTATGTAAAAGCGGCGAGGCCGCGAGGGGTTGTTGCGTTCACTAGTAAGTAATATCATGACATGAGGGAAATTAGTGATCTAGAGGGACTTACAAATCCTCCCGAGGCTTGAGGGGACATTTAATCACTAATTTCCCGATATGACTTGGTATTAGGGGGTGTTTATATGAAGGAGGCCCAGCCCTTCTACGAGGGCTGGATTTCAACTCGCGTTTACATGAGCTTTTTTGGTATGGCTAGCCCTAGAAAGAGGGCTGGAATTTACCTCGCGTTGCCTTGTTTACTGACTGTTTGTTCACACAGTCAAGCAAACGAACGCGTATCGAAGCGAGTTCAACAGTTTTTCAGCCCGGTTTGCCGGGATGAAAACGATTACATGGACATTTTCATCCCGGTTAACTGGGCTAGCCCGGTTGCGACAACTGGGATCCCGGCAAACCGGGCTAGCCCGCTTGCCATGTAATCGAAATGTTAAAACAACATGCGTTTTATATATAAAGCGGGCTAGCCCAGTTAACCGAGCTAGCCCGGTTAACCGGTCCATGTAATCGCTCCCTTAAGACAAAGTTCTCACACAAATGGAGTGTTATCAACCATTGTAGCAACCGCTGATCGGTGAATATCAAGTATTCGTTACCAGGCCCTGCATCACACATCGATCAGCTTTCTCATTGCCGTTTCACTGCCCTATATACAGGCGCCCTGGTTTCAAGCGAAACCTTTCGTCAGCGGGGCCTTCTCTCTGACGAAGGGCCTTCGCTCGAAACGTTAAACTCCTACGCAGTGTAGAAAGTAACATGTTTTGAAGTTTTTCGTTTCCTTGCTTCGTTCTTGAGATATTTCAGTTTGTTTGATATGCAAATTAAACATTTAACGTCAAATGTGCATAATGAGTTGTTGAAAAAAGTTATATATCTTTGCTATTATCGAACCAAAATAATTCGAGGGAAGCATGTGCATGTGTTTCGCCCAGAACTCTAAACATGTAGATTTCCAAGTGATTATATTTGGCAATAGCAAAGATATATAACGTTTTTCGATAACTCATTATGCACGTGACGTTGCAACATGCGACATTTACAACAAACAAACTGAAATATCTCAACAACGAAGCAAGGAAACGAAAAACTGCAAAAGATGTTACTCTATCATTTTAAGTGTTCTTTCAAATAAGACAAACTTAATTTTCGTTTCATAGGCACTTTAACTAGAAACGTAATTGGAAATTCCCTCCCAGGAGTGGCTTACATATTTTGGTCTGTCTAACACCAGGAGATTTTACTCGTCATATCAAGACTTATCGGATGGAACAACTTCTCTTTTAAAAGGTCAAAAAATGTGTTTTTTTAGCAAACATAAGTAACCGATTGCATCTTATTCCAAATGTTCGGTTGATTAATCCAAACGTACGTTTTTTAGGGAAAAAAAGATAATTGCCGATGCAAGCTTCGACAACTTAATTAAAAAAACATATAAATGTAAATTTAATTCAGAAAACAAAATGAAAGATTACTCACATTAACTGAACAGTGTGCAGGTACGCATTGAAAACGAAATAGATGTGGATTACCAGTGGCAGTAGCAGTAGCCGATGGAACCTGTCAATTGAAAACATACATTATTTACTTCGGCGTTTTTGGCATGCTGATATATTTTCAATCTACTTCCCAGAGTCAAATTATTGCCATGGCCGCGCGGCGCAAGTGCTTTGGAAACGGAAGATATATATATATATATATATATATATATATATATATATATATATATATATATATATATATATATATTACCAGGGTTAAGTCACGTTGGCCTGAAAAACAGAGAAAAATCTTCTCGACGTTTCGAGCGAAGGCCCTTCGTCAGGAGAAATTAGTAAACAACTCACATGTGGTCACGCGTATTTATAGCAGAGCTACAATGGGAATCACGTGAACACATGTAAGCCAATAGAAACAAAGTAAACAAATAAATTAATATGCAATTTTAGCCTGTGTGCAGGTGCTGACCCAATTTGTGGGTCAGCTACCTGCAAATAGGCAAAGAAACAGGTTATAAATTACTATATAAATCATCAGAAAAAGGTTAAGGAAAAGGTGTGGAATATGGTGGTGGAGTGAGCTAAATGAAAGAGAATCGCTCATTGAGGCCGTGAGGGTGAATGGTACCAAGTTTGTAAATGAGACGCATTTCTTGTTTACGACGAGTATCGTTACAACCTGTAATGGGCTGAATGGCACAGATTTTCATGTTGGAAAAGGAGTGGTTAGCACTGTTGAAGTGCCTGGCAACAGGTTTGTTTTGCACATTG
>OZ036009.1:10258464-10293464 GCA_964035015.1 Corallium rubrum | reverse complement strand
TATATATATATATATATATATATATATATATATATATATATATATATATATATATATATATATATATATATATAATTTACTCTGACAAAGGCCTTTGTCTTTGTCCATCTTTTGAAATAATTCTGCACTCTTCAAACAGAATAATTTCGGTAATAGCAACAAACGCTTTGGAATAACACATCTTGTAAATATATAATACTATATACAAGCAGAAAACACACCTTAGGGTGTGTTATTGAACACATCAAGGTGTCCTGAATAACACACCTTAAAGCGTGTCAATTTCTGGACAAAAAAGGTGTGTTATTTGAACACACCTTTTTTTAAGAGTGTGCGACACCGTCATAAAATCATCACACGTGCAGCCATTTCTCTCGCACTGGCAACGCAATAACATTTGACCCGTTGCGTTACCAGCGCAAGAAAAAAAATCGCACGTGTACAAGTAGAGAGGCAGACCGGAATCAATAAGCTAGAAGTTCAAATCCCACGGAAAATTAGCCTCCTTCGCAGACATTCTTTGTGGGCCTCCGTAAACTCGTCCCCTACGAACGACTGCCTTACCGACCAATAAACTCTGTTCCGAGACCTTGACCAATCAGAGCTTTAGCTCCCAAAATCTAGGAGGTTGACCTTCACATGACTAACTTAATATTAAATTTATTGATCATATTGTCAACTACTTGTTAACGAATAACGATTGCTCACCACAAGACAATAAACCAAATTCTATTAGAACAGAATGTATCGCTTAGCAAAGCAGGCCTGCGAAGAAGGTTAACGAAAAGTCCGTTGACTTCAGTAGTGTAAAAAATTTATGAAATTTATTTAAGATTCTATCTATATCTTCTATGGATCGTTTTCACTCGTGGGTGTGAAATGTAATGGGTGGCCTCACTGATATGGAAAAACAATATGAAATGTTTAAAGTTTGTATAATTAACAATTATTCACCGAAGTGGAGGTGAATAGTGCTGAGGAGAATAATTGTTTTAGCATATACCTCATAAATGAAATGACAAGTTTAACATTCTTATATTTTTCGGTATTTTATACAAGACACGGCCGCTAGCAACTTGGGCACTTGGCGTACTCGATATTTGTCGACAAAACAGTTTTTACAACTTTTGAATACATTAATGGCTAGAAAATTGTAAAGAAACATACCTGTGGACACTCTTCTACTTAATTTTGTTGACTTTTCTCGTTATTCTACAACATCAGCCTAGTTTATCAACAAAATCTCCTGCTTCGGTAAACAAAGCAAAACTGTCCGCCATTTTGTTTTGCCCGCAGGTGAATAGTGCAGGATATCCCGAGCTAGAGGAACCAATCAGATTGCGTGAAAAGCACTATTCACCTGCGAGGTATATGCTAAGGTAACTTATTCTCATAGAATAAAGATGATGCACCAATATGGCCACCGTGAAGATTGATGAAAACGATCTGTTGGTCGTACAAAAAATTTAAGATCACTTCCTACAAATATAATCTCAACTACTTTATTACTGACTATAATCGCTCACCTCTTCGGAGTGTTCTTCTGAAAAGCTCGGTATATCTACAATACAATATCACAAATTAGGTTTATTTATTGGAAACATGATTTATTCAGTTAGGTAATCTGTGAGGGTTAAAAAACTTATGAATAATCAAGACCACTACAACGGTTATGCAATTAACTAAAACGAAGCTCAAATCTGCATTACAAAACCAATGTCTACCGCTAAACTGATACTCTAACAAGACCCAGTATAGTGGATTTACCATTACTTAAATAAGCGTTCCGTAGAAGAATGAAAGCCAACTGTGCAAGCTTCGTAACAGAACTTTGGGCCTTCGGTGCACTCAGCAGCACATCGGGCATGCGCCGTACAGCCACAACGGACTTTAAGATGCTAAGACGACGACGACGGCTAACTGACTATTAAGGCGGTTTTCCACTAGGCGACATTTGTCGACCGACTCGACATTTTTCTTTTGTCTTAGCTAGTTAGTTCCACCCAAGAGCTTGCGAGACAAAAAGAAATGTCGCTTCGCGCGACATTTTTCGCCTGGTGGAAAACCACCTTTATGTTTGATACTGATTTCAAGCTAGTTTAATGATTTTCAAAACCTCCCAGTACTGCTAAAATGATTGTAGCGTCCGTATTGAAAAAGTAAGCAGTTCTCATATTTTGGTGAGTTGACGTCGTCCTGAAGACGTAAAAATGCTCTAAGTGGCGTTATATAAAGAACAAGGATGGTGTTGAGATTACTCTTAGGACTAACAATTATTCGTTCACTTTGTTTTGCAAAAATATTCTTTTGTTTGGAGGGCGTCATCGCTGAGGTTGCCGTCGTAGGTCTGAAGGGTCCCGAGTTGGCCGATTGTGACGGGGAAAACACACACACACACACACACACACACACACACACACACACAAAAAAAGCCTTCCACAGATGCCCGAGCAAATAGCTTGAAGAAATACCTGGCATGTCTACTTCATCCCCGTCTAGATACCGTAGGAGACCGTCAAACTAGGGAAAATATATGGACCGTTAGAATAAATGTACTTTAAACAAGGCAATATAACTTCCAATCAAGCCAGTGGAAGTATTTCCTTTACATCTTAAACTCATTAATAATTAATAAGGAAACCACAAAGGAAATTAGCGCCATGTCGGTAGCTTGGATATCACAAATTACAAAAAAAAAATATACATAAATCAAGTAAACTTCTCTCTTGATGATAAATATTTATCTATCATCTCTGAAAGTTGAAGAAATTCCCTTTACGTTGTAACTCTTTAAAATCTCTCATATCTCCGTCACTATTTACTTACTTTTTCTTAATCTTATCTGTATGACAATTTACCACGAAACGTTATCATAGTCGAAAAAATATTTTTCGAAAAAGAATTGTTACGGTAAATAGTGAAACTAACGTTATGCATAGAAAAACGTCCAGGGCATCAAATACTGTTGTTATATATAACGTGTCAAAGTCCATTTTTCTAGCTTTCTGATTGGGTGAGCGGTCCTCGCGCGAAAATCGTTATGTTTCCCAAGTAACCCATGGCAGCGGGTAACACTACATTTCTTTTTCCCTACGGCAAAATATCAAAACGGAAAGTAGATGGTCAGGTTCAGTTTGTCTTTGTTTTCTCCAGTTTTCCTTCATTCAAAACAATGTCTGAAGGTTTTGCTCAACATTTTTGTTGTCATTTAATACTTGATATATAAAAAAACACTTCTTTACTAGTACCTTGGAAAAACAGTGTGTTTTGTGGCCCGACTGCTCGTTGTTGCCCTCGGCTTCGCTTCGGGAAACAACGGCGGTCTCCAAAAATTGGATCTACAGAATTTTTTTAGAATCTGCCTATTGATTATTATAAGTAATAGCATGGCATTGAGGTTGATTAGTGATTAAGACCCCGTTTACACGATGCCGGTCCAATTTGAAAAGGGAACAAAACCATGCCGTTTCGGCCTTGCGTTTACACGATACCGGCACAAAAATAACATGAAATGTTATATGCTGTATTCGGCGCATGCCGGCATGATTTTGTTCCGTTTTCAAATTGTACCGGCATCGTGTAAACGGGGTCTAAATGTACCCGAAAGCCGAGGGAGGTTTCGTAAAAGTCACGAGTGTGAAGCCCGAGGGACTTTTACTAAACGTCCCTCGACTTGAGGGACATTTAATCACTAATCAACCGAAATGCAATGCTATCACTTTGAAATATTACGGTTTCCGAGGAAGAAGGAGAGTAAAACAAGAACGCTTTTAGCGGAGTCAACAACTTCAACGTGAATAAATGATTGAGTTGTGATTAATACTATTGGGAATTCGATAAGTGTTCACTTCATGTATTTGTTAGTTATTATATGCATAAGCGAACTTTGGCGTTAAGCCTGGTTCTCATATGTCGCCGATCGTCGCCGACCCATGATTTAGATGCATGTTAAGTAAAAGAATAAAAGCACTGCTTTTCTGCATTGTTCTTTATTACTTAACATGCTGCTGCACTTCCTGTTTTAACATGCATCTAAATCATAGATCGGCGACGATCGGCGACATATGAGAACTAGGCTTAAAGCCTGGTTTTCATATATCGTAATTCATCGCAGATCATCGGCGATACAACTTTGCGATGAATTGCGATGAATTGCGATGAATTGCGATGAAATAGGATTATGAAAACCGACAATTGGGGACAATCCCCGATTATTGGCGATCGCAAGAACCAAAAAAAAATTGTTTCCCCCGATGATCGCCGACTGTCACCAATAAATTAAGACAAGCAAAACAAATGAAAACCGAAGTCCGATGAAATAAGACAAATTAGGACCCAGTCTCTGGAAGAAAACCAAGCACTTCAAACAAGCATGAAATTGTCATGATTCTTCGGTTCTTCCCTTGTCTCAAATATTTTTCGCACCCAGAAACTCTTCTTTCTATATTTCTTACACAGTACCAGCGCTATGACGAGTGAAATCTTCGTATAGAGTAATAATCTGTTGTTTAGGGGGCGCCCATTTTGACAAAAAAATATTATTTTCCCGCACTGATCAGTTATCGACGGCGACTGTCTGGGATGATCGGCGATCATCCCAGACAATCCCCGATCGTCGCAAATGTGAGCATCGGCGATGATCGGCGATGAAATGCGACAAATGAAAACCAGGCTTAAAGATTAGGTATGATTAGACCATGTCAACACGTATGCGTTTTCATAGCGCTTTTATATTGTTCTCGGTCCTCAGGGGAGCAGAAAACAATGGTCTCATTACCTGAAACAATATGAAAACGCTAGGAAAACGTATACGTGTGGATGGGGTCATAGTTACTAATCGTACCTAATGCACAAAGATTAGGTATGATTAGTTACTAATCTTACCTTATCTTTATGCATTAGGTTATTTAGAGATTAAATGTCAGTGTGGGAACAATGAAAACCGAGGTGGCCGTCATCTTACTTCAACTTCAACTTAAAGAAATGTTTTATTGCAAAAAAAGTGGGAGTCACTAAACTCGTTTTTGAAATATATTGAATTAAACGTAAATTCACGGACATTTTGAAACGTCACTGTTCTCATAGCAACGGCTGAAACACATTATTTGACATTTGTTAACAGTATTTAATATCTTGAACATTCTTCTACGCATAACGTAAGTTACATCTTTTTCCAAATTTTTTCATGACCACTTTCTGAGGTTAAAACTTGCATTTTTTTCAACTTTTCAAGAAATAGTAGGTCGGCCACCTTCAAACAGGGGTAAGAATCTACTAATCGGAAATACTAGCTAAGATCGTTAAATTTGAGTATATCATACTGCACCTCTGACGGTATAACTTCCCATTCTTGTTCACCTGATGATGGGTTAGGTAGGGGCATATCCACATCGACTTCAGTGGAAATAAAGATTTCAAAAAAGACAAAATAAGTTGTTAATAATTACATGGTCACCTCGAAATCCTTTGTTTCAAGAGACACGATTAATATCGTATTCTCTCATCAATACTGGATAAGGTATGTTTAGTTGTAAACGTCCCTCATCCAGTATTCATGAAGGAAAATTAGACTAAACGTCCCTCATTAGTATTAATGAGGAAATCTCCCTCATCGGAGCGATGATAGCAGATTGATACACTGCTAAAGAATGGGCGTGATCATGAACGCTGTTATACAGGAGAGTCTCTTCTATTGACAGTGGTCTGTTAGTCTGAGCAACCTTGTCAAGACTCTTACGAAGCTGAACTCATCCCTATATTTAATCTTGTTTTATCCTTCAAAAGTTATTGGATAATAATTTGTCTTTGCGCGTGTGTCCATTCTTTTGTTTATTTCATGCAGTTACAAAGCAAATTCATGACATTTCGGGTCATTAGTGACTAAATATGCCCTTAAGACTCGGGAGGGTTAGTCCCTCGTGACTTCCACAAACCCTCCCTCGGGTTTCAGGGAATTTAATCACCAAATAATTCCTTAATGTCATGCACTTACCTATAATAAACATACGATAAACATCAATAAAATTTTGAATAATAAGTCACATTTCTTTGGCCATTAAAAGTAGAGACTACAAAACGTTGCCATAAATCTGAGGGGCTGTTCATATGAGGCAGGCTGGCAGCGGGCTGATTTTATGTCACGAAAATCTTTCTTTGACGACAAAAAGGAATTATAATACTCCGTGTGCTACACCTACAGAAAAACGAACCCAATTTTGCTTCGTTATGTCATTTTGCAATTCTCAAATAGTCGTAAGATTTTCGTGGCATAAAATCAGCCTGGCAACCAGGCTAGCCCACCTCATATGAACGGTACCTAAGATTAAGTAATGAGTGGTCACTACATTCGAAACTGTATCATGAACTATAAGAGATAACACTAAGAAAACATACCTGGTTCTGATGGTGTAGGAATCAAAGCACTAGGATAAATTTCACCCTATACAAATAAATGCACAGTCAGCTACACAAGCATCACTTAAAGTGCCTATGAAGCGAAAATTAAGTCTGTCTTATTTGAAAAAAACACTTAACGACCGATTACATAGAGATTATCAGCCCGGACTGAAATTTCAACCTGGTTAGAGTTTTTATTGCCATTACATGAGCAATTTCAACCGAGTAGAGTCTTACATTATTAACACAAAAATTACATCCTAAAAATTACTGTAGTTTTGACTTGACTGATTATATTTGAATTAAATATTGTTTAACCATTATATCTCAACTGAAGTAGTTTGCGTTATCGTTAATACGCTATACTACACGTGGTCATGACAGTATACAGAAGGGGGTTCTGGCATGATGTCGCTATTTATGGTCTTATATTAATTTATTCATCTTAGTGTATTTATTCATCTTGTTGTTACCCAATCATGACGTACCCTATCAATCAGTTAAATGGGGACCTCTAACCCTAACTTTTATCCAACGCCCTAACCCTAAATTTTATCTAACCCCCTTCCCCCGAGCCGAATAGATAGACTAGGTTTTCAACACGTTTATGATGAAATGAGTTCTGGTAACTTTGGTCGAATTATTGCCCAACTTTAATGTATATTCTAATCAATTGCTTAGACAAAGAAACAGTTCGAACAGCTGTAAAGAGGAGGAGAAAGAGGAGAAGAAAGAGGAGGAGAAAGAGGAGGAGGAGGAAGAGAAAGAGCAGAAAGAGGAGGAGAAGGAGGAGAAATGGGGGAAGGAGAAAGAGGAGGAGGAAAACATTAATTTTTTATCAACGACAATATTAATTTTTTCTCCTCTACCCCTTCCTCATCCTCTTTCTCATCCTCTTTCTCCTGCTCTTTCTCCTCCTCCTCTTTCCCTCCTCCTTCTCCTCCTCTTTCTTCTCCTCCTCCTCTTCCTCTTTCCCCTCCTCCTCTTCAGTGCTGGAAAATGTCCGGCAGCGCCGCTGCCAGGAAATTTTTTCTAAAATTTGTTCGCAGGAAATTTTTTGTATCTTGCAGGAAATATTTGTCAGTTTTTTTAATCCAAGTCAAAGTTTATTCTTCAAAAAATCGAAAAGCGTCGCAGTCACACAATCACACAGTTTTGATGGGCATCACATTTGATCGAATATCAAGTTTCATATTCGATGACTCATCTTTCTATATTCTTGCCAAACTCAGCGGCGATTTGTAAACAATTCGAAAGTGTTTTGAAGGTTTATTACATGACCTTAACCTAAGTTTCGTATATCCTTGCGCAAATGATGTAACGATTTGTTCGAGAAAACAATGAAATATTTATCATTTCAGTATAGTGTTGCAGGCTGCAGCTGTCATTGTGCATTTGCAAGAATGCAAGCTGCTTTTATCTTATCCAACTGTTTCAGCGTTTCGATTTTTGATGCTAGTACTTGTATTACATAGTGTTCGCTATTTCAAAGTATGTATAGATAAATTATGGTTTTGAGATACAAACTTGCAAGTCTGGTGGTATCACAACTTATAAAATTGAAAAATTCTATCAGGCAGGAAATCGTTAATCTAGTTTAGCAGGAAATATTTATTTTTGGATTTTGCTGCCAGGAAGAAAAATGCTTTATCTAGGCCTGCTCCTCTTTCTCCTTCTCCTCCTCCTCTTTCTCATCCTCCTTTCTCCTCCCCCTTTCTTCTCCTCCTCCTCTTTCTCCTCCTCTTTCTCCTCCTCCTTTCTTCTCCTCCTCCTCTTTCTCCTCCTCTTCCTCCTTCTCTTTCTCCTCCTCCTCTTTCTCCTCCTCTTTCTCCTCCTCCTTTCTCCTCCTCCTCCTCCTCTTTCTCCTCCTCCTTTCTCCTCCTCCTCCTCTTTCTCCTCCTCCTTTCTCCTCCTCCTCCTCTTCCTCCTTCTCTTTCTCCTCCTCCTCTTTCTCCTCCTCTTTCTCCTCCTCCTTTCTTCTCCTCCTCCTCTTTCTCCTCCTCTTCCTCCTTCTCTTTCTCCTCCTCCTCTTTCTCCTCCTCTTTCTCCTCCTCCTTTCTCCTCCTCCTCTTTCTTCTCCTCCTCCTCTTTCTCCTCCTCTTCCTCCTTCTCTTTCTCCTCCTCCTCTTTCTCCTCTTCTTTCTCCTCCTCCTTTCTCCTCCTCCTCCTCCTCTTTCTCCTCCTCCTTTCTCCTCCTCCTCCTCTTTCTCCTTCTCCTCCTCCTCTTTCTCATCCTCCTCCTTTCTTCTCCTCCTCCTCTTTCTCCTCCTCTTTCTCCTCCTCCTTTCTTCTCCTCCTCCTCTTTCTCCTCCTCTTCCTCCTCTCTTTCTCCTCCTTCTCTTTCTCCTCCTCCTCTTTCTCCTCCTCTTTCTCCTCCTCCTTTCTCCTCCTCCTCCTCCTCTTTCTCCTCCTCCTTTCTCCTCCTCCTCCTCTTTCTCCTTCTCTTTCTCCTCCTCTTTCTCAGAGAACCTGGTTGCCCACAAAACTGTTTACAAAATAAAGTTAGGTTAATTTTGCTACTCATGCATGAGGCGACTATGTGGAAGTTAACAGTTTCCCCAGAAAAATATGGATGCTTTTGCAAGCTGTATAAAATAATGTCCCAAGTCCTTAAATTATCAACGCAAAAACTGCATCTTAAAAATTACTATAGTTTTGTCTTGTTTGATTATAATTTAATTAAATATTGTTTAACCATTATATCACAAGTAGTTTTGCGTTATCGTTAATATGCTATACTACAACGTGGTCATGACATATTACCTGATTAGAAGGGTTCTCTGCTTCTCTTGTGGTAAGCTGAGATGTAGCTGCTATCAGACTGTTTAATTCTGTCAAAAAAAAATATAATAATTTATATATATATATATATATATATATATATATATATATATATATTATATATATATATATATATATATATATATATATATATATATATATATATATATATATTTGTGAAATTCATTAATAATTCATGAGTTTTGCAGCCAATCCAATTTCAGAAATTACGTCACATGTATACCCCTGTAAACCCCATACAAACCACTAGTGCGTGTAACTAATTAGCATCTCAATATGATTATCCCAAAGGGATTTTTACTATTTATTCATTTCACAAGTTGTTTACAACACTCGCGTCCTTGTTGTATTGAATTATACAATCACTCGCCTTCGGCTCGTGATTGTATAATTCAATACAACACGGCCGCTCGTGTTGTAAACATTATATATATATATATATATATATATATATATATATATATATATATATATATATATATATGTATATATATGTATATATATGTATATATATGTATATATATGTATATATATTATATATATATATATATATATATATATATATATATATATATATATATATATATATATATATATATATATAATATATATTATAAATGATATTGGGCATTTCACTCGATTACATAGCATGTTCTAAGGATTTAGGGTGAAGGAAAATTCGAGTGTAGAATATATACATTTTAAGACCAAACCGGGAGCAGTTGCGAAAAATGCAACTACACAGGCCCTCCGGCAGGAATTGAACCCACGACCTTGCGATTCTAGTGCAATGCTCTGACCACTGAGCCACGGAGGCCGTTGCCGAGAGCTTGATCGCGAGCTCTGTATATATAATGAGGTGGTAATGCCAGGAGAGAATTGGGTATATTATATATATATATATATATATATATATTCTAAGCATTTAGGGTGAAGGAAAATTCGAGTGTAGTATATATACATTTTAAGACCAAACCGGGAGCAGTTGCGAAAAATGCAACTACACAGGCCCTCCGGCAGGAATTGAACCCACGACCTTGCGATTCTAGTGCAATGCTCTGACCACTGAGCCACGGAGGCCGTTGCCGAGAGCTTGATCGCGAGTTCTGTATATATATAATAAGGTGGTAATGCCAGGAGAGAATTGGGTATATTATAAATAATATTGGGCATTTCACTCGATTACATAGCATGTTCTAAGCATTTAGGGTGAAGGAAAATTCGAGTGTAGTATATATACATTTTAAGACCAAACCGGGAGCAGTTGCGAAAAATGCAACTACACAGGCCCTCCGGCAGGAATTGAACCCACGACCTTGCGATTCTAGTGCAATGCTCTGACCACTGAGCCACGGAGGCCGTTGCCGAGAGCTTGATCGCGAGTTCTGTATATATATAATAAGGTGGTAATGCCAGGAGAGAATTGGGTATATTATAAATAATATTGGGCATTTCACTCGATTACATAGCATGTTCTAAGCATTTAGGGTGAAGGAAAATTCGAGTGTAGTATATATACATTTTAAGACCAAACCGGGAGCAGTTGCGAAAAATGCAACTACACAGGCCCTCCGGCAGGAATTGAACCCACGACCTTGCGATTCTAGTGCAATGCTCTGACCACTGAGCCACGGAGGCCGTTGCCGAGAGCTTGATCGCGAGTTCTGTATATATATAATAAGGTGGTAATGCCAGGAGAGAATTGGGTATATGTAATCGAGTGAAATGCCCAATATTATTTATATATATATATATATATATATATATATATATATATATATACAACAACCAAAGAAAAACAAACAATCTGATTGGCTAAGAACTATGCGTTATTAAAGTACACATGCACAGCTGACGTAACGAAGTCGCAAAAAAATTTTGTTTTATAAAAATTTGATCAAATTACACGTTTGAAGATGCAACTTAGTACAAAATAAAGTGCATTTCAACTGTCTGAGGATTACACATATCACTCAGTGATGAGAGACACGGCCATCAAGTCGTCCGACGACACTGACATATTAAAATTATCGACATAAATACGGTCATTCAATACCTTCGTGTGCGCTATCTACTCCACAGCTTCAGAAATGTTCTAATACAATTTCCATTCCTCTTCATGGCAATACTGTTCAGCCATACAAATCCAGGAGATATCAGCCATTGTCAACAAGATTTCCAAACACAGAACATATATAATTTCGCTGGTTAATAGTACGCGTGCTTCTTGGCCTTCTCCAACGATAAATGCTTACCCTGAGCTGAATTTGCAGTATAAGAAGCGTCCAAATATACATGGGACAGCAAGATCCCGTCCAGAAGAACTAATCTGTTTGTTCAACGATAAATATTTTGGCTAGAAATGCCGACGATCAGACACGAAGTTTGAATAAACTTTCAATTTGTCATGATCATGATTTGCATAAATTAAACGTGATGTAATCGGAAGCTGAAAAATAGCCAATCAGGACAGCCTTATTTCTTCTGTCGCCCAATCAGATTGCTTTATTTGTATAGATCACCTATGATGTAATTAAACCTGAATTGAAAATTTTACCTCCTTTTCAATAGCCCTGCCAGTTCGACGATTCAAAAAATATCAAACATTTCTTATTAAAATAATAAAATCTGATGTATAAAACAAATAGATGACATTTTTCCGTGCGTGTGTACTGTAATAACGCACAGAAGACGTCACAGAGTGTAAAGAACAACAGTCACGCCACTCGACTGCATCTCGTGGCGTACTTTTTTGTTCTTTACACGCTGTGACGTCATCTGTGCATTATTACAGTACACACGCATGGAAACATATATATATATATATATATATGTGAGTTATATATACATGTACTTGTTCTAAAAAATAGGTACGCGATGCGTACATGCGGATACTGGTATTTATTTCACCTACCGATAATGATTGAACAACGTAAATTGTTCACTAAAACATACTGAAAATGCTAGATAACCTTGTGACATGCATATCAGAATATGCTCTTACGTATCATCTAGAATCGACAATAATTATTAATTTTTAAATGCCCTTAATAACTTAACAATAATGTTTAATTCTAGCCCTTACTTAAACTCCAACCCAATCCCTAACCCAAGCCCGGTCCCAACCCTAACCCTAATCTTAACTCTAATCTTGAAATGACAATTTTTTAGGTAAATTGGGAAAAACAGGAAACCCGATCGCTAATCGCATTGTTAAAAGAATGTGATAATATATCGCTTTCGTTCTAATCTTTACTTACGTTAGACTCTGGTAACACATGAATTGATTTGTCTCAACAATGATCAACGCGCTTTTTGAATAAGTATTTTATACACCTACATGTAACTCAAGCAGTACCAAGTTATTGAAGTACAGTTGATTTCTTTCTGCGTATATATAGAGACAATCAGACATATAGCTAAGACATCTTGGCCAAGGGCCTAACATGTCAACAGTACACTTGAAACATTATTTAAAACATGAAACGCGGTCCCTATAATCGCATTAAAAAATATGATACTTACTCGAGTGCAATGTTAGAACTCAACACAATAAGGGGTAGGGATAAAACGCGGATGCGGATGGCGGACGGCGGATGCGGATGGCGGATGGCGGATGAGAAAAGGCGGATAGAGGATAAAACGCGGATGAGAAAAGGCGGATAGAGGATAAAACGCGGATGAGAAAAGGCGGATAGAGGATAAAACGCGGATGAGAAAAGGCGGATAGAGGATAAAACGCGGATGAGAAAAGGCGGATAGAGGATAAAACGCGGATGAGAAAAGGCGGATAGAGGATAAAACGCGGATGAGAAAAGGCGGATAGAGGATAAAACGCGGATGAGAAAAGGCGGATAGAGGATAAAACGCGGATGAGAAAAGGCGGATGGGGGATAAAACGCGGATGAGAAAAGGCGGATGGGGGATAAAACGCGGATGGGCAAAATAACGTGGGGAACATAAAATAAGATCATATTAGATATAAAACCCTAAGAAAATTTTTCATGATGTCTTACACTGCTAATTTAAAGTCAACCGAAAAATTTCGGCTGACTCGAGCGGGATTTGAACTCGCACCTTCGGGATTCCGGGCCGCCGCTCTAGGAGGCGAGTTCTATCCAACATAAGTGCACGAGATATTCTCGGGACAACTTAACGCTTATATCCGTGAGGACGTACAGTGTTTCATATAAAACCCTGTAGATATAAACCGAAAGAGAAAAAGAATTTAAAATGTCGGAAGAATTCAAAGTTTAATACGCGTTGTATGTTCAGCATTTATCAGAAAGTTATTGAATAAACATCGCTAACGACTCAAATAATATTACGAATTTACGAGATTATTATAGAAAGCACAGTACTGTTCTCATTGGCATGAATCAGAGGGGTTTTACAACACACGCATTTAATATGGCACTGTTCGTATAGTTCTTTACTTTATCAGTCATCGATCGCTTTTGGCTAATTAGCTTTAATCCGGTGTTATTTTTGCTGGTTGTTTTGCTGACGTTTCAAGGTTCATATATGTGAAATCGCTCCTTTAAACTTAAACAGGTCTTGGACTTTACGGCATATAATGGCATTGGGAGTCCGTCCGGCAACGCTTCATTCGTAGCCAGCGTTCTGTTTAGGCCGTTACTTCCTTCGGTGAGAACCAGAAATTTCTCGAATGATCAGACTGATCAATAAAGTTCCGCATTTCCTGTTGTTGTTAAGAACGCGCATGCAAACGTTACAACGCGGATCGTTGTTTTCAATTATTTCACACATTTTGCCTCACGACACTTTCACTTGAAATCTTTCTGTACGCTGGCGTTATCGAGCAAACGTTTTTCATGAGAGTCAGAGAGTATCTGACTGGATATACATAAGCATTCAATATTTAAACTGACCAGGAAAGAGAGTTAATTCAATTTTAACGAATCGTATCACTTTGAGCTCAAATAACAGTTATATCGTCTTATCCTATATCTCTGACATTTCTTTCACGTCAACAGTGTCATTCCGGCCAGGTCATCATTGTCTTCTTACAGTATCATGATGGCGTAGACAGCGTTTGGATAAGTTATTTTAAATGATGTCCGGGGTTTTCAGTATTCCAAAATTAACATTGCGAGCGGAGAATTTAAATCCTGGGCTTCCAACTTTTAAATGGACGGATTTTTCGCGTAACGACAAGCTTGGCTCGGGTTCATTTGGTGCGATTTACTCGGGAAAATATAAAGGGGAAGAGGTTGTCGTGAAGAAGCTACGTCTTGTGGATAGAGAGAGTAAACGCTTATTCATAAAAGAAGCGCGACTACTCCATGAGGTAAAGGGGAATGAAAACATTGCTTGTTTTTTCGCTTTTTGCGTTGAACCGTACGCGATAATGATGGAATATCTTTGCTTTTACTTCCGTCCATTTGGAGTAGAAAAGATCGTCACATCTCTTAGCGACTTCCTGCAGTTCATCGATGGCCAACTCGATTTTTCTTCGCTGAAGAAATTCCAAACACCGATTGCTCGGGATATTGCTAATGGCCTAACATATCTTCATGAAAACAACATCGTTCACCGCGACCTCAAACCAGCAAATGTATTGGTAACCAACCAACATTACGCTCTTCGTTGGTGTGAAATGGAGGAGAATGCGAGGATGAAAGTGTTTTCCGAGGATCCTGTGAAGTGCAAGCTCACCGATTTTGGAGAAAGTAGAGCCACTTTTCTTCAGACGCAGACACTTCTGGAATCGCAAACTCACCGAGTTAACCGTGGAACCCCCGCGTACATGGCACCCGAAGCTCATTTAAATACGACGTCGAGTGCTGTGTCTCATGACGATTTGAAGAAGGCGGATATCTGGTCATTTGGAATGACGATGTATTCTCTTCTTAATCCCGACCTTGACAGCCCATACCAGCACGTTTTTGAAGAAGCTGGTATGACAAAGTCTCTCGAGTCCTTAAAAGTGTTACTTAAGGAGAAACGGCTTCCAAAGCAACAGTCAAACTCGAAATATGAATTCCTGCAGGTCACAGAGTGGTGGCAACTTGAGCAAACATTTCATCTTTGCGCTAAATTTGAGCCGGAATTGAGACCTACAGCGTCTACATTATCGTCAATGTTGTCGGGCAATCAACCTGAGGCATCGCTTTCCTTAGTGCATCTGCAAGTCAGTCAGTCCACTGCGCTAAACAAAGTTGATTGCATGTTAGCTGAACGTTTTCACACCAACAGCAGAGACGAATTCCACCAAGTTAACCTTCCTAAGAATGATGGCACCAATGCATGCGTTTTCCTTTGCCTGGGCATATGTAACCACTTTCTGGCTACGAAATACGGCATCGAATGGGACGAACTAAGAACCTTTGCGGAGAACATTATCACAGAGCTTCCCTTTTCGATCAACCCTTTACGAAACATAGCCCAGACATATGAACCGATTTCGGCGTACAGTTTGATGAGAGAACATGGTCTGATGGATGATTCTATACTCTCTGAAGAGTTCATTGAGCAACAGGCTGTTTTTTCCATTTCTGGTAGAAATCGTCTCATCACCGCCATTCTCACACAGGCTCGTGGCACATCCAGTGCAGTAGGTCTTTATACTTGTGACCCGTACACGTTCATCGTCGGAGTCAACAGAGAGGCTTTTTTCGTCTTGGATACCCATCCGATCGCCGAAACCTTGGGAGGGAACGGCAACGGAATCTTGCTGATCACAAAGGACCAAACCGAGAAATCTTGCACGCATTTGGCTCAATGGATCCTCAAGAGGTTGGTGCAAAGCGGAGTATCGGGTCACGCACAGCAAAGCTTAGCTTGGATTACACGTGGTATGTAGAACCTTGTAATAATAACTGTGTTTTAGTTAATGAAAACGATATATATGAAACGTGATACGTTTTTTTTAATGATATGTGATATATGATACGTGATATATGATATGTGATATATGAAACGTGATACGTGATATGATATATATGTTATGTTATATATGATGTGTGATATATGTGTGATATATGATACGTGATACGGTTTTTTTTCCATATGTGATATATACGTGATATATGATATGTGATATATGAAACGTATGATACGTGATATATGTGATATATGATACGTGATATGATATATGAAACGTGATATGATATGTGATATGATATGTGATATGATATGCGATATATGATATATTATGATACGTGATACGTTATATGTGATATGTGATATATATGATATGTGATATATGTGTGATATGTGATATGATGTGATATATATGTGTTACGTGATATATGTAATGAAAGGTGGTATATGATATATGATACGTGATATGTGATACCTGTTTCGTAAGTTGTAGAGGTGGTATATAGAATAAAATTGCCGTTGAAAGAAATTTACCTGACACTGGTTTATTTTGGGTTTTTTTTGTCAAAGTAGTAGGGGTTGCTGAGAAGTGTGATTTACCTGCAGAAGTTACTAACAACGATGCTACACCCGTTGTGAGAACTGGTAACATTAGCCATTCTGGAAACGATGAAGATGCTTCTGGTCTTCTTGGTGGAGATACGGGTGAAGGGAGTGCTAATAAAACAGACAGTGTTGGTGCTGGAAGTAACTTTGATGACAGCGACAGTGGCCAAAGTGATACTAGCATTGCAGATGGTCAGAAGTACAGGAGCGACTCTAGCAGTTTGGACGAACTGCCAACAATGGTTGACCTGACTAATTCTCTAACTCATTCTTTACGAGAGATGGAGAACTGCATAAGCGAGGTAGGCTACCTTTATTACTGTCCAATCCCACATTTTCCCCTTGTGCTAGTATAAACCCAGACGTATTTTTGTTGACATACGTCCGTCACACTACTAATTTTAAACTATGCCCTGTAGTGCACATAGACTACTTGCGCAATCACATGAAGTAATGGCGAGTTTTCATATATCTTAAGAGATCGATTTATAGGTCAGAAGCGATCTAAATGTAAATGCAAATTAGTCCAATGTGAATTTGCATTTAATCCAATTTATTTCAAAAACGAGTTCGGTGACCCCCAAAACGTTTTTGCATTGAAACATTTCTTTGAGTAATCAACAGTAAGATATTTTTTAAAAAATTATATAGATCCAATTTTTTTGAAACATAGAAAACAATGATTTTTGTTTGATGAAAAATTGGATCTGCATAACTTTTCCGAATATGGATTACTAAAATTTAAAGAAATGTTTTAACGCAAAAAAAATTGGGGCTCACCGAACTCGTTCTTAAAATAAATTGAATTAAATGTAAATTTACAGACATTTTGAAACGTCACTGTTGTCATAGCAACGGCTAAACACATTTTCTGTTAACAGTACTTAATGTCTTGAACGTTATTCTATGCATATCATTAGTTTCATTCTTTATGAAATATCGGACCGGCGGTTTTAGTACGGACCGAGCGAGCGCAGCGAAGCGAGGTCCGTGCAGGAAACGGAGGTCCGATATCTCACTAGTACAGACCGAACAAGCGAGGTGAATAAGTAGTTTATTATATGACTACAAGTGTTGTAAACGTTCTGTGAAAACTGGACAAAGTGTTAGGCTGGTATTCGCCACCATGTTTGTTGCGAACTAAACCAAAATGGCATGTTTTCCCATTTTTGAAGTACTTTCCGTTTAGCTACAATAGAACTTTCTACTATTTAGAACTTTCTACTCCAAATAGCATTTTTCAATTGCTTTTACTTGCCATATCGCTCAAGGTTGTACATTACGTAGTTGAATGAAAAAACCCCTTTGAATGCTATAATATTTGTGAGAAGTAAATGTTATATGGAAACTTAACTATACATCAAATGAAAGCTTAACACAATTTCTAACAACATACCTACACGATATATTTCAACAATGAGTAATTCTGAAATTATTATCCTTCTTGTTGCATGTATACTGACATGACTTTCATTTTGTTTATAAAATTCTCTCAGGTTTTTTAAATCAGTGTTAAAAATATTTCTATATCATTTCTTTGATACCAACTCTTTAATTTTTATTTCTTATATTCTTGCATTTGATACTTTTTATAATAATTAGTTTGTACTGTAATATCGTAAATTTAAGAGGGCTCCTAGTTTATTAATGTAACACTATTAAGTGCATGTTCTTGAACGCTTTCTAAAAACAAACCTGGATGGATCTGAGATTGATCTAAGTCGAATCGATCTTAGTATGAATGGTGCTTGTAATAAAACTCATTATAAATTATGTTTATTTAGCAAGCATCTACACATTGTAAAGATATTCACGGTTTAAGTTCAGGAGGACATGAGACACCGAGGTAATTATACGTTTTTTATAACTAGAAATATTTCCTCCATTAAATCTCCTCTTTTACTTTTTTACGTTTGATTTATTTTATTTTTGTCTGTAAATGTGATACAGAACTGTTTAACAAAACATCAGTTCTGTATCATTTTTACAGACACTGATATCAGTTCTGTATCGGGGTAAACAGACATTCTTTTGAATTTTCTTCTTGAATTATTAATGAGTTTATATATATATATATATATATATGGCCCTGGTCATCAAATCTAGATATTGCCCGATCAACAGGGCAATATATCCTCGAGGGCCGCACCGACTTAATTTATTCATGACACAGACGATATTTGTCGTTATTTAACAAAAAAAATGGTATTCTAGACGTGGTTTCAAAGCGATTTCTAGTATAGGTCATTTAATGTGCAAAGTCAATAACCTATATATTAACCGAGGTACATCAAAGATAATTTATGCATGAATAAACTAATTATAAATAATAGCATAATCAACCAATATGTTATGCTATCACTTTGTAATATTACGGTTATTTACGAGAGTAAACGTCCCGAGGGCTAAGCCCGAGGGCCTAAAGTATCTTGCATAAAACCGACATCCAAACGTGCATGCCATGTATCGTGTGTGGAAAAGCTGACAATTTTTTTACGGTAATTATCGTTATTTGAAATGCAATCACCATTTATATATATATATATATATATATATATATATATATATTTGTGAAATTCATTACTAATTCACGAGTTTTGCAGCCAATCTAATTTCAGAAATTACGTCACATGTATACCCCTGTAAACCCCATACAAACTAAAACCAATGATGCTAATTAGTTACAACCACTGGTGGATGTATACTCTTCTGATACAACCACCAGTGCTTGTAACTAATTAGCATCTCAATACCCCAAAGGGATTTTTACTATTTATTCATTTCACAAGTTGTTTACAACACTCGCGTCCTTGTTGTATTGAATATACAATCACTCGCCTTCGGCTCGTGATTGTATATTCAATACAACACGGCCGCTCGTGTTGTAAACATTACATATATATATATATATATATATATATGTGTGTGTGTGTGTGTGTGTGTGTGTGTGTGTGTGTGTGCGTGTGCGTGTGCGTGTGTGTGTGTGTGTGTGTGTGTGTGTGTGTGTGTGTGTGTGTAATTATGGTACAAGCACTTTTAAATAGCGATACATGTATACGATCGGTTCAATGGTTAGCATTGATCTAATGCAAATTCACGCACATAAACTAATATTAGATAGTTACCTATAAAAACAACAACAGTGTATAGACATGCGCATTGATTTAGTGTTAGTCTCACTTTTTATGTTCTAGGCAAACTGTAATAAATTCTTGGGAAAACAAACCAGTTACACAATGAAAGTTTGCCTTTCGTTTAGAGCGCTGCCGCTACAAGCGGGTTCAGCGAACCTACTTCGAGATAGGCAAACACTTGTCTCTACTTCTCCATTTGGGGGCGCAAGGCCCCGTTGCATTGGACAATGATCTTGCCTATTGCAAATTCACGGGAATCGTACCTTGTGCATAAACATTAGGTATGATTACTTACGTACCTTGTGCATAAAGATTAGGTATGATTAGTTACTAATCGTACCTCCTCTTCATTCATCGGGTTATTTCGATGTTAAATGTGCGTGTGGAAACCATGAAAACCGAGGTAGCCGTAGCCGTGATATTACTCAGTTAATTACCTCGAAACTCGGTTTTTATCCAATTATTTTTATCCAATATTGGCTAAAAGCCTCGGTTCTTGGTAATTAACTTTTATACTTATTGCCATTTTCAAGTACAATAGTGGTTAGCTGTACAAATGTGAACCATCTGAAATGTGACCTTAGTTGTGCATGTAATGTGGCTGATTATGTTATGTTTTCATGTTTTTCATTATACATACTAGTAATCCTGATGAACCGCAGAGCCAGCGTCATGTCGGAGCACATGAGATCGACGATGATGAAGATAGTTCACTTACACCTTCTGAGGAAAAACCGGTTATAAAGGTATATATATATACATATATATATATATATATATATATATATATATATATATATATACATATATATATATATATGCATAATTCTTATAATTGCTCTATCAAAGGATTTTATTTGAGGTGGCTCCCTATAGTTTTATGATCGCGCGCGAGCTGGCTACTAATTTGGCAGTTTCAGCTGGAAAATTACTGAAAATCGGAAGAAGTATGACGCCACGTGCGTAAAAAACGCCTAAATATCAACGCGATTTTCTTGAATTTCCTTCGGTGGATTTTTTTGAAAGTTTGTACAGCTCACGGCAAAGTTTATATCATTTTAATTTTCTTTTTTCAAAAAATGATAGAGATTTTGCTTTATTTTAAAAAATGTTAAATTTGATGATACTGACAAAACCGTCTGAACAACCCTAACATTTATTTTACATTCAAACATTTTCCAAACCAATTTCCACAAGATTGTGAAGTCTGAAGAAATTTCACCGAAGGATACTAGAGAAATGGCAGGGAAAAGGCGAAATATAGCAAAAAAAACGTTATCTTTTATACTCACTGTTGCCATGGCAATAGTCTTTAGAAGGTTAATAACACAGAAGTTATTGGGATGTTATTTTAATCTTGCTGGAGAGTGTCAAAAGCATACGTTACAGGGGGGGGGGGGGAGGGGGCGGGCTAGGGCTCCTTAAGCACTTTAGTCTAATATAGTAATGAGTTACCTTAAACACAATTGTTTTGCATCATTGTTTCAAATCTAAATTGAATATTTGTACTGATGCAGCGACACCTCATTCTTTCAACGTTCCCTTTTTGGTAGATAACACTGGATGATTCGTCTGACGACAACAATAATCATAGCACTCATTATCCTAATCAAATGCAAAACTTTGAAGTAAAGTAAGTATGCACGGGAGGCAGTCACATTTGCTGTAATAGTGTGGTATGAAGTGTCATTTATTTTTTGATCGAGTTGGCTAGATGTCAAACTATCAGAAAATGATGGGGTTCAAATTTTCGACCTCTCGACATACAGGGAGGTTGAGAGCTCGGTAAATCTGAACTGCATTTTCTGATAGTTTGATGTCTGGTCAACTCAAAAAACTGAAAAAAGAAACAAAAATCAACTTTAACATGCGCAAAGCTGTTTTGATGACATTTTTGAGTACAACCATTATTATTACTCAGCAATATTTAAATATAGTCTTCATGCAAAAAGTAGAAAGTGTAATGCTAAAAGTTGAAAACTAATAAATATAAAAAATATAAAATATAATATAATATACTTTATGTCTTTACGTCAATTACTTATTGTTACGATGCATCACCATGCACACATTAAAGGAATTAAACTAGATAAATGCTAAATATAAAAAATGGTAGAAATATAACTTTAATCATCATATGTATTCTTAATCGTATACAGGTTATGCTTACAACTATTATAACTATATGATTAAAACTATTCATATGTTGTGTTTTCTATGCCATAAATTTGTTTGTCACGGTTGACATTTAGTTGGGGTTTTTGATATCAATTTTCTTGAATGGTTGAGACTGCAGGCTCATAATAAAACATGACTTAACCGATGAATAATTATAGTCATACTGTCATACAGTAAATGTATTACATTCACTTGACAAAGAAAACGCTGTAAATTTAAACAAAATAATGGAAAAGCGCTCTTCAGGAACTTGATGGTGATATTGATCCGATAGTTACATATAACTTATTTATTTTCATTTAGACCACCAGGACAGCATTACAATGGGGACAAGTCTCTGCCAGTATACGAGTGGACGTCAACGATTAAAGGCACGGCTGAAGTCCTAGAAATACTCCTGAAACCAGTTGAAGATGCTCTGGCATGCAGGAAAGTTCCAACGGGAATTTCACATAACACATGTTTTCTACTCGACCGATCATCACTGAAGTCCGAGAACGACTGGAAATGTGACGACTTGGGTTCGTGGAAAAACAACGGCGTGCAGCACCATCATTTTTGCCTTCACAAAGGAGAGATTTTTCCAGTCGATCAAGATGATCCCTTGCAAGAAGGAAGCAAGTATACGGTTAAGAGGACTTATTTTAAAAACAAATCTTCTCCTGACTTGAAAAAGTGTGCCTCGTTCATAGAAGGTAAAGTAATACTGGGTGTGCACTAATAATCAAACGCGTACCACATACAATAGATTAAAACACCGAAACTTCATAACGAAATCTTATCATTTTAATCAATCCTCGACAGCTGCACCTTATCATACCTTGTATAAGGATGGTGATATAATATTGTATAACATTTTTATAATATTTTCACCAAAGATTTTTTTCTCTGCATAGGTTTCCCTCAATGGATTTTCATCCAGTATGCTTTTGACGGGAAAGAACACTCAGTCGAGCCCCTGGTGCATGGGAACAGCAAGCACAAACACTCAACTCCTTATGTAAGGATCAAGGAAAGTACCATATGTACGTTGAAAAATAAATCTGCATCTCAAACTCCGAAAGACGCTTACCATACTGTTAACGAGGAGCAAGGTGGCGTAGCGAAGGCATCTTCAATCAGCGATCTACCCAGAAATCGTGCACAGGCGAAATATAACAGGCGTGGACATACAAATGTTAGGAGCTTCGACCATATAGATTCACTATTGATTCTTCTGGAACAATGCAAGAGACAGCAACTAGAACGCGACGAACAACCATTCATACGAGAAGTTATAGGGGCTCCTGAAATGCGATGCGTGTTAGGGTTTGATTGGCAGTTTCGTGATGTTGCTACCTTTTGCACAGATCCGGCTAAATTCTCAGTTTTTGGAGCAGATCCCACATTCAATCTGGGCAAATTTAATGCAACAGTTTCGTCTTTTGCAAACCTAAAAGTTGTCAATCGAGCGAGTGGCAACCATCCAACTATGATTGGCCCTATTCTTCTTAGCCAAACAAAATCCTTTGATTCTTACAACCACTTTTTTAGTAAGGTTGTAAGTCTCAATAAGGATACTAGAGGAATTTTGGCATTTGGAACTGATGGTGAAGAGGAACTGTTCAAAGCAATGAAGTACAACTTCCCATATGCAGTACATCTGAGATGCTTCAACCATTTTAGAGATAATTGCAAAGTTCAGCTGAGATTATCTAATCTCCCAGATCACACGCAAAAAGAATTCTTGTATGATATCTTTGGACGACGAGTTGGAGAGACTTGGGAGAAAGGTTTGTATTTTTTCTTAATTCACTGTAGGCTCTTTTAACCGCATGTGTTTGTAAACGAAAATATTCAAGATTATTTAGAGACTATATACTGTATATGTATATATATATCAGACCTCTCAACTTTGAAATTTGGGACAGAGTGAGATTTGGGACGACACCCATGTAGCAGGGTCTGGAGGCATGCCCCCCCGGAACATTTTTGAATCTCAAATGTCTGAAATGCCATTTTCCTGTATTTTGAGAGCACTTTGAAATGAAATCGCCGCATAAATTTCGGTATTATTTCTGAATCCACAGTCACATATAATGATAATAACTGCGTTTAAGACCCTGGCAACTTTCTAGCAACAGCTCCATAAGAAATGGCCAACAAGAAACAAGTTGCTGATGTGAATGATTTTGGCATCTGTCTTCTCTGGAACTGGACTGCATCGTAATTTGTTTTAAAAAATTAACATAAAACTTCCCAGTAGTTGATTGTACGATATTTTTTTGTACAATCAACTACTGGGAAGTGCGTGAGATTTACAGATAGCTGCGTGAGACCATGAGAGCATGAGAGTGAAACCGAATGTGTGAGTCTCACACCGAATGTGTGAGAGTTGAGAGGTCTATATATATATATATAGGACAGCGTCGGCCACGGTTGAAATCCAAATATTAGCAGGGTTAAGTCACGTTGACCTGAAAAACAGAGAAAAATCTTCTTGACGTTTCGAGCAAAGGCCCTTCTCCTGACGAAGGGCCTTCGCTCAAAACGTCGAGAAGATTTTTCTCTGTTTTTCAGGCCAACGTGACTTAACCCTGGTAATATTTATATATATATATAAAGTTCAAAGGCTCAACAGTTGTGATTAGACATTTTATTACTAGTTAGTTTCGTGCCACACGCGTATGGTGTGGTACTATTTTATCTGAAGAGTACCACACCATACGCGTGTGGCACGAAACTAACTAGTAATAAAATGTCTAATCACAACTGTTGAGTCTTTGAACTTTTCTATAACATGCTCTGGATTTCCATTGAGCACTCTGCCAACGGTTTTTACTACATCGTCTATAGTATATATATATATATATATATATATATATATATATATATATATATATATATAGCATTTATAGACCTGGAGCAAGGGGAATTCGATGAAATATTACCCCGAGGTATGATATACCCCGAGGGCAAAGCCCGAGTATATATTATACCGAAACATATTAATCTTTCCAAAAAAGCTGAAATAATGTTAATAAACTTCGCTTAGCTTAACTTTTGTCCGCTTTTCATCGTCTGTTTCCATTCTGTTGTCGTCTCAAGGCTTTTGGATGCATTGTTTGTTGCTTTCTTTGTATTCCCCGAATCCTTATTTTCTTGTAACCTAACAATCTTCTTGTCAACATCTGCACGCTCGCCAAACTCCGCCATTGTTGAGAGCTTCGTGAATCATGCGTGGCGTTCACGCGTGGTACACGAAGCATATTCCCCGCTACATACTGGACAATTTACAGTTGAGGTATAGTATATATATATATATATATATATAGATATATATATATATATATATATATATATATATATATATATAGACTACTAGACTATAGACTATAGACTATCTGAGACTATAGACTATCTGAGACTATAGACTATAGGCTATGAAGGGGCTACAGTCGTAACGTCAGTAATAATACTGACGTTACGAGTGTAGCCCCTTTATAGCCTATAGCCTATAGTCTATAGTCTCAGATCATGCCACACCTATATTCAAATTAAAGCATTAGAGCCGGCGCAAAGAACAGCCTGAAAATTTCTGCTTGTGAATTATAGTTAAACATCTCGGCCCAGCGCTTATCATGTTAACACTTCAAACATTAATTCAAAGGCTATTCAGGTTTCAGAAATATTGATTCGAACTGTTTAACACTCTTGTCTGAGCAAAAACGTTATAAATTGACTACACCCTTCAACATGTACTGTTACGCCTCACCTATAGAAATAACAATAATCATTAATTCCTAACGATTAACCCCAATCTGGCAATCTCTAACCCCTATACTAAAATGTTTGAACACACGGTAAGGTTAGGTAAATCATAGTTGGTAAATCGCCAAAAACAGGAAACGCGGACGCTAATCGCATTGTTAAAGAATATGATATTTTTATGTTTTATATGGCTATGTTTTAGACTCTGGTAACATATGCGTTGATGCGTCTCAATAAATCAATGTTCAACGAGTTTTTTGTATAAGTATTGAATACGTCTACATGTAACATAAACAGTGCCAAGCACGGTTGGATTTCTGCGTGTAAACCTATAGCTAAAACATCTTGGCCGAGCGCCTAACACGTAAACACTTGGGACATTTAATAGTTAAAAGGGCATTCAATTTCAGAAAGATCTTTAATCCGAAGCCAAACAAGCGCTGATACTGTTTCTTCGTCCTTGAAAAGCCTGTCGTTTAGGCGACAAAGTCGAAACGCGTTCCGGAATTATTAGAGTATAAACACCTTGTATGGTTTGATTACGTGATGCTGAGATGAACACGAGAAAGTATTGCATGTAAATATGCAGTCACCGCGCGCTTGTATTTATAGTATAAAACAACAGTACATACATACATGTGCATAAAAATGTATTAAAATGCTGAAATACATATTGTTTCGAAACCAGACAATCCGCAAAATTCTCAAAACCGTTCAAATTTATACCGACAGACCAGTAGCCCACTGTCAGCTGTCGACTTGTCATATATTTCTTGGCGTCTTGTGATAGCGCGCAAATGTTCATTACCTGAAACAAAACTCAACTTTCTATCTTCCATTCATTGTGCTGGTACACGTTCATAAACCCTTCGGACATACAAATAAGACTTCTGAAGTATGCTGATTCGGATCCGCTATTGGTCGTTTGCGTTGATCACGTGATTGACGAAAACATTCGTACACACACACAAACACAAACAAACACACACACACACACACACACACACACACACACACACAAACAAACAAACACACAAACACACAAACACACAACCACGCTCATGACATAGCGGATATGGTTTAGCAACCAGTATCCGCAAAAAGCGTGTTCGCGCGTTTTATTTATGTAAAAATTACCTGAGTTACAAGCTTTTATTTGTCAATTGCTTGTGCCACAACATACATGTAGGTTGAGAAATAAAATATCCTAGCTACTAAAGCACTACATTAATAAAAAAAAATGCGAACACAGTTTTTTAGAACAAACAGTGAGAAGTGTAAATATGATAAATTGAGAGCTTTTTGGTAAAAACAAAGACCGCCTTAAACCGCGGCGCGAAGGTACTGTGATTTTAAACTGATGAATATATCTGCAACAATATTTTATTTCTTATTTACTGCATAATACGATAGTGTCCGTCACATACTTAACTACATTTGTTGCAAATTTGAGAGAAATCGGGAAAAAATTGAGCGAGCGGTAACAAATTTCTTGAAATGGCTTCCTAGGGTATCCTGTAACCTTAACCAGTCCCTAACACATATCTGAATGAAGCTGGCAAAACGTTTTTGGTTGAGTAAACATTTTTTTATTGAATTAATTTTGCTAAATTTTCCATTTTTCGAGCTTAAACCCCAAATATGTAAATTTTACCAAGCATACCTGTTCCACTTTGTTGGGTTACTGTTTCCACACCTTGATTAATCTAGATGTACAATTTCACAAACAAAGAAAATAAAAACTTAATTTAATAATATTGTAAGTAGCATTGCAAGAAATTAGTTAAAATTAATGTGAGATACAAAAAAACAGTTGTTACTGACGAAAAATGCTATACATACTGTATATACAGTATACAAAAAACAAATTTTTAAAAGTTAAAAAACTAACACAAGACTACATGGTATCAGCTGAAAGAAATAACTCAAATCAGTAGTGTGCTGGCCTTTGTTCATCAGGGGAGGCCAACAGTGAATTTGGTGCCCCCCCCCCCCCCCACATGGTTCAGGGGTGGTGCCAGGAATTCCCAACACAGGGGCTCCAACATGAGGGCTAGTAAGGGGGTCTGAGAGAAAAAATTTTCAAAATTTGAATGTCTAAAATAGCTTTATCCAGTCTTTTCAGCGTGAAATTATCGCAATAACCGACAAACTACATAATTATAATCTATTTTCAAGCTATCAATAGAAAACAATATGTTGAACACCTAGTGCATGGACTGGTCATTAACCTTTGACATTTTCGTTCAATTTTGCAGACAGAAATTAAAATGGAATTTTGTGTGTTGTAATTACTATTGTCAGCTTCTACACAATGTAATATACCGTATACAGTACTGTATTTTCAAAAAATCTGGTGTATCGGAATTCAGAGATCAGAAGTCTTGTCAGCTTGTCAGAACGACGGAATTCGGAAAGTTGTTGAAGGGCGCGAGGTGTTATGTACAGTACTGTGAACTGCAAATTTTTCCACAGGCACTGAGATCTCGATAAAAGACAGTGCATTGTCTCCAAGCTGACAAGCTTCTCCACAATCTCAAACTCTTGTTTCTCTTTTTGGCCTATCAGATTCTGATAAAATTCTGGCTAACGTTTTTGTGTCCTTTGGGCCAATTTTGGCACCCCCTAAAAAATCTTCACTGGGGGGGCCATGGCCTCCTGGCCCCCCCTTGCCAGCACGCCACTGACTCAAATCATAATAAATTATTGAATTTATTGCAAACAAGAGCTACAAATATTTACAAAATATAAGATTAGATTATTAATACTATACATGAAAAAATTTCTCAATTCTGATTGGCTGAGAGCAGTGCAGTTTTGAGGAAAATACAGTGCATACAGTAAGCCATAAAAAAGGAAATACAGTGCAAATTTTTTATTTTTTTAAATTTGTACAAAAATCATTTTTGACTAGAAAAAAAGCTCTACCTGTTAAATTTCTTCATGTATGTTATTTGCACAAAGCATTTTGATTGGAAAGATTCTCTTCATGTTCAGTTTTTTCATGTCCATTTGATAAATCAGATACAGATCGCTGCTTATGCCTTATCTATTACTTGTACACGTAAATCAAATCGTAAATTAATGAACACGGTCGTATTTTAATTATACAAACTGAGACAGAGGCATTGATTGTAATGAATTGTGGCAAAAGGAGATAGCGAGGAAGTAACTGAACCGGGAGGAGGGTGTCCTGTCCGGCGGCCTAAAATGGGGATCGCCCATTTTAGAGAGAGACATTGACGAAGTCTGAGGGGTGCTCAGCACTTGTAGGTCAGAAAATGCCTTACCACATCCAAATCCTTCACGTGGGTGAAGTGTGTGAGGCACAGCACTTCTGTGAAGTGATAAGGATGACAGCACTTCCTGCCACTCATTTATTAGATAATTAAATTATTACATTTTTTTTTTTACTATTATAATTTCTATAAGTATAGACTATTTATATGTTGTTACAAAAGGGGTTGTGGTGGGTGGGATAAAAATCCCCAAAAACTTAAACTGCTATTTTACAGAACGATTTGAGTGAGCTCTCTGACTGTGAGTCTGTGATAGAATGACCACCGTCACCCTTGCCGCATTCATTTATATCATTGCCTCAAGGGGGAATTTTGTTTTGATAAGGGGGAATCTTTAGATGAAGGTTTGGGTTCGGCTTTATCCATTTTGGCACATGTTTTTATGCACTTTATTTATCTGGCTTTTGCATCTGACCTTGTTCACCTTTCACAGAGCTACACTTAATGATCGCTTTGAGGCAGGAGATACATTATCTCTTACTCCCTCGCATTAACCTAAATTTATTAATAATAAATTTCTAAATTAATGAACACGGTCGTATTTTAATTATACAAACTGAGACAGAGGCATTGATTGTAATGAATTGTGGCAAAAGGAGATAGCGAGGAAGTAACTGAACCGGGAGGAGGGTGTCCTGTCCGGCGGCCTAAAATGGGGATCGCCCATTTTAGAGAGAGACATTGACGAAGTCTGAGGGGTGCTCAGCACTTGTAGGTCAGAAAATGCCTTACCACATCCAAATCCTTCACGTGGGTGAAGTGTGTGAGGCACAGCACTTCTGTGAAGTGATAAGGATGACAGCACTTCCTGCCACGAATTGAACGCAGTGATAATTCCCCCACTGAAGGTTTTGGATTTGTATAGTAGTAAAAGTATATTATTTTAATGTAGTAATAATTAGAAAGTAGAAATATTTATAAATATTGGATTATAATGACCGCAGTTGACGCTATAGTTGTACTACTGATGTGTGAAACGGGGTGCTGTTAGGCAAATACCGACACTCAAAGCTTACATGCTGGAATGTCAGGGAGGCCAGAAAAAACCTGACGCTGGTAAAAACCCTGTGGGAAAAGCCAATGACAGGAAAAAGTTGGGTGGAGCCAAGACGAAACCAGCAGCTTCTCCACAAAGCAATTATGTTTCTTGATTATTATTGGATTTGTAATTTTTACACATGGTTTGTTGAGTACTGTCTAGGGGTGACGATCGATCAACGATGTTGGATAAAATAGAATAGGCTATTGCGGAACTGAACAAAAATAACGCTGTGCGTTTTGCGTCAATTGCGGTTATGTTCTGAACTTGCGTGAGTGTCTCAGGAGAGTCTTTGCTTTAATCTCTGTGTATCGCCGTGGCAACAGGCCTTCCGTCTTGGCTTTTAATATTAACTGTCATCTAATATTGGTATAAACAAGAAAAAGGGGAAAGCAGAGCAAAACACAGGAAAAACACGCAAAAAAACCAACAACAAAGGAAAGGGTTGTGCAATAACAGATCGTAAGAGGGTGAAACAGAAAGAAACTAATAGGCTGGGACTCTGCAATGACGTCGCCGATCGCCAAGGTATAAATATTATCAAGGCGCGCGCAGAGACATTTCTTTAAGATTGTGAAGCGGCACTGTCACTGTGCCGTTCCGTATCATATCTTGAATTATGTCAAACAACAGACGTGCTTTTCGATAATTTCCATTAGCAGGACTTTCGACGGTCTTAGTGATATTCCTTCGTCGGTCACGGTAGCTGCCGCATAACAAGTTAAAGTTGGGTTTGAACTGCTGGATATTTTGAGAAACAGATGATGTTTGGTTTGTTGTATCTGGGCTTGTAGCCGAGGGTAATGAAATGACAATAAGACCTCGAATGGGGCAGTTATGCCGTTCATGATCATCCGTTGAAGTGTTTAGTGTCAGAAATTAACGCGTTAGTTGAGAACTATTGAAGGATATCGAAGGTTTCGAACAGTTGTGAGATTGCTTCATTATTTAAATATATACTATTCTTTTCTTTCTTTTTGTATCCTTATATTTATCGTCGACTGACCGAGACTGGAGTGGCTGTCGACAAGTATTATTAAGCCGGCCGAGTCATTTGACCGCATTAAGTTATTCTCGAGGTCTAGCATTATAAAGGAAGAAATTTAAGGAAGAAATCCCAAAGTTCTCGCGATGTAAAGACACAAGTATATATATGCTAGGGACGGGAAAGCAAGGAACATACTCACAAATACTTTTCGCTGATGCGGGTCTTGTGGTTGCATACCAGAGCCTTCAGTTGTGATGGTTTGCTTGAAAATGACAGGCGATTGGATTTCATTAAGCCGGGGACCATGCAAGTCAGATGATGAATTATAAAAATCCCCAAAAACTTAAACTGCTATTTTACAGAACGATTTGAGTGAGCTCTCTGACTGTGAGTCTGTGATAGAATGACCACCGTCACCCTTGCCGCATTCATTTATATCATTGCCTCAAGGGGGAATTTTGTTTTGATAAGGGGGAATCTTTAGATGAAGGTTTGGGTTCGGCTTTATCATTTTGGCACATGTTTTTATGCACTTTATTTATCTGGCTTTTGCATCTGACCTTGTTCACCTGTCACAGGAGCTACACTTAATGATCGCTTTGAGGCAGGAGATACATTATCTCTTACTCCCTCGCATTAACCTAAATTTATTAATAATAAATTTCTAAATTAAATTATAAATTAAATTGCAAATTAAAGAGTATCGGCAATAAAAAATAAGTTTGTCTCATTTGAAAGAACTCGTTAAATGGTATATTAGAAGACCTAGCTTTTACAATTTGGTTTTGGAAATATTTCGACCAAAGACAGTGTGCTGTCCACCATCTTGTTGTAATATTGAGTCTAATTAACTAGGAAATTGGTGACTTCACAACCAGGGTAAACCTGATGAAACTACTCCGTTTAAATGTTGTGAGTCAATTTAAAATGGAAATAGCGCAACAAATAAATCGAGTTTCTAGCTCATAATGTCATAAGGTTGGCAAGATAAAAATTTCTGGTTATGTTGTCACATGCATAATTTTGCATATCAAAAATAATTCCAAGATGGTGGACAGCACGCTGTCTTTAGTCAAAATATTTCCAAAACCAAAACAAATACGGAAAAATTGTAAAAGGTCTTCTTATACCATTTGATGAGTTCTTTCAAATGAGATAAACTTAATTTTTATTGCCAATACCCTTTAAATAGCAAATTAAATATTAATTTAATCAAATCAACAACCTATCATTTAATATTATTTTATCACATGATATCTCACCTGCTGAGACAGAATATCTGCAGTTCCCTCTTTTATATAAAAAATCTTCTCAACAGTACCGGTATGTGTCTTGGCTGTATGGTACATTGTTGCTTTTCCATTACAAGTGAGAGCTTTTTTAAATGCTTCTTTCATACTGTTCAGATCATTATTACGTTTACCTCCCTTTTTAGCAGAACACCACTTAAAGTAAGCAACTGCGGCATTCTTCCAATCCAAAAAGTGGAGGGTCTTTGACTCGTAGTTGTATTTTGCCAAGTTCGGATTGTCAATTAGATATTGGCAAATAAAATCACGATAAATATTAGTTTGCACCATGACCCTGGAATGACAAAAAAAGTTAGAAATGTCATTAAAAACAAATCCATTCCTGTAGCTGTAAAACTTAGCCAAATTTTCTTGTGTGGCCTACAGTAGAATGCTGTCTATTTTTAAAGCTTTAAGAAAGTGTAGTCACTTAATTACCACCATGTACTGCAGCAGCGTTGTCTTCCTACTCAGGAAATCACATATCATGCACCAAATCTACTGTAATTCCTATTATGATTAAGCAGTTATCAACTTCTGAGTTTGGCATTTCACAGTTTTGAAAAATATCGATAAGCTTCCCTGACTGCTTGTCAGCAACCCCTTCTAAACTGTGCATGCATGCAACATGCATGCTACATGCATGTAAACAGAAGTAATATTGGGCATTTCACTCGATTACAGATGTTCTAGGGATTTTAGGTGAAGGAAAATTCGAGTGCAGGATACATACATTTTAAGACCAAACCAGGACCAGTTGCGAAAAATGCAACTACACAGGCCTTCCGGCAGGAATTGAACCCACGACATTGCGATTCTAGTGCAATGCTCTGACCACTGTGCCACGGAGGCCGTTGCCGAGAGCTTGATCGTGAGTTCTGTATATATTGAGATGGTAATGCCAGGATGGTATTGGACTGAGCCTCCGTGGCTCAGTGGTCAGAGCATTGCACTAGAATCGCAAGGTCGTGGGTTCAATTCCTGCCGGAAGGCCTGTGTAGTTGCATTTTTTGCAACTGGTCCCGGTTTGGTCTTAAAATGTATGTATCCTGCACTCGAATTTTCCTTCACCTAAAATCCCTAGAACAAAATGCATGTAAACAGTTGTGCATGCATGCGTGCATTATAGACTATTGCATGAATATACATGTGTATGGCATGCATGCACAAATCAAATGCATGCATGCAAAGATAAAATGTATGCAAAGGTAAAATATATACATGAAAAATTGTACTGCATGCATGCAAATGATTAAAATGCATGCATGTATTTAAGATAAAATGCATGCAAAGATGAAGTGCATGCATGCAAAATTGTATTGCATTAACATGCAAAGATAAAATACATGCATGCAAAATTGTATTGTATGCATTAAAAGATAAAATACATGCATGAAAACTTGTATTGCATGCATGCAAAGAATTAAAATGCATGCATGCCAAATTGTTGTTAATTTTGCAAAATACATGTATGTTATTGCATGCAAAATTGATAATTTTAATATGCATGCAGAATTCTTATTATTTAAATGACATGCAAAATTGTTATTGCATGCAAAATTGCCATTTAATGCATGTAAAATTGTTATGTGGCTGGCATGCAAAATTTTATTGCATGCCAATTGCCATTTAATGCATGCAAAATTGTTATTGCAAAATTGTTCAGATGTAATGACATGCATGCATAGTTGTAATTAGCATGTGCATACTCAGATGAAATATTTTTAAATATTATTGTGCACTGAATTATAGGGATCATTTTATAGGGATGTAGCAAACATAACTTACAGCAAATTTTTGTCATGATGGTTAGTTCAGAACAATAGAATTTCCTAACTTAATCAACACAACACCATTCTCACTGTAATGTATGTACACTGTACAATACATTGTTACATCAACGGCACCAATTTTTCACATTTCCAAAATGATAGTTAGCAGGTTCCTGAAAAAGTTCTAGTGTTAATCTACAACACATTGCATAATAGTTAGTTTTAAGTGTTTTTTTTAATCATTTTAAACACATGTTAAACACATGTTAAACCAACATAGAATGTATTGCATGCATGCAAATTTGTACACATGCAAGTCTATTGCAAATGCATGCATTTCCTGCATGCATGCATGCATGCATGCAAATGCACCAGATTGCATGCAATGCAGTATGCATGCTTTGTATGCAATGCATGCATGCATTGTTTAGATTAGGGGCATACCAAATCATAATACACTGTATTTTTAAAATAATTGTGCCTTTTGAAACCACCTGCCTGGTATTAGACAGTATTAAAAATGAAACTATCCACTGTTATACTTAGACAAGACAGAAGTATAATAAATAATAAAAAGGTCTGTTTTTGTCCAGTTTAAGCAGAAGTTTAATGGCATGATATACATGTATACCCAATTAATGCAGTGCCTACAGTACTGGATAATGCAGTGGGAATTGAGCTCTAATTCAAGTGATGTGGCCTTATGAGCCAAGAAGATAGATTTTCTTATAATGCTTTTCCAATAATATTTGTGCACAGCAAAATGTGCCTTGGGGGATATGGCCAAGTATTATTAAACCACTACAGTACATTTTGCTAAAAATGTTTCAACTGAACTCTTTATTTTATTTCAGATTTAATGACTATATTAATGAAGTTGGATGCCACAAGTATAGTACTC
>OZ036009.1:10255183-10258264 GCA_964035015.1 Corallium rubrum | reverse complement strand
TGATTAATGATAAAAGTATAGTCAATTGTCATTTTGATGAAGAATATGAAGGATTATTTTCAGGAAACCCGTAGCTACTATAATCACAAAATTATCTTTTGCGGCAGTTTCAGCTGTTTTTATTGAAGTAATATTTCCACCTAAAAGACTTAGGTACAGTTCTTCATCTGGCTGATTAAAGAGGCTTGCGGAGTGTGATACATGTAGAAAGTCTTGTATTTTATCGAACATAAGTTCGCGTTTATTCCTTGGATGAGGGCAGTCGAGAAGAAAATGTCTTGAAACGTCTCCAAAATCTTTAGAACATAATCTGCATTTGAAATACGCACCACTGTCGATCACGGCGTTCATCAGAGCTTCTGGAACATTGCCGCAAACTATATTGACTGTGTTTAAAATTTCACGGATAAAAAGCGGGTTGCGTTTGGCAACATACCATAAATCTAAAGGCTGTAGAATAGCATGGATTTTTCCAAAGTTGCTCAGCTCAGGTTTTTCTGAGATTCCCTTCTTCCAAATATCGTTTTGGTGACAGGTAATTCTTTTTGTAATGGTAGCTTTCCAAAATTTCTCACTTGGTAGAATGCCAGTAGTCATGTAATCATCAATGTAGTCCAGGAGTTCATACTTTTGTAATATGCGAAATACATCTGGAATAAAGCCCAATGGTTTAGAGACTATTTTATAGAAGTACGACAGGAGTCTAGTTACAAATAGAGATTTGTGAGCGGTGCTGCTTGACGACTTCATTAATTTATATAGAAAAAGGAGTTTTGCTTTATCAATGTACCCTTCAACTGTCCACAGACCGATACTGCCAGTTACAGCTTCTGATCTTGTCGTGCTACTCAGACCTTGGATCCTTTTTGCTGCAAACCTATTAACTACTTCTAGTTTATAGATATCAGATTTTGACATGTTGCACCAGAGTTCGCAACCATAAAGCATCCTAGCCAGACCAACAGTTCGCCACAACTCCACTCCACATATAGGGTTCAAACCGCCAGGTCTAATACCACAGCTCAATAAGCATGAAACAACTTCTTTGCCTTTTTTGGCAGCGACATCGCATTGTTCCTTTTGCGAACCATCTCCAGTTAAAATCATTCCAACATGTTCGCAGGATTGTTGAACTTTGATTGAGCAATCATTGAGCCACCACACTCGCCTATTCTTAAGTGAGTTGTAGCTTTTTGTCGATTCTCCCAAAGTGACTTCGACAGATTTATCAGGATTAAACTCAAATCTCCATCTTTTACTATACCTTTCCATAGAAGTTAACATTGCTTGCAATCCTGATGATCGAGAAGAAAGAAGTGTAATATCGTCGGCCACCAAGACATTGCCATACCATGTTTCATTAACTGAAATTCCGTTGTCTTTTTGTCCAATTTCTGATGGTATATCATTATTAAAACACATATATAGCCAAGGCGAAAGAACGCCTCCTTGACGAACACCTTGCAGTACAGGGAATAGATCGGATGTTAGGCGGTTGACTGAGACACAGCTGGTCAGTTTGCCATACCATTTGCGAAGTAATCGCCAAGTCTTTCCTTTTATACCAAGATTATAAAGTTTGAAGAATAGGCCATCCAACCAAACAGTGTCGAACGCTTTGGTAGAGTCTAAGAAACAAGCGTAGACTTTGCTGCCACGTTCCAGGTAGTGGTAAACTGCTTCCCGAATAACAAAGCTTGCTTGAGTGCAACTTCTTCCTGTTTGGTAGGCAAATTGCATTGGATGAGGGATTCCAAGATGTTGGAATGTTGGCATCCACAAATCTAGGGTTAATCGCTCAAATACTTTTCCCAATGCACTTAAAAGCGTGATACCGCGATAACTGCACTTTTTTAGCCTGTCCTTCTTCTTTCCTTTATACAACGAGATGATCTTTCCCACAGCGCACGATTCGGGTACGTATTCGAGATTGCGCATTGCATTAAAAAGTTTCGTTAGCAGCTCATATAAAGATATATCTGCATATTTCAAATGTTCATACAATAGACCATCGATACCGCCGGATTTGCCGTTTGGTAATTTACGACAGATGGTATGAACTTGGTCTACAGTCAAAGGCCGTTCCAGTGGATCATTATAATCATCCTCTTCGACTTTGCTTTCAAATTCCCGAACCCTAGTCTCTACAAAATGTTTAAATTCATTATCGAACATAGAATTATCTTTGGGCGTATAAAGATCTTTGTAGTGACATTTCCAAATATCAAGCAGCTCTTTATCATCTTGTATTAGACGATCCCCAATTTTCAGTTCGTTCCTTGTTCTTCCTTTTAGATTTCTTTTCTTTGACATTATTTTTTGAAAAGTACTTCGATCAAAGTCATATACGTGAGCATCATCTTCTAAATTTTTCATCTCGTTTTCATACGATTTTCTACGCAATTCCCGCCTAAACACACGTTTTGCATCTTTGTAATTCCTAAAATATAGGTTATCTGCTTCTCTTGGTCTTCCAGCTTGGATCCAGGTTCGTCTGTGGCGTCTAGAATTTTCATGTAAGCCATCCAGCCCATCTTTCCAATAGGATTTAAGGTTGGGTTTGAACTTCGCTGTTGGGATTGATTTTAGAGCCGCCCGTTTTAATCCTTCCGTAGCTTCCAGTGCCACTTGCTCAATTGATTCTGTATTATCTAAGGTTGGCATAGTTGTGATCAAATTTTCTATGAATTGTTTAGAACTTTTCCGATATCTTTCACGAACTTTCTCATTTTTTATAGTTTTCCAAGCAACACGGCAGTTACGCATATCATTGGTCATGAACGATACAGCTGGCGTGCAGATAGTGCAAAATATTGGTAGGTGGTACGAGAGATTATCGCAATGATCATCAGCGACATAGCATTCTTTAACCAGTTGTAGGTCATCTTTTCTTATCATTATATGATCAATAGAAGTCACCTGTGATCCGTTGCACGCAGAAAAAGTTTCGATAGGGCCCTGACAAAATGATTGGGAATTAATTCAAACAAAGTTTGTTTCTCTCAAAAGGTGTATCAGCTGTAAACCTCTTTGATTCGTCGCATTAAAGCTTCGTGAACCTAAGTGATTGCCGACATGACC
>OZ036009.1:10247683-10250183 GCA_964035015.1 Corallium rubrum | reverse complement strand
ATGGTGTCTTGTATCCTGTCAAGCATTTCCTCGCGCTTTGGTGCAGAGAACTCACAGTTGATTACAAAATGCATGGCAATATCGGACAGCCGTCTGTTGCGCAAAGTGCAGGAATAGAAAGTCCCATTATCCAGCACTGCGTCAACCAAAATGGCAGGAATATTACCGCAAAGAATATTTACGGAATTTGTTAAAGCTGCTATGTAGAACGGGTTTCTTTTCGCCTCCTGCCATAATTCCAAAGGCTCAAGGTTATCATGAGTATGCCTAAAATGACCAAGCTCATTTATCTGGGAAATTTCTAGTCTTCAGCGTTCAAGTTGGTTCTTATAAATATTGTTCTTGATTGTTTTCTTCGAGACGAGATATGGAGGAATATAGCCACAGTCCATGTATTCCTGTAAAACGTGATAGAGCTCATACTTGTGTAAAAGATTGACAATGTCGGGAACAAATCCGAGGGTTTTTTCCACCAAACGGTAGATAAAAGAGAAAAGACGTTTAACAAAAAGTTTTTTTATGGATCGATGTTGTAGGTGCGGTTAACAGCTTGTGAAAGAATAACAATTTAATTTTATCAATATATCCTTCGATGGTCCACAGCCCTAGGCAGCCGATGGCAGCTACCGAGCGAGTATTTGGGTCTAGTCCTTGAATCCTTTTAGCAGCGAACCTATTGGCGATATCAAGCTTTTCTACATCAGACTTGTTTAATCCCCACCACAACTCAGCCCCGTAAAGCATCCTTGGCAGACCAACCGTACGCCAAAGGTCGACACTACAAATTGGATTCAATCCCCCAGGTCTCGCCCCGCTACTCAGCAAACATGATACTACTTCTTTGCCCTTCTTAGCTGCAGATTCACATCTATCCTTATTCAACAAGCTACCAGATAACATAGTTCCTACATGCTCCCAGGTCAGTTTTTCTTTGACATCGTCATCACCTATTACCCATTTCCTGCCGTTTTTAAGTAAAGAATTTGATCTAGTTGACTCTCCAAAGGTTACTTCCACCGTGTTACCCGGGTTAAACTCGAACCTCCACTTCTTACTATAGTCATTAACCGAATCCAGCATTGACTGCAAACCTGTAACCCGGGTTGAAAGCAAGGCAATATCATCTGCCACCATTATACATCCACTCCAAATATCGTCAACCACTAATCCGTTTTGCAGTATATCTTTCTCGATCGGGTATATCATTATTGTAGCATAAAAATAACCAGGGTGAAAGAACGCCACCTTGACGAACACCCTGTCTAATTGGAAATTGATTAGAAAAATGACCATTTAAAGCCACACAAGCATACAGTTTGCTATACCAAGTACGAAGTAGACGCCATGTTTTGCCGCAGATGCCCATATTGTAGAGCTTGTAGAATAGGCCATCAAACCACACAGTGTCGAATGCTTTCGCCGAATCGAGAAAGCAAGCATATACTTTCGAACCACGTTCAACATTGGAGAATTGACTCTTGAAGGGTAAAACTAGCCTGGCTGCAGCCGGTTCCAGTCTGGTAAGCAAATTGAAGAGGATGTGGCATATTAAGTTCTCTAAATTTGACCATCATCCTATCCAGCATAAGGCGTTCGAATAGTTTCCCCAGCACATTTAGCAAGGTAATGCCACGGTAATTAGATCTATGTAACCGATTTTTGTTTTTTCCTTTGAATAGTGAGACAATGACTCCCATGGTCGATGACGATGGGACATCCTCAATTATTCTAATGGCGTTAAACAGTTTGGTTAATACTGGATAAAGAAGTTCGTCTGCGTATTTTAGGTGTTCGTATACCATAGCCGTCTGTACCGCCACATTTCCCGTTTGGTAATTTTGAACATGCCGATGCTACATGATTGACATCAAACGGATCATCAAGAGGATCACCAGTATCATCACATTCACTTTCCAAGCAATATTCTGCAATTTTGGTTTGAACATGCTTCTTAAAATTTACGTCAAACAGAGGGTTCTCAAGAGGAGCGTATAAATTTTCGTAATGACATTTCCAGATGGATAGTAACTCATTCTCATCCGTTACTACTTTATCTCCTTCTCTTAATTTATTCTTTTTATTATTTGCTTTCGTCCTTTTCTTCGACATTATCTTCTGGAAACTGCATCTGTTTGAATCGTAACTGTTTGTGAGATCAGTAAATTCGTTCGTTTCGTGCTCATAGGCTTTTCTTCTGAGAGTTTTGCGAAACTCACGTTTAGCGTTCTTGTAGTCGATAAACATAGGGTTGTTTGCATTTCTCGGACGACCATGCTGAATCCAAATATTTCTGTATTTTCTCATCTCTCTATGCAGTTGACCAAGTCCATCTTTCCAATATGGTTTGAGGTTCTTCCTGAATTTCTTGATTGGATCGATTCAGAAGCTGCAGAGAGAAGTGCCTTTGTTATCCCTGATGTTGTTATTCAATCTCATCAATGGAAGTGATTTCATCTTGGTTATCAACTAGATTGCGTAAATGTCTTTTAACACTCTCTTT
>OZ036009.1:10070183-10237683 GCA_964035015.1 Corallium rubrum | reverse complement strand
GATGGATGGATAGATAGATTGATAGATGGATGGATAGATAGATTGATAGATGGATGGATAGATAGATTGATAGATGGATGGATAGATAGATTGATAGATGGATGGATAGATAGATTGATAGATGGATGGATAGATAGATTGATAGATGGATGGATAGATAGATTGATAGATGGATGGATAGATAGATGGATGGATGGATAGATAGATTGATAGATGGATGGATAGATAGATTGATAGATGGATGGATAGATAGATTGATAGATGGATGGATAGATAGATTGATAGATGGATGGATAGATAGATTGATAGATGGATGGATAGATAGATTGATAGATGGATGGATGGATAGATAGATTGATAGATGGATGGATAGATAGATTGATAGATGGATGGATAGATAGATAGATTGATAGATGGATGGATAGATAGATTGATAGATGGATGGATAGATAGATTGATAGATGGATGGATAGATAGATAGATTGATAGATGGATGGATAGATAGATTGATAGATGGATGGATAGATAGATTGATAGATGGATGGATAGATAGATTGATAGATGGATGGATAGATAGATTGATAGATGGATGGATAGATAGTTTGATAGATGGATGGATAGATAGTTTGATAGATGGATGGATAGATAGATTGATAGATGGATGGATGGATAGATTGATAGATTGATAGATGGATGGATAGATTGATAGATTTATAGATGGATGGATAGATTGATAGATTGATAGATGGATGGATAGATTGATAGATTGATAGATTGATAGATGGATGGATAGATTGATAGATTGATAGATGGATGGATAGATTGATAGATTGATAGATGGATGGATAGATTGATAGATTGATAGATGGATGGATAGATTGATAGATTGATAGATGGATGGATAGATTGATAGATTGATAGATGGATGGATAGATTGATAGATTGATAGATGGATGGATAGATTGATAGATTGATAGATGGATGGATAGATTGATAGATTGATAGATGGATGGATAGATTGATAGATTGATAGATGGATGGATAGATTGATAGATTGATAGATGGATGGATAGATTGATAGATTGATAGATGGATGGATAGATTGATAGATTGATAGATGGATGGATAGATTGATAGATTGATAGATGGATGGATAGATTGATAGATTGATAGATGGATGGATAGATTGATAGATTGATAGATTGATAGATAGATTGATAGATTGATAGATTGATAGATAGATTGATAGATAGATTGATAGATAGATAGATTGATAGATAGATTGATAGATAGATTGATAGATAGATTGATAGATAGATTGATAGATAGATTGATAGATAGATTGATTGATTGATTGATTGATTGATTTAACAAATAGAAAATCGCTTGCGTGTCTCTGTACTGTGATACAAACACGAATGACGTGATTTCAACGGGGAAAAATGCCTAGTGGAAATACGAGGCGAAGCCGAGTGTTTTCACACATTTTTTCCGGTTGAAATTGCGTCATTCGTGTTTGTATCACAGTACAGAGTCACAAAAGCGATTTTCTATTTGTTTTATAAAATAACTAACCGTTTTACGAGGTAAAAAAAACAAGGAGAAGCCACCAAAGTGACCGAGACTCAGCTGACGAATGATGGCGTAATCAAATAAATACGCCAGTGATTACGTGAGATTTAACCAAACAGAGCATGCGTTGTACAATATAAAATGAAAATGACGTCAAACGTGTCTCTGTACTCTGAGTGAAAATGGCTCTCGTCCAATCAGAGCGTGCGTAGCATACCTGTTATTATATATATATATATATATATATATATATATATATATATATATATATATATATATATATATATATATATATGGCCTTTAGGTCATATTGAGCGCTCTACAGGATGAGCCATTGCTGCTTACGCATTGTGCGCACGCTCACTGCTTGCAGCTTGAGCGCTCTGGCATGGTTTTGATGTCCCACAATTTGTGAGGCACCAAAGGTGACTGTAAATAGCAGTTACCTTCATCCTGCTCATCAGCACTACACTGATGAGGCCCAAAAGGCCGAAACGGTACCGTCTGTGTATGTATGTATATATATATATATATATATATATATATATATATATATATATATATATATATATATATATATATCTTTGTTTCAGTGCATCATTGCATAAGCACATTAGTAAGATAACAGCTTGAGTTCCTTATGTTCATGTTCTTGACTGCACAATTAAAGTGTCATCGAAGTGAAAATTTCTGATAGAGCAAAGCTCATAATCTACATAACCAATTTCTAAAAAATGAAATCGATGTGGCATGTACTTTTCGAGATAGTAATGCCTAAGGCCTGTGACAAACGGCGTACTTTTCATGCACCGTATAAAATATGACAATTAAGTTCATGAAAAATACGCCGTCTGTAACCATTAAATACGACGAGCCCAGTCGTATAATACGACTCAAGTACGGCGTTGGTGCAGACGGCGTACTATTCATGCGCCGAATAAAATGCATACATTAATTATTTAATTTAGAATATGATAATACATTTTCTATTCACAATTCATGTCTGTATGTCTGTAACATCGTTTCCGGACTTACGACTCGAGAACTGTAATTTATTCGACTTATTAAATACGCCGAAAATACGCCGTATAACTCAACAGGAACAATCTCAGAATTTGGGTCGACTATAATAGGTATTTTATACGGCGCATGAAAAATACGCCGTTTGTCACAGACCTAAGTTGCTTTCTTGATGTTACAAAATAGGGAAAGACTGGGATTGATAATGTAGGGCAGATGACATATGCCGTTGGATTATTATAACCATTTCAACTCTGAATTCCCTTTTAGTATTTTACTCTGACTAACGCCAGACGATTTCACTCATCATTGGGAGGCCTTTGGGGTTGAAAGGGTTTTAATTGTGATGCAGTTGTCCAACTACATACGTCACCAAACACTCTAATCGGTTAATTATTACAAAAATGGATGATCAGCTATTGCATACTTTGACAGTTTATAACTCGAAGGATATAGAGTAGATTTGCTTGAAATTTTCTTGTCAACCTGATCTGGTCAAAACCGCTGGTGAAAAGGTTTTTTGCTTCATAGACACGTTAAGGTTGCTCGTTGCGTAAGGTGGTTTTAGATTATAGTTAAATATATTCCTCAATTCTCACAAGTAATATTTTAGCTGAGGAACATCCTAAAAATCTGAAACTCGATTTTGCTGACTGAAACGCTTGTCATTGTGAGCATGGGATATATGAGGATCGAAGAACGCTTCACAATTTTAAATGACGAAATTGAATATGTTTATTTATATGATGACTCAAAATGTTCCTCAGTGTTTGGCTTTCAGGGAGGGCAAGGCCATGTTTACATGAAGCGGATTGACAATCTAATCGGCTCGAAAATCCTCGATCCGGGCATATGTTTACATGGAGAATCCGATCTGCTTGGAACATTGTTTTCGGTTTTGGAACACTATTTTCTGTGCTTGTCTGCCATTTAGCACGACGCGCACCAACTTCACTCATGCGTATCAAGTCATTTTCAAGTCAAACCGTGTTTACATGAATCAATTTTTGGTCTTAAAATGTATATATTCTACACTCGAATTTTCCTTCACCCAAAATCCTTAGAACACGCTATGTAATCGAGTGAAATGCCCAATATTACTTATAATATACCCAATTCTCTCCTGGCATTACCACCTTATTCCCGAGCCCGGGCGTAGGGCCGAAGGCCCGGAGCCCGGTGAGGGTGCTAATCTCGACACGCGTGGAGTCATTTTACACGCGTGGACAAACGTGATATGCGAACGAATTTCTGTGATCTGAATATTTTTTTATTTGTATATGTGTGGACGGACCATGCGCGGTTAAGATTGTGGGGCACTGAGGACAATATAGTTCTTGACAAAAAGATTTGAACTAACAACTAAATATTAAAAGACTTGAGAAAGGAGTTTTTGGGAAACGTATATCACTTTTGAAAGAACAGAAGCAAATCAACGTCTACGTATAAAGCAAAACAACGTCTTGAGTAAAAGGAAACCCGTCAAACCGAAACTCGAAAGGAGGAGAAAGCAAGAGTGAAACTTGAAAACCGATTAAGAAATAAAGGCCAGCGAAACGGTTTTAGTTTACGGTAAAAATATAGAGCAGCCGCTCTCAGTAATCACGAACATTTAGTAGGAAAACTGTTCGAGTTTCCCACTTTCCTTATGTATATCCTATCACTGTTAATTTGGTTTTCTTTTTTGTGTGTCCTTAAAGTATTTTAAACTTATCCATTGCATGTTAGTTTGCTTCCTGTTGTATTTTTTATCTATGGCTGCGTTATTTTTTTTCAAACAGTTTTCTTATTGTAAAACCACTTGTGACTAACGTAGCTTGTCCATAATTTGGCATAAAAATCTGAAAAGGAGCAATTTTTCTTCTGTAAAACGTACAAATGCTGTTGAAATATTTATTAACATGTAGGTGAAAACAATTTCAGCAATTTGAAATGTAATAAATGAATATTGCCGTGGCAGGCTGCCAGGTTTGAAAAATGTTTTCAGATGCAGTAGCGATGTTTCTTGCGGTAAACATGGAAAGAAAGAAGTGTAAAATATAACCCTGATATTTTGACAAAATTTTACCTCCTGCCTCGGTAGTCTGGTGGTTAACACAGTCGGCTTGCACGGTAACATGGTCGAGTTCGAATCCTGGAGGCGACTTCCAATTTTCTTTATCTCAATATTTTTCACGAAATGTCATCCTTAAATTTTTCTTTGCTCCTCGTTACCTTTTTCTTTAAAAAAATAGACTTATTAAAACTGCAGTTTTTTTATTTCAAATATTCTACTAGAATTAAAACTATATTTTGATCAACAAGAGTGGCTATTTCCAGGCCCCCAATAAAAAAGAGCGCAAGTGTTTCTAATCGGCTGAGGGAATATCAGGAGGCATTTACAAAAATTCATGCAAAAGCGGGCGAGGGGTTATTGCGTTCATGTATTTCTAGTTATATATAGAACTCGCGATCAAGCTCTCGACAACACCCTCCGTGGCTCAGTGGTCAGAGTATTGCACTAGAATCGCAAGATCGTGGGTTCAATTCCTGCCGAAAGGCCTGTGTAGTCGGTTTGGTCTTAAAATGTGTATATTCTACACTCGAATTTTCTTTCACCCAAAATCCTGAGAACACGCTATGTAATCGAGTGAAATGCCCAATATTACTTATAATTTACATGAATCAGATTGGAGACATTCAAGTCGATCCTTGCTTGAATCTCAAGTCAATCCACTCCACTGCATGGTTATGGATAACTCGGGCACAGAATAATGATCAACCAGAAGTCCAACTCTCTGTCGGCACCTTTGATGTAAGCGTCCTCGGGAAATGTCGGCCTCGCGATCCCGGCGCCATTTTGAAAGTAAGTGCAGCCGGGAAATTATCCCCCTCGTCCTTACGACCCTCGGGCTCCTGTAGTCAATTACTCTTGGCCTTCTTGTGACCTTTAATTAACTTTATATTGTTATCTATATATATAAATAATATTTAGTTAAGTAAATAAGTAATTTACTTTAGAAAACGATTCTTTGGAGATAGAATTCTTTGACCACGACCTTATTAAAACTTCAGTGAGCGGATACTACGGGTAAAAGTCCGTGACAAAAAAGTCCTGCACTCAGGAAGCGGGTTTTACATTTCTCGATTTTGCCGACACATTTGTTTATAGAAAAAGATTGCTAACAATTTCGGAACTACGCATTGTTGAAATACATGGGGTACGTATGTTGTTAGAAATTTTATAAGCTTTCATTTGGTATATAATTCAAGTTTTAGTGTTACCTGTAACTTTTTAAAATGTTCAAAATGTTCTCACCATTGTTCATAAAATAAGAATTGTATAATGGGAAATGGACTCCTCACAAGTGTTATAGAATTTTGGATTTTGTTTTTAAATACTAAACGCACAGCCCTGAACAAGATATTAAACAAAGGGTACTGTCAAGTGCTATTCATGTCAGAACTTTTAATTTTCTTGCTGGGAAATATTTTAAAATATGAAAAAAACATTATTATTTTGACGTGGACAGTCTGAAATGGATGAATTTCTTAAGTTTGTTTTGCCTTTTGTTGTTTTGGTGTTTGCTGTAACCTCAGAAAGACTTCTGGCATGAACCTAAGATATTTCTTGAACAGAAGCTAATTCAAATACGAAAGGAGTGGAAACGTTTGCAGATTTCTAATTGAAGTTGAAAACGTTTTTGGTGCAAATTAGTGATCATACCTTTTGAATATATGAAAAAATATTAAAACTTTTATGGTCAATGGTCAGAACATTTTGAACATTTTAAAAAGTTACAGGTAACACTATGATTTGAACTATATACCGAATGAAAGCTTATAAAATTTCTAACAACATACGTACTCGATGTATTTCAACAATGCGTAGTTCTGAAATTTTTAGCCATCTTTCTCTATAAACAAGTGTGTCGGCATTAATCGAGAAATGTAAAACCCGCTTCGTGAGTACAGGACTTTTTTGCCACGGACTTTTACCCGTAGTATCCGCGTACTGAAGCTTTAATAATCTCGTGGTCAAAGAATTTCATCTCCAACGAAATGTTTTCTAAAGTAAATTACTTATTACTTAATAAATATTATTTATATATGTATAGATAACAATACAAAGTTAAATAAAAGGTCACAAGAAGGCCAAGGGTAATTGACTACAGGAGCCCGAGGGTCGTAAGGACGAGGGGGATAATTTCCCGGTTGCACTTACTTTCAAAATGGCGGACTGGCGCATGCGCATAAAAATAATGGGACACTTTTTTCCGAGAGTTGGACTTCTGGTTGATCCTTATTCTGTGACTCGGGGGCTAGACACACTGACTTTTTAGTAGATTTTTTCTAAGGACACTGCGCACTAAACCATCACGAATATGTTTATTTCGCCGAAAAGAGATTATAGGGTTGTCGGTGAAAATAGCTAACGTTTCAGGATCATTCTTTAGGATATGGAAATTGTGGCTAATGATATCCTTGAAAGGATGAAGTGTGAGAACTAATGGTATTTTAGTATCAGAAATTCTTTCTAAAGGTTGTTTTAAGGGGAGGGTCAACCCAAAAATCGATTGAAAAATGAAAAAATTTTTTTTTTGCTAAAACAGGGGTTTAGACCTTTGTTTAGCCATTGCAGGCTGTTTTCGGTGTATTTGGTATGTTTTTGAAATTTTAGACGGTTTTTTCGTTAATTTTAAATGAACCGCGTGGGAAAAGTACTGGGGACGAGGTTGTTGTTTTGTTACTAGAGCATAACGGTTCTCGCGGCAGGACGTATTTTCTACGTTTCTGTTGTGTGAAAACCTGAAAAGGGCTTAACTATGTTACCAGTTGGGTAAAGACATCATAAAGTCTGGTGATCCCGATCCTTTTCACACGAAGAACTGTGTGATAGAAGTACTTTGCGATTCGTGTCCTCGTATTTTTCCAGTTCGCTGGAGACACTGTCGTGACAGTATGGGAGGCTGGTTTTAAGTCCGTCTCGAAGCAAGTAAAAATGTTAAAATTTAACTTCGTATATGTGAAATAGATGTATTGAAGTATGGCTCTAGTATTTCGAAATGTTATATAAAATTTCTTTTGTGCGAAGGACTATGTTGGGTGCTGTCCTATTTTCAAAATATATCCCATAATACACTACGGTCGTCGTGGCAATTGAACAGTAGGTTGCGCCCCCCTGGCAATCTAAAAAAATGCTTGGATTGGTATGATCTGGAACAGGCTACCAAAAGGAGTTTTTGTAGGAGCGTCCGTCTTGAAATTTGGTGTGTATGATGCTGTTGCTCATTTCAATATTGGTGCCAAGTATACAGGACGAAAAAGGAGCTTTAAGATAGATTTAAGGAGACGTCAATTTGCTTAAATATCTGTTGAGCAGATTGCAGATGCTTGCCTCCAGTTTTTTTAGAAGTCTTAAAGCCTGTATTTATGACTTTGAGTGACAGTAAACTGTTTAGAAGGTGTGTACTTGGAACAACACAACAAACACAAGCATCTCTAAGTATCTCCAGTAAGACTTTGGTCTTGAATTTAGGTATCTAGGCGTTAAATTTAGGCACTGTAAATAATGCTAAACTTCAAAGCCGTTTTCTCAAAACCGCACATTTTACCCTTTGAGAAAGGATATCTCTGGAACGATTTAACCAATTGACATGAAATTTTCAGAATTTATGTATCTCACCATTTTCTTGGGGATGAACAGAGGATTTTGTAATATATATTTTCTAACATGAATTATTGCATAGACATGCCAAGCAAATTTGTATGCTATTTTTAAAACCTCGTAATCCGCTTAGTTTTCAAAATTTCCAAAAATCCTCTGTTCATCTCCAAGAAATTGGTAAGGTACATACATCCTGAAAATTTCATGTCAATTGCTTAAATCATTCCAGAGATATCTTTTCTCAAGCTCAGTCTATCGCGAAACAGCATGTTGCCACTTTAACTGCCAGGTTGCCAATAGCAACGCAGTTTTGGTGTCCAAAAATATTTTTTTTAGAATCTTGAGTTCATTAGCTATCTGCTGATATATAGTTTGTCAGAGGTTTATTGTAAAGTGTCCAGTGTGCAGCCTTAGTTCTGTGATCCTTAGTTTTGGGTTGACCCTCCCCTTAAAGTGTCAGGACGAGGAATACTAGATGCTTTGTTAATAACAGTGTCTAACAAGTGGGTGGGATAGCCACGCTGGACAAATTTTGATTTGATTTGATTTGATTGGCTAATTTTTTGCATCTCATCAATTTGTTATTGTCATTTTTATCTGATTGGCTTATTTTTGGTCACATGATTACCTTTCGTATATAAGCTCATTGTTTGTTTACACTTTTCACGTTTCTCTCTCACGTTCTCTGTTTCGGCAGTATATATCTAACCTTGCTATATTTCGATTGTCGTTTCTACACTGCCTACGCAGCACGCTAGTTTTATCCCCGAGGCCCGGCTTAGGGTCGAAGGCCCGGAGCCCGGTGAGGGTGCTAATCTCGACATGCGTGGAGTCCGCTTTACACGCGTGTAGAAAAAGCAAGGGAGACAAAATCTGGAAATAGTTTATTTATTTGTATATATATATATATATATATATATATATATATATATATATATATATATATATATATATGTGTGTGTGTGTGTGTGTGTGTGTGTGCGCGCATGTGTGTGTGTGTGTGTGTGTGTGTGGACGGACCATGCGCGGTTAAGATTGTGGGGTACTGGGGACAATATAGTTCTTGACAAAAAGATTTCACGAACATTTAGTAGTAAAACTGTTCGAGTTTCCGCATGTATATCCTATCACTGTTAATTTTGTTTTCTCTTTTGTGTGTCCTTAAATTGTATTTTTGTTAGTTTGCTTGCCTGTTGTATTTTTTATCTGTGGCTGCCGTCTTAATATCTTTTTTCAAATAGTTTTCTTATTGTAAAACCACTTGCGACTAACGTAGCTTGTCCATAATTGGCATAAAAATCGGAAAAGGAGCAATTTTTCTTTTGTAATTAAAACGTACAAATGCTGTTGAAATATTTATTCATATGTAGTTGAAAACAATTTCAGCACTTTGAAATGTCATAAATGAATATTGCCGTGGCAGCCTGCCAGGTAGTTGTTTGATAGTTTTCAACCAATTCAGTGCCAGACAAAATTGTTCCGCCTGCCTCGGTAGTCTGGTGGTTAACACAGTTGGCTTGCACGGTGCAATTTCTTTATCTCAATATTTTTCACGAAATATCATCCTTAAATTTTTCTTTGTTCCTCGTTACCTTTTTCTTCAAAAAATAGAGTTACTAAAACTGCAATTTTTTTATTTCAAATATTCTATTAGAATTAAAACTAGATTTTGATCAACAGGAGTGCCTATTTCCAGGCCCCCAATAAAAAAAGAGCGCAAGTGTTTCTAATCAGAGGGAATATCAGGGGGTATTTACAAAAATTCATGCAAAAGCGGGCGAGGGGTTATTGCATTCATGTATTTCTAGTTATTTATATATATATATATATATATATATATATATATATATATATATATATATATATATATATATATATATAATAACTGGACTGCGTGCTCTTATTACTTTTAAGTTGGGGAAAGTGTGACCATTTTCAGTTTCAAAATAGCGGCATTTATGGGTTCTTCTGCTAATGGTAATGGTCGCTGACCGATACCTAAGGACCAGACTGTTGACACAGGTATTTAAAATTGCATATTTTAGACTAGTCCGGTAAACGAAGAGATTTCTATCGTCCGTTTATTTTCCCGTCGTTAAAACAAGAAAGCCGGACGACAAACTACGGCAGGCGGTCCAGCCTGGGGCAGTGGAAGACCGTCAAAATCCGCCAGTCAGAAGCCTTTCGTCTTCTAAAATGATGACTTTATCGGGTTATAACGACACTTGGGAAAGGTTAATTGAGAAAGACACTCTAAGGAGAACTCGGCTACGCCTCGCTTCTTTACGATTTTCTGGTGTTCTTCATCGCTTGCCTGGCTTCTTTACAGAGCTGGCGACTTTATAAATGTTTGTAGAACTTCCATATAGTAATTACCTCCGCCAGGAGGTTATGTTTTTACCCCTTTCTGTCTGTTATTCTGTTGGTTGGTTTGCGGAAGGGTTGGCCATAGACCAACAACCCATCCATTAAATTTTCGTTGAATTTAGTCAAAAGTTGGATGAGAAATTAATAAAAATATGACCGCAAGATTCTCCGTGTAGAAGAAATACTTGATTACGCTCATTATCCTTATTTTATGCAAAATTTTTGTATAATTTTGGTACGAGTGCAATCAAGCATTTTATTCATACATGCATGTGTAGGTCTCGTGAGCTAGCCTGGTTAGCGGAATGACTCGTTTTCTTTTTAAACATCTCTTATTACCCCGCTGGGGCCGCCCAGCAACAAACGTAAACTGGTATTTTGTTTATACAAACTCGAAATCATGTTCTACTGATATTCCTATTTGGTCAGACAAATAATTCAGTATGCCTTTTCAGTCTTGGTTCCACAATTACCAATGCCCAAGCATGCATGTAAAGTGACAAAAATCGCCTTGCATTTACATAAATATGGAAAACAATATTAACAAAGTTGCGATAAATACAAGTCAGTGGTCGCTAGCATTAGTAGAAGGTCCTATAAATGCCGCCATTTTGAATCTGAAAATGGTCACATTTTTGGGCAGCACCCGCAGTCTAGTTATATATAGGTCAGTGGTTTCACATGATAAAACGCAACTACCGAGTGGCTCCCGAGATAATCCTAGCTTTCACGTGAACAAAACACGCCAGTAACGTCAACAATTAAACGCACGCAAATGGCACGTGAACAACAATAGTGCGTATAAATTTGAATGTTTTTACAATGTACGCATGCGTAATTATAGAAAACCCGAGATAACTCGGGTGAAAGCGTTCACATGGAGGTAGGGCTAACTGTACCGAGTTATCTCTAACGAGTTATCTCGATCTCATGTGAACGGTTTCCTTTTTTTTAACATAAATAAAATAAACTAACACCGAGACATCTCGGGGGATAGGGATAGCCCTGCCCCCCGAGATAACTCGTCTCATGTGAACAGACCCTAATTGAGCTGGTCAAAAACAGCCTCTTGATATTGTTTTATTCTCCCTAATGCCGGACGATTTTACTCGTCAAACGGAAAGCCTTCAGACATCCTAGGCGTCAGTAATGTATTAGTTTTGGAAATAAATTTAGATCTGATAATCTTACTTTTCATCACCCATAGGCTGTAAGCAAGTAATAATAAATTAGAAAACCAAGTTAATTTTGTGTATATTTGGTTTCTGTTTAGCGTCTTGGTCATGTCTTGAAACAACGATTGGTGAACTTTACTCACTACCGCAAATTAATTACAATACGAGCGAAGCACCACTTTCGAATGATGCTCTCACAACGTGGATATACTGGAAAGATGAAACTTGACCATAACAATGAACAATTAATCTTACAAGTAAGAATAAAAAGTTGAAATATAGTAAGGTTTCTTCAATATTGTTGCAATAGATATACCAGGCGGGAAACGTAATTTGAAAATGAAAATAAGTGCCCAGCAAAGAACTCTTAGACAAGACATAACTTTAAAGATAAAATTCTAATTAGCTAACGTTTCGTTTTCGGTTTTTTTTCGTTGCTTTAAGCAACGAAACGTTAGCAAATTAGAAGAAAGATTTAAGAATAAATCGTGGTTTGATACCGTAATCAAACACTTGAATTCGTTTTTGAAATGGCTTCTCAAACGAAAGATAATGAGCCAATCCGCCAGCGTTATGGGAGTTAATAAAAATAGAATAGAATAGAATAGAATAGAATAGAATAGAATAGAATAGAATAGAATAGAATAGAATAGAGTGATATATTTATTAATCACGTTTTGCCTATGAGCTATTAAAGCTCGTTTAAAATACGATCGTGAGCATTACATTACATTAAATAAATATGTTAACACAACAACCCCTCGCCCTCTTTTGCACGAATATTTGTAAATATCCTTCGGATTAGAAAACGTTTAAACGCAAACACCTTCGCGCTCTTTTTATTGGGAGCCCGGAAATTGCCGCTTGCATGTGTTGGAACAATGCAAAATGTAGTTTTAAACTTTCAATTAAAGTATAATATTTGAAATAAAAAGAATTGTTTAACTCTAATTTGTAGAGAAAAAGATAATAAATAACAAAGAAAAATTTCAAAACAATAAACAAAAAATTGACGTGTAGAAAATTGCAGGTCGCGTCCAGGGTTTGAACTTGACCATTTCCGTATGCGAACCGATGATGTTACCATCAGGCTACTGGAGAAAACGTCAAAGCGTCATCAAAACATGGTTACATTTTACAGTTCCTTCTTTCCATGTTAAAGAACATCGCTAGAGCATCTAAAAATATTTGCATTTTTCAAAGGCAATGAATATTTGAATTGTTTGAAAACTACTCAAACATCTGACTGGCTGTCAAAACAAAATTGAAGTGCACTGCTGAAAGTGTTTTCATCTCGCCGACCTCGGTCTTAATTACACGTGAAATATTTCACCATGCAGCAGTTGTACGTTTTACAGACGAAAAATTGCTCCTTTTCCAATTTTTAAAATGCCAAGTTATAAACAAGCTACGCTAAGTTACAAGTGGTTTTACCATAAAAATATTTAAAATGAGATAGGACGGCAAAAAGTACAACGGACAAGCAAAAATATATTAAACGGATACGTTTAAAATACTTTAAGGACACAAAATGCAAAACAAAATTACTGTAACAGTGTCAGTGTAATGATATATTAAAAACAGGGAAACTCGAACAGCATTGAATACTAAAGGTTTGTGATTTATTACAGATAGCGACTGCTCTATATTTTTACCGTAAGCTTAAACTTATAAGTAATATTGGGCATTTCACTCGATTACATAGCATGTTCTAAGGATTTTGGGTGAAAAATCCTTAAGGATTTTGGGTGAAAAATAAGTAATATTGGGCATTTCACTCGATTACATAGCATGTTCTAAGGATTTTGGGTGAAAAATCCTTAGAACATGCTATGTAATCGAGTGAAATGCCCAATATTACTTATAATATACCCAATTCTCTCCTGGCATTACCACCTTATTATATATACAGAACTCACGATCAAGCTCTCGGCAACGGCCTCCGTGGCTCAGTGGTCAGAGCATTGCACTAGAATCGCAAGGTCGTGGGTTCAATTCCTGCCGGAAGGCCCGTGTAGTTGCATTTTTCGCAACTGGTCCCGGTTTGGTCTCAAAATGTATATATTCTACACTCGAATTTTCCTTCACCCAAAATCCTTAGAACATGCTATGTAATTGAGTGAAATGCCCAATATTACTTATTGTTATTATCAGTTGTTTCGATTCGTCTCGGTCAGTCTGGTCTGATGAAGGATTTGATTGATTGGTATAACGGTAAGTACTATTCGTCTCACTCACATTTGGTTCTGCAAGGGAGGGAAAACATTGCCTGGCAGGCACATATTCGTTAGGTTATATATTCGTTAACGAATAATACGACTTATATTTGTCTAGAAAAGTAAGCCGCTTCATGCTGCTCATTCGTTCATCCCTATAGCAAAAACACGCATCTGTGCTGTGGCTACATTCGGAGCCCACGTTATTAATAAATATTGGTATTAAATACTACATATTTTCTTTAAAATATTCATCGTTTATTCCCCAAAAATTTAATTACGAGGTTTAATTACGTCTGTCTCTTTCATATATAAAACGTCGCTCTTCTGTCGCACTTAATGCACTATTAGGTTCAGCGCACGAGAAGAGCGACGTTTGAACCGGGTCTAACACGGTATTAAACGAAGAATTATTTAATGAAAATATGTAGTACTTACTACTTACCAATATTTAATAACGTGTCGTGAGCTTCGTTTACAGCCACGGCACAGGCCGCAGAGTTCTTGCTATATTAGTACTTTTCTCGACAAATATAGCCAACTCTCCTGTGAGCCATAAACTAAAGATTATGTGTCTGCACTCTCTTCCCTCTCTTGCATTAATCTAATTTTTCATCAGATAGAGCGAGTGAATCGAAACAACTATAATAACAATATTTGTTTGTAGTTCTCCTTCGTCTATCGTAGACTCATTTTGATCAACATTCGTCACTCGAGGGCAACACGCCAACAGGCTGGAGTCTGAGTCTGGCATATCAGATATACACCGTAACTACTTAGCATACTGATAACAACATTATTCTTGCTCTCCATTATTTTCTTTATCGCTTTATGTTGAAACTTCGATAGAATTTAGACACAACACCCCGTAAACTTTCTTCGTCATCGCCGCTCCTTCGAACTCCGTATTGAATTTCTAGTTACACAATTACGTCACTTACCGGGATTTGGAAAGTAAATTCTGATTGACTGACGAGACACAATAGGCAGAACTCAATTAGGCGCTCAGTTCAGCAGACCCTACTTGTTCCCCGCAAAGTGGGAGAAAAATAGGGTCTGCTATAGCAGGCTAGGATTGGCTACGATATCATGAATTATTAATGAGTTTGAAAACGGTGTATCAAAGCCTGTTCACGTGACATCATGGAGCTGTCTCATTTAGAGTAAAATTTTATGAGTTATTAAAGTGCCTATCACCTCTACAGGGATTTAATATATTTATGCTATTTGGAACATTCTAAGAAGAAATGTAATACATCTTCTCAGACAAAAACTTCATCTTCATGGACTTTTTCACTGTCAAAGTTACCGGATGTGACGTCTACCAGGACTACTTGTGAAATTGAAACAAAAGAAAACCGGTTTGCAAGTTCTGGTCGACGTCATATCCGGTAACTTTAACAGTGAAAAAGTCCATGAAGATGAAGTTTTTGTCTGAGAAGATATATTACATTTCTTCTCAGAATGTTCCAAATATCATAAATATATTAAATCCTTGTAGAGGTGATAGGCACTTTAATGAGTTTGAGAAATTTACTTCTTATTTCAGGTGAACGTCGATCAAACTCTCAAAGCGGGAAGCAATAACTCGAAATCTCTTTCTGGTGGCGAACGATCTTTTTCCACAATCTCGTTTATCATGGCTCTGTGGGACTCTATGGAGGCACCGTTTAGATGTTTGGATGAATTTGATGTTTTTATGGTATGTATTAAAGTGTCATGAAGTAAAAAAACTCGTTGGCGAGTGAATACAGGTCCATGACCGGACCATTCACCAAAAATTGCAAGTTCGAACCCTGTCTGGGGCTTCAGAAATCTTTTCTGATTAATTGAACTTGACGAACATCCACCAAACGTCTGTTACATTGCTACATGTAAACGTATAACTGATCAAATCACTTTAACTACATTCCCATATGCAAACGCTACCACTTAGGAGCACGTATAAGTATGAATTTGCAACCTTAGCTCTCTCCGTTAGAGCGTCTAACCGGTCATTAGAATGTTGCAGGTTCGAACCCTTGAATGTCAAAATATTTTTTCATCTGAGTTTTCATTTATTGTTATATTACAGTTTGTGTTTCTAAAATGATAATGAAGTTGACGTCAAAGTAGTTATTTGTGTTTCTTTCTTCATTTTTTTCTATAATAAGCTGCTTGAATATTTTAATGAAAAACATGATAAAATACAGAATATGCTATTTATGACATATTCTATTAACGTGCAAGTTAGGGAGTATTTCTCCTGGTGCAGAACATTGTATCTTCCAATTATGCCTACTTTGACGTCATGTATTTTGAAAATTAAACGTCTTGACGTCACTCGCGCATAATGAGTTATCGGAAAAGGTTATATATTCTTGCTATTGTCAAATATAATCGCTTGAATAGAAAATTCTACATGTTTGGTGTTGGGGGAGAGACACACCCACATGCTTTCCTTGAATAAATTTGGTTTGATTATAGCAAAGACATAACTTTCTCTGATAACTCATTATGCCCGTGTGATGTCAAGGTGTTTCATTTATACATAGAACAAACTGAAATGTAGTTTTTTCGTTTGTTTTTGCTGTACAAGTTAAACTCAGAGAAAAACTCTGAAGTCCAGACGGGACTTGAACCCACAACCGTCCGAATACCAGCCGCACGCTCCAACCATTGAGTCACTCGAACTTAGGTGGTAGACCGAGGTTATTTTTCGATATTTATACCTGGGAATTAGTCAAACCGTACGTGTGTCACAAGTACTTGTTGGGATACAAGTCGCATTGTGTCAGTTTATTTTCAGGAAATGTTTTTCTGTGTACTAGTGTTTCAGCTTGAAGTTGGTAAAGTTTTTTCGTTTGTTTTTGCTGTGCAAGCTACGACAGCTTGTACAGCAACAACAAACGAAAAAACTTTACCAACTTCAAGCTGAAAACACTAGTAAATAGAAACTGAAATATCTCGAGAACGAAGCAAGGTAACGAAAAACTGAAAAGAGTTTCCTTTGTTATTTTATGGGGTTTTTAATTTCACTTAATTTTTGTTTCATAATTTCCTGAAATTGTTGAACTCTATAATGAAATGTGTTTCTGTATTTCTTTTGTTCAAGGACATGATGAATCGTAGGATCAGCATGCAAATGATGAGGACGGTCGCCATGGAACAACGATACAGGCAGTTCATCTTATTAACACCACAAGACATGAGGTAAACACTAAACTTTATTGCGCCACAATACCTATTTTACATCTGCTAATTTGCTAAGTTACAAAATTATAAAAATACTACCAGGGATACTCGGCGTTGCCAGGGAAAAATGAGACACATTGTAAAGATTATTTCGACAATTGGAATGGAGTTGGGCGAAGTGAAAATGTGGTAAACCGCCGAGGTTTTTACGGGCGGATCCCTTCATAAGAGTGATGAAGAGCACATTTCACTCTGATGAAGGGCTCCACCCGGGCTGTTTACCACATTTTCACTTTGCTCTATCTACAACACTGCCTACGCAGCACTCTTGGAATGGATGTAGTGCTTCAGTAAGCAGCCGTTACTAGGGATGGCGTTGCGACCGAAAAATACGACCGATACCAAAACGGCTGCGAAGAAGACTACACGGTAAACCGAACAGATTGAAAAGTGAAAGCGGAAGTAAGTTACGTGCTAGTTAAAAGTCAAATTCTCACTCTACTCTACTCCCACTCCCACTCCCACTCCCACTCCCACTCCCACTCCCACTTTACTTTACTTTACTTTACTTTACTTTACTTTACTTTACTTTACTTTACTTTACTTTACTTTACTTTACTTTACTTTACTTTACTTTACTTTACTTTACTTTATAGCAACGTTGGCGGAGGCAAACTCGTAAAGATTTTCCGCCTTCAAGATCCCGAAAGAGGTCAGGCCATATTACCATTTGAGCCAGTCACAAGTCAGTAACTTACACACGGAAGGGTAACGTCTTTTGCAAACAATAAAATACTACTGGTTTTCGTCAGTGCCACGATTTTTAGGCTGCAATAGGCGTAATTATAGAGTTCATATTTAAAAGGGAAAACTATTTTTATAGCACGAGTAATTTTGGTCTATGACTTTGGTTAGACAAATGTTTTGGTTCAAACTTCTTTAAGAGCTAATTAGGGTCGTTTGTTTATACGAGAGTTGATAAGACGCGGCTTTAGCAGGATGCGTCTTACTAATAAAGCCTAGTTCTCATATGTCGTCGATGATAGGCGATGATCGGCGATCAGATAGTTCTCATTTGTCGCAGATGGACGGCGATAATCGGCGATGACGCTTCACATTCCCGCCTAAAACATCAAAAATCGAAATGCCGGCGTTAAACAGAAGGTTAGTTATTGCTTGTCAACTACAATTAATTATCGCGCTTCTGAGGAAAAAGCGAGCCCTTCTTGTATTGAACAATCCACGGAAAAGAAGATTCTGAGTAAGAGAAATGCTTAAGAGGCGCCAACAGCAGAGCCAATTTCACATTTTAGTCGAAGAGTTACGTTTGCACGATAGGGAGTACTTTTTTAAATTTTAAAGAATGAGTCCTGAGAGGTTGGAACATATTATTAAACTGGTTGCCCCATATATATTGTGAAAAAAGAATGCAGGAGCAGAATACCTCTCTCACCAGAATTGGAATGCGGCAATGCGCTATGAGATGGGGACTGGGTTGTAGAAAATTATCGCCGATGATCGCCGATGCACGTTCTCATATGTTTTTCAGGTCGGCGATGGTCGGCGACTATCGCAAGAAACAAACTTTTTTGTTTTCTGCGATTGGATCGCCGATGATCGTCGACGGTCTCCGATGACATTTGAAGCACGTTCTCATATGTCGCCGATGTCGCATAGCCCTCATCGCCGATCATCGGCGACATATGCGAACTAGGCTTAAGGACGCAAAACACTCGTATAAAAGGTACAAAGACTTACGTTCGCGTCTTACATAAGCCGTAGCTTGTTTAAAACGACGTGTATTATAAAGGAGTCAGTAAGCCCATCTTATCAACTCTCGTATGAACGCCCTATTTTGTTCTTTATTAATATATAAATTTAGCGCATTGTTTATTGTTTTGTTTCCTATTTTGTATTTTGTGATGTTTAAGAGATCTAATTCTTTGAAAGTTTTCATGGCGATAATGTAATATAAATTAGTTTTCAGGAAACGCCACGTAAAATATTTCTTTGCTAAGCTTTCGGCCTGTTGACTCAGGCCGGCTCTAGATGAAGGCCTGAGTCAACAGGCCGAAAGCTTAGCAAAGAAATATTTTAAGAGATTTATTGAAATTACTGTATAAATTATGGAAATCCGAATTAATTTGTGAGCTTTGCGTCATGATTTTTACGGAACGTTCAAGAGTTGTTATTGTAAAGTAATATATATATATATATATATATATATATATATATATATATATATATATATATATATATATATATATACCTCGCAGGTGAATAGTGCTTTTCAAGCAATCTGATTGGTTCCTCTAGCTCGATGAATAGTGTGGATATTCTGATTGGTTCCTCTAGCTCGGAAGCGGCTCGGTGAATATCCAGCACTATTCACCTCCACTTCGGTGAATAATTGTTAAATATACCGAGTTTCACGCGTTAGCGATCATCAGGCAACTGAAAAACTTTTCAGTCGCCTGATTATCGCTAACGCGTGAAGCTCGGAGTAGCAACGTTCATTTTTTTAAATAAAATCTGCCTTGCTCTACCTTCCAAAGTATCGAGCACTCTGTGGTCTAATATATATATATATATATAGTGAAGTATACCTGTACGGTGACTTAAAGTGTCAAATTGTCTTACAGTATCAAAGTATGAAGTGAAAAACTCGTTGGCACTTTTTTGTTTTATTGAACAGAAGAGCATGGCAGGAGCATTCACTGAAAATTTCAGAGAATCTGACGTATTGTCTTGGAGTTATGAACTCTCAAAGTTTGTTATGGCTGCTTCGTTTTTGTAAAAATTTGGCCTTCTCTGTAACAATGCCTTATTTAACGTACGCATGCAGGTAGTCATTAATGTTGAGATCCATTGTTCTCATGCATAATTGCCCATTCGCGCACGTCAAAAGGCATTGTTACCGAGAGCCCAAGTTTTCTCCAGAAATGAATTAGCCATATTTTCAAATTTTTTTTTCAATGTTTTATTGCTATTAAGGTTACATCATATGATAGAATCTTATTTCACCAAAATACTCACCGCGCGCTCAATTTTTGATTTTTTTCTCTCAAATTTGACAAGCACAATGATAAATCACTGCAGAAGCTAACAATTTAACAAAAAATCTACACATTTAAAAAGTGCAGTTGCTACGAGGTGCTTTTTAAATAATAGCACACTTTGCCCCAAGAGATATCGGCGGTTCTGGTTTCACTCAGAAGCTTCCAAAACATCATATTTCTCATCTCAAATGATCAAAGAACGAAACCGTGTTCGCATTTTTTGACAGGTATTGTATTTGCTTTGATATTAATCAGGCAAGTTGACTCATCTTGATTTGGTAAAAACGATAGAAGATATGCATATTATTGGGAAAATATTGCACTAAATCTAAAATGCGAACACGGTTTTATTCCTTTACTGTTGTTCAACATTGTGGCAAAGTTTGGAAAGAATTGGATAAAACGCAAGCCGCCGATATCTATTTTAGTAGAGGGAATTAGCGAAATTTTCTTTCTCTTTAAAAGAGGATAAAAGATTTGGCGGGGTGTTGCCCTTTTCTGTCATTTCCCCCGCCCACACTTATAATCCTCTTATCACCTTGGCCCGTAAACCAATCAGACACAACTCTACCTTATAGTGTGGTTATCTTCGAGAAAATATTTCTTGCTTCTTGCAGCTTTTCGTTACATGTAAATTGAAGCGTTACGGTGTTTTTTAGATAAAGATGATGATGTTGTTCCTGAACCAATGTCATTATCCGCCAGCGCTTGTCTTTCGTTCGCAACTTCGCAGCGAAATCCTTTCGGTTAACGCACCTTCTCATTACCGATTTCTCGTTTTCCCTCTTTGTCGAGAAAGACCAGTAATATACTTCTTTGGGAATTTCATTGTGTTGTTCAGATAAACGATGTCTTCAAAACAACAAACCGCGACAAGATATTCAAAGATATTCGATACCGGCGAAGATTTCACGTGGCGCGTAAACCAATAGTTCGCTATCAATCATAATTGAAAACTTTCGCGGCAAGAAATTCAGTAGTTGTAACATTTTTGGCTATATCTTGGTCGCTTTTTAATATTTTCGGAAAAAAATTACGGCAATCGAGAGATTTCCAGTTTCTTACTGTAAATCGATAAAAATGTAAAATATGATGAAATCAGTGTTTTGTCATATAATGTAACCTTAACTTACAATTTTTTAGTTTCAACTACACTAACCAGCAAATAGTTTTAAACTAATCTAAGGCGGGTATAGTGTCATTTACAAACATATTGTTATGAAAGGAAAGTTGCAGTAACTTCAAAAACTCATTAATAATTCATGAGGAAAACAAAGGAAAATCATGACCGTGACGAGTCTCTATTGCTTATTAGTATAATTTCATAGTGGCAAAGAGGCTTTCCAGCTTTCTGATTGGTCCGCTCAGCGGTGAATCTGAGGTGATCAGGGCGTATATAAGCGCCCTGGAGGTGATAGTCACCGCCTAGCGCGGTGACTATTGCATCACAAGAAATTGTTCTTCAAAAGTACAATCATTGACAAAATTAGTTGGAACATGTACACGAAAGTAAGACATTTCACAATGTTTTTATATCCCCCCATCCCCCCTATTCAATGTTGGCTTTCCATCAACGGAAATGTGATGAGAACCTATAGAGAACAAATCACGAATGTTTTGTGGTGATACAACATTGTTTAGGGGGAGGGGGGGTCGAGTAATGTAGGCGGAGTGATGCAAAACATGTTAATGTTGCTTTTGTTACAACAATTTTGTCAATGATTGTCTGAAAATGATGGTATCTTTGTATTAACGTTTAACCTTTAAAATTTAACTAAATGTATGCGCTAATGTTAAGAAACTGCTTTACAAATAAAGTGCTAGCATTCCTCTTTAAAATTATCAAAATTGATTATATTGGATAAATTAAATGACGTCACAATGAGTTCTTTCAAAAATGGTGTTCAAAGGACGACTTACGGCCTTGCAATGCGCACACGCACTTGTGTTGGCTCAGCAAGGGGGATACTCTCTTGCAAAGATTGCCTACAAGACGAAAATGTCGAGAACAAGTGTTTGGCGACTTCTACATGCAGAAGAAATTGAAAGGGGAAAAAAGGAAAGAAAGCAGCCGGGGAAAAAAGTTGGCAGACCTCAGGTTATGACAGCGCGTGATAAACGGAAACTTAAAAGAGCTATTGCGAAAATCCGCCAACACAATCCAAATTTTACTGTTATGGACGTCGTGAAGACAAGTGGAATCAGTCTTGATACAGCCCATTACAGGACCTTTTTAAGACAAATTCGGAAACTGGGATTCCAATTTCAACAAAGTCGTAGAAAGGGGATCCTTACTGCGAAGGATCTAAAGCAACGACGTACATTTGCAAGGGCAATGTGTGCAAAAAATGCCGATTATTGGACGAAAGACGTGGCATTTTATTTGGACGGAGTATCCTTCATCTACAAAGGAAACCCGATGAGTGATGCGATGAAACCAAATAACAGAGTTTGGCGAAAAAGAAGCGAGGGTCTCGTAGTAACGACGAAAGGAAGTAAAGATCTGGCCGGAGGCAAACGATTGCATCTCATTGTCGCCATATCATATGGGAAAGGAGTAATTTTAGCCGAGCCATACGAAAAAATGAACGGAAAATTTTTCGCGCAATTTATAACACGACATTTTCCAAATTTGTTCGAAATAGCTGGAAAAGGTGAAACAGATGAGAAAATATTTGTGATGGACAACGACCCTTCACAAACGTCTTCAAAAGCAAGAACATGTTTGGCAGACCACGGCATTAGCATGCAAGCCATTCCACCAAGATCGCCAGACCTTAACCCGATTGAGAATATATTCCATGTCGTTAGAAAGCGCATTGAAGCCCAAGTGAGAAAGAATAACATCACACATCAGACATGGGATGAGTTCTGCAGTGCAGTTAAATACAATATTTGGTCAACGTCTAAAGAGTACATTGATAAGACAATATCCAGTATGCCGAAAAGACTAAAGCATATTGTGAAAACTAAGGGTCGACGAACAAAATACTGAACTCACTTACTAATTAAACCGTATCAATATTATCAACACATGTTGTGCAAAACAGCAATTCAATGTTATACATGGTCATAATAATTTGTATTTAATGTAAACTACAACTTGAGAATTAGTGATAACAAATAACCCGAATTTCAAAGACTGTATGTGAGTTTGAAGGAATAAACTAATTGTTTTGAAGTTGCCATGCAACTCTGCCGTATTTAATAACGATGGTGTCGTATATCATATGCAGTTACTCGTCACTTTATATCAGTGTATATGATGGTAACAAATACATTTTATTAAAAATTTACGGTTAAACAAGCTTTCTTAAATCGAATTATATCATATTAATTCACTTTACCATGGCAAAATCATAATTTTTCATACACTTTACCACACTTTACCACACTTTACCACAAACAGTGTATAATAATAGGATACTTAATTTAATTTATAAACACCGCTGTGGTAAAGTGTGGTAAAGTGTGGTAAAGTGTATGAAAAATAATCGTATACCTATGGTAAAGTGTACTCATATGAAACGCTACATCATAAGGATTAACATGATGGTTTGGCATTAACACAAAATAGAAAATATAGGAAGTTATAGCACAATATCTAATATAAGTCGTGCGAAACATGAACCACAGGGTTGCACTTCCTTTTGTTCATGCTGGGCAATCTGGCGAGTAAAATTGAAAATTTTCCATCTGACGGCCATCATCTCCGTCTCTCGTTCGTCGATTTGTCCGTTCTTCACATAAACGATCGGTCGTTTCGAAGTGCAAAAGATTGGTGTATCTCCGTCGAATGTCGTGTCCTTGACAAAATGGGATTTAGGGGCAGGTAAATGAACCAGTTGCCCCTCCAACATGAGAAGCAGATCGTGCCACGCTAAAATTTGAGGAGACCACCTGAAGTCATTAAGAAAAACGACTTCAGCGTTCTCCGCTCCTACCCACGCAAAACTTGTGCATGCCGGATTGGTGAAGGTGTGGTAAATTCTGTTGAGAGGATTTAATAGGAAGGTTTTACCACAATTTGCAGGTCCCGTCAACATTATGTTCCGGTATTTCCCTCTACCCCTTTCAAGTAGTTCCCTCATTGATTTGGCAAACAGTTCTCGCGGTATGTGGTTGTTCTGCAGTAGCTGTAACGCACACATCTCCCACTCTCTTTCCGTTTCACGAGTGCATTTTGTGTCATATGCTTCTTTTAGCAAATCTATTCGCGATTTTTTGTTTCGTTCATTAGTGCGTTCTGCGCTTTCCATCTCCCATGCATTAGTTAGCAGTTCATTCACAACTTTTGTTCCCCGGTTGATGACGAATTCTGCCAAATCACTCTTCCCATGCCGTTTTTGCATATTAGCAAAAGCTAGCAAAGCATTTCGATTTCGAAGATTCTTTGCTACTATGATCTCCGATACGTCAAATGCACTGAGTCGTTTCCGCTTCTTCGCCGGCCCTTTCTTCTTCGTATCCGTATCCGAGTTCGACTCATCATCAGTAATGTCGGCGTCTTCTTCATCGCTTGACTTCAGTGGCATACGTTTCTTTCTGCGTTGTTTGAAAGTTTCGTGGGCTCTCATAGTTGCAGGTCCATTGCTGTTGGTTAAATCTGGGTGGTTGTCGCTTTGTTCGTATGCCGTATCTTCTTTCGTAACATACTTCCACGCGGTGAAATAGTTTGCGTGGACGCTTGAGAAATGGACAGATATGCCATGTTTTTTTTGCAGTGCTTTCTTTGAAGGCAACCATCGTTGAATTCTATCAAGCTTCACACAAACATGATAGTGTATTCCCGATTTTTTGTGCAACTCTTTCGAACAACACCATTGTAAAACGACTACAGATCGCGCGCAGAAAGAATCAACAATAGCTTCTGCGAAAGATTGTCGTGTGGGAAACTTTTGAGTATCCGCTTGGCTCAAAGTAACCAAATATACCTGACGAACTTCGCGAGTATGTAATTCTTCATCTTCTGATGATGTACTCGACCTATCGCTATTATAACATTGTAATAATTCCATTCCATTCAGTTGAATGTGAACTACGAAGACACAGTGGGTGTCACAATGGCAGTGTAATATGAGAAAAGGTGTTATAGTACACGCCATGACACTTTGGAGACAATTTTTAAGGGAATACTACGACCTCATTCTGACCATGAATAACAAAAGTAAAGGAGTGCATGGCGTAAGCCATTTCTCGCAATCTGCATTATGTAAAATACAAGGTAATAGACAAAAATATAGTTACCAAGTGCCGTTACGTAAACGCGTGTTCGCAACTTGCCAAGTTATGATTTCTGAATTATGACGAAAATCAATTCAAATGCATAATTTGTATAATATATTATAAAATATACTTCATTAAAACAATTAGGTGCTTCATTTTCACGTATTCTAAGTAATATTTGATGAAATTATTTAGTTAAAATTTGTTTTTCTCTTGAAAATAATCTTAAAATTTTGCATAAAAAACTCAGACAATCATTGACAAAATTAGTTGGAACATGTACACGAAAGTAAGACATTTCACAATGTTTTTATATCCCCCCATCCCCCCTATTCAATGTTGGCTTTCCATCAACGGAAATGTGATGAGAACCTATAGAGAACAAATCACGAATGTTTTGTGGTGATACAACATTGTTTAGGGGGAGGGGGGTCGAGTAATGTAGGCGGAGTGATGCAAAACATGTTAATGTTGCTTTTGTTACAACAATTTTGTCAATGATTGTCTGAAAATGATGGTATCTTTGTATTAACGTTTAACCTTTAAAATTTAACTAAATGTATGCGCTAATGTTAAGAAACTGCTTTACAAATAAAGTGCTAGCATTCCTCTTTAAAATTATCAAAATTGATTATATTGGATAAATTAAATGACGTCACAATGAGTTCTTTCAAAAATGGTGTTCAAAGGACGACTTACGGCCTTGCAATGCGCACACGCACTTGTGTTGGCTCAGCAAGGGGGATACTCTCTTGCAAAGATTGCCTACAAGACGAAAATGTCGAGAACAAGTGTTTGGCGACTTCTACATGCAGAAGAAATTGAAAGGGGAAAAAAGGAAAGAAAGCAGCCGGGGAAAAAAGTTGGCAGACCTCAGGTTATGACAGCGCGTGATAAACGGAAACTTAAAAGAGCTATTGCGAAAATCCGCCAACACAATCCAAATTTTACTGTTATGGACGTCGTGAAGACAAGTGGAATCAGTCTTGATACAGCCCATTACAGGACCTTTTTAAGACAAATTCGGAAACTGGGATTCCAATTTCAACAAAGTCGTAGAAAGGGGATCCTTACTGCGAAGGATCTAAAGCAACGACGTACATTTGCAAGGGCAATGTGTGCAAAAAATGCCGATTATTGGACGAAAGACGTGGCATTTTATTTGGACGGAGTATCCTTCATCTACAAAGGAAACCCGATGAGTGATGCGATGAAACCAAATAACAGAGTTTGGCGAAAAAGAAGCGAGGGTCTCGTAGTAACGACGAAAGGAAGTAAAGATCTGGCCGGAGGCAAACGATTGCATCTCATTGTCGCCATATCATATGGGAAAGGAGTAATTTTAGCCGAGCCATACGAAAAAATGAACGGAAAATTTTTCGCGCAATTTATAACACGACATTTTCCAAATTTGTTCGAAATAGCTGGAAAAGGTGAAACAGATGAGAAAATATTTGTGATGGACAACGACCCTTCACAAACGTCTTCAAAAGCAAGAACATGTTTGGCAGACCACGGCATTAGCATGCAAGCCATTCCACCAAGATCGCCAGACCTTAACCCGATTGAGAATATATTCCATGTCGTTAGAAAGCGCATTGAAGCCCAAGTGAGAAAGAATAACATCACACATCAGACATGGGATGAGTTCTGCAGTGCAGTTAAATACAATATTTGGTCAACGTCTAAAGAGTACATTGATAAGACAATATCCAGTATGCCGAAAAGACTAAAGCATATTGTGAAAACTAAGGGTCGACGAACAAAATACTGAACTCACTTACTAATTAAACCGTATCAATATTATCAACACATGTTGTGCAAAACAGCAATTCAATGTTATACATGGTCATAATAATTTGTATTTAATGTAAACTACAACTTGAGAATTAGTGATAACAAATAACCCGAATTTCAAAGACTGTATGTGAGTTTGAAGGAATAAACTAATTGTTTTGAAGTTGCCATGCAACTCTGCCGTATTTAATAACGATGGTGTCGTATATCATATGCAGTTACTCGTCACTTTATATCAGTGTATATGATGGTAACAAATACATTTTATTAAAAATTTACGGTTAAACAAGCTTTCTTAAATCGAATTATATCATATTAATTCACTTTACCATGGCAAAATCATAATTTTTCATACACTTTACCACACTTTACCACACTTTACCACAAACAGTGTATAATAATAGGATACTTAATTTAATTTATAAACACCGCTGTGGTAAAGTGTGGTAAAGTGTGGTAAAGTGTATGAAAAATAATCGTATACCTATGGTAAAGTGTACTCATATGAAACGCTACATCATAAGGATTAACATGATGGTTTGGCATTAACACAAAATAGAAAATATAGGAAGTTATAGCACAATATCTAATATAAGTCGTGCGAAACATGAACCACAGGGTTGCACTTCCTTTTGTTCATGCTGGGCAATCTGGCGAGTAAAATTGAAAATTTTCCATCTGACGGCCATCATCTCCGTCTCTCGTTCGTCGATTTGTCCGTTCTTCACATAAACGATCGGTCGTTTCGAAGTGCAAAAGATTGGTGTATCTCCGTCGAATGTCGTGTCCTTGACAAAATGGGATTTAGGGGCAGGTAAATGAACCAGTTGCCCCTCCAACATGAGAAGCAGATCGTGCCACGCTAAAATTTGAGGAGACCACCTGAAGTCATTAAGAAAAACGACTTCAGCGTTCTCCGCTCCTACCCACGCAAAACTTGTGCATGCCGGATTGGTGAAGGTGTGGTAAATTCTGTTGAGAGGATTTAATAGGAAGGTTTTACCACAATTTGCAGGTCCCGTCAACATTATGTTCCGGTATTTCCCTCTACCCCTTTCAAGTAGTTCCCTCATTGATTTGGCAAACAGTTCTCGCGGTATGTGGTTGTTCTGCAGTAGCTGTAACGCACACATCTCCCACTCTCTTTCCGTTTCACAAGTGCATTTTGTGTCATATGCTTCTTTTAGCAAATCTATTCGCGATTTTTTGTTTCGTTCATTAGTGCGTTCTGCGCTTTCCATCTCCCATGCATTAGTTAGCAGTTCATTCACAACTTTTGTTCCCCGGTTGATGACGAATTCTGCCAAATCACTCTTCCCATGCCGTTTTTGCATATTAGCAAAAGCTAGCAAAGCATTTCGATTTCGAAGATTCTTTGCTACTATGATCTCCGATACGTCAAATGCACTGAGTCGTTTCCGCTTCTTCGCCGGCCCTTTCTTCTTCGTATCCGTATCCGAGTTCGACTCATCATCAGTAATGTCGGCGTCTTCTTCATCGCTTGACTTCAGTGGCATACGTTTCTTTCTGCGTTGTTTGAAAGTTTCGTGGGCTCTCATAGTTGCAGGTCCATTGCTGTTGGTTAAATCTGGGTGGTTGTCGCTTTGTTCGTATGCCGTATCTTCTTTCGTAACATACTTCCACGCGGTGAAATAGTTTGCGTGGACGCTTGAGAAATGGACAGATATGCCATGTTTTTTTTGCAGTGCTTTCTTTGAAGGCAACCATCGTTGAATTCTATCAAGCTTCACACAAACATGATAGTGTATTCCCGATTTTTTGTGCAACTCTTTCGAACAACACCATTGTAAAACGACTACAGATCGCGCGCAGAAAGAATCAACAATAGCTTCTGCGAAAGATTGTCGTGTGGGAAACTTTTGAGTATCCGCTTGGCTCAAAGTAACCAAATATACCTGACGAACTTCGCGAGTATGTAATTCTTCATCTTCTGATGATGTACTCGACCTATCGCTATTATAACATTGTAATAATTCCATTCCATTCAGTTGAATGTGAACTACGAAGACACAGTGGGTGTCACAATGGCAGTGTAATATGAGAAAAGGTGTTATAGTACACGCCATGACACTTTGGAGACAATTTTTAAGGGAATACTACGACCTCATTCTGACCATGAATAACAAAAGTAAAGGAGTGCATGGCGTAAGCCATTTCTCGCAATCTGCATTATGTAAAATACAAGGTAATAGACAAAAATATAGTTACCAAGTGCCGTTACGTAAACGCGTGTTCGCAACTTGCCAAGTTATGATTTCTGAATTATGACGAAAATCAATTCAAATGCATAATTTGTATAATATATTATAAAATATACTTCATTAAAACAATTAGGTGCTTCATTTTCACGTATTCTAAGTAATATTTGATGAAATTATTTAGTTAAAATTTGTTTTTCTCTTGAAAATAATCTTAAAATTTTGCATAAAAAACTCAGACATGTCTGAAAATGATGGTATCTTTGTATTAACGTTTAACCTTTAAAATTTAACTAAATGTATGCGCTAATGTTAAGAAACTGCTTTACAAATAAAGTGCTAGCATTCCTCTTTAAAATTATCAAAATTGATTATATTGGATAAATTAAATGACGTCACAATGAGTTCTTTCAAAAATGGTGTTCAAAGGACGACTTACGGCCTTGCAATGCGCACACGCACTTGTGTTGGCTCAGCAAGGGGGATACTCTCTTGCAAAGATTGCCTACAAGACGAAAATGTCGAGAACAAGTGTTTGGCGACTTCTACATGCAGAAGAAATTGAAAGGGGAAAAAAGGAAAGAAAGCAGCCGGGGAAAAAAGTTGGCAGACCTCAGGTTATGACAGCGCGTGATAAACGGAAACTTAAAAGAGCTATTGCGAAAATCCGCCAACACAATCCAAATTTTACTGTTATGGACGTCGTGAAGACAAGTGGAATCAGTCTTGATACAGCCCATTACAGGACCTTTTTAAGACAAATTCGGAAACTGGGATTCCAATTTCAACAAAGTCGTAGAAAGGGGATCCTTACTGCGAAGGATCTAAAGCAACGACGTACATTTGCAAGGGCAATGTGTGCAAAAAATGCCGATTATTGGACGAAAGACGTGGCATTTTATTTGGACGGAGTATCCTTCATCTACAAAGGAAACCCGATGAGTGATGCGATGAAACCAAATAACAGAGTTTGGCGAAAAAGAAGCGAGGGTCTCGTAGTAACGACGAAAGGAAGTAAAGATCTGGCCGGAGGCAAACGATTGCATCTCATTGTCGCCATATCATATGGGAAAGGAGTAATTTTAGCCGAGCCATACGAAAAAATGAACGGAAAATTTTTCGCGCAATTTATAACACGACATTTTCCAAATTTGTTCGAAATAGCTGGAAAAGGTGAAACAGATGAGAAAATATTTGTGATGGACAACGACCCTTCACAAACGTCTTCAAAAGCAAGAACATGTTTGGCAGACCACGGCATTAGCATGCAAGCCATTCCACCAAGATCGCCAGACCTTAACCCGATTGAGAATATATTCCATGTCGTTAGAAAGCGCATTGAAGCCCAAGTGAGAAAGAATAACATCACACATCAGACATGGGATGAGTTCTGCAGTGCAGTTAAATACAATATTTGGTCAACGTCTAAAGAGTACATTGATAAGACAATATCCAGTATGCCGAAAAGACTAAAGCATATTGTGAAAACTAAGGGTCGACGAACAAAATACTGAACTCACTTACTAATTAAACCGTATCAATATTATCAACACATGTTGTGCAAAACAGCAATTCAATGTTATACATGGTCATAATAATTTGTATTTAATGTAAACTACAACTTGAGAATTAGTGATAACAAATAACCCGAATTTCAAAGACTGTATGTGAGTTTGAAGGAATAAACTAATTGTTTTGAAGTTGCCATGCAACTCTGCCGTATTTAATAACGATGGTGTCGTATATCATATGCAGTTACTCGTCACTTTATATCAGTGTATATGATGGTAACAAATACATTTTATTAAAAATTTACGGTTAAACAAGCTTTCTTAAATCGAATTATATCATATTAATTCACTTTACCATGGCAAAATCATAATTTTTCATACACTTTACCACACTTTACCACACTTTACCACAAACAGTGTATAATAATAGGATACTTAATTTAATTTATAAACACCGCTGTGGTAAAGTGTGGTAAAGTGTGGTAAAGTGTATGAAAAATAATCGTATACCTATGGTAAAGTGTACTCATATGAAACGCTACATCATAAGGATTAACATGATGGTTTGGCATTAACACAAAATAGAAAATATAGGAAGTTATAGCACAATATCTAATATAAGTCGTGCGAAACATGAACCACAGGGTTGCACTTCCTTTTGTTCATGCTGGGCAATCTGGCGAGTAAAATTGAAAATTTTCCATCTGACGGCCATCATCTCCGTCTCTCGTTCGTCGATTTGTCCGTTCTTCACATAAACGATCGGTCGTTTCGAAGTGCAAAAGATTGGTGTATCTCCGTCGAATGTCGTGTCCTTGACAAAATGGGATTTAGGGGCAGGTAAATGAACCAGTTGCCCCTCCAACATGAGAAGCAGATCGTGCCACGCTAAAATTTGAGGAGACCACCTGAAGTCATTAAGAAAAACGACTTCAGCGTTCTCCGCTCCTACCCACGCAAAACTTGTGCATGCCGGATTGGTGAAGGTGTGGTAAATTCTGTTGAGAGGATTTAATAGGAAGGTTTTACCACAATTTGCAGGTCCCGTCAACATTATGTTCCGGTATTTCCCTCTACCCCTTTCAAGTAGTTCCCTCATTGATTTGGCAAACAGTTCTCGCGGTATGTGGTTGTTCTGCAGTAGCTGTAACGCACACATCTCCCACTCTCTTTCCGTTTCACAAGTGCATTTTGTGTCATATGCTTCTTTTAGCAAATCTATTCGCGATTTTTTGTTTCGTTCATTAGTGCGTTCTGCGCTTTCCATCTCCCATGCATTAGTTAGCAGTTCATTCACAACTTTTGTTCCCCGGTTGATGACGAATTCTGCCAAATCACTCTTCCCATGCCGTTTTTGCATATTAGCAAAAGCTAGCAAAGCATTTCGATTTCGAAGATTCTTTGCTACTATGATCTCCGATACGTCAAATGCACTGAGTCGTTTCCGCTTCTTCGCCGGCCCTTTCTTCTTCGTATCCGTATCCGAGTTCGACTCATCATCAGTAATGTCGGCGTCTTCTTCATCGCTTGACTTCAGTGGCATACGTTTCTTTCTGCGTTGTTTGAAAGTTTCGTGGGCTCTCATAGTTGCAGGTCCATTGCTGTTGGTTAAATCTGGGTGGTTGTCGCTTTGTTCGTATGCCGTATCTTCTTTCGTAACATACTTCCACGCGGTGAAATAGTTTGCGTGGACGCTTGAGAAATGGACAGATATGCCATGTTTTTTTTGCAGTGCTTTCTTTGAAGGCAACCATCGTTGAATTCTATCAAGCTTCACACAAACATGATAGTGTATTCCCGATTTTTTGTGCAACTCTTTCGAACAACACCATTGTAAAACGACTACAGATCGCGCGCAGAAAGAATCAACAATAGCTTCTGCGAAAGATTGTCGTGTGGGAAACTTTTGAGTATCCGCTTGGCTCAAAGTAACCAAATATACCTGACGAACTTCGCGAGTATGTAATTCTTCATCTTCTGATGATGTACTCGACCTATCGCTATTATAACATTGTAATAATTCCATTCCATTCAGTTGAATGTGAACTACGAAGACACAGTGGGTGTCACAATGGCAGTGTAATATGAGAAAAGGTGTTATAGTACACGCCATGACACTTTGGAGACAATTTTTAAGGGAATACTACGACCTCATTCTGACCATGAATAACAAAAGTAAAGGAGTGCATGGCGTAAGCCATTTCTCGCAATCTGCATTATGTAAAATACAAGGTAATAGACAAAAATATAGTTACCAAGTGCCGTTACGTAAACGCGTGTTCGCAACTTGCCAAGTTATGATTTCTGAATTATGACGAAAATCAATTCAAATGCATAATTTGTATAATATATTATAAAATATACTTCATTAAAACAATTAGGTGCTTCATTTTCACGTATTCTAAGTAATATTTGATGAAATTATTTAGTTAAAATTTGTTTTTCTCTTGAAAATAATCTTAAAATTTTGCATAAAAAACTCAGACAATCATTGACAAAATTAGTTGGAACATGTACACGAAAGTAAGACATTTCACAATGTTTTTATATCCCCCCATCCCCCCTATTCAATGTTGGCTTTCCATCAACGGAAATGTGATGAGAACCTATAGAGAACAAATCACGAATGTTTTGTGGTGATACAACATTGTTTAGGGGGAGGGGGGTCGAGTAATGTAGGCGGAGTGATGCAAAACATGTTAATGTTGCTTTTGTTACAACAATTTTGTCAATGATTGTCTGAAAATGATGGTATCTTTGTATTAACGTTTAACCTTTAAAATTTAACTAAATGTATGCGCTAATGTTAAGAAACTGCTTTACAAATAAAGTGCTAGCATTCCTCTTTAAAATTATCAAAATTGATTATATTGGATAAATTAAATGACGTCACAATGAGTTCTTTCAAAAATGGTGTTCAAAGGACGACTTACGGCCTTGCAATGCGCACACGCACTTGTGTTGGCTCAGCAAGGGGGATACTCTCTTGCAAAGATTGCCTACAAGACGAAAATGTCGAGAACAAGTGTTTGGCGACTTCTACATGCAGAAGAAATTGAAAGGGGAAAAAAGGAAAGAAAGCAGCCGGGGAAAAAAGTTGGCAGACCTCAGGTTATGACAGCGCGTGATAAACGGAAACTTAAAAGAGCTATTGCGAAAATCCGCCAACACAATCCAAATTTTACTGTTATGGACGTCGTGAAGACAAGTGGAATCAGTCTTGATACAGCCCATTACAGGACCTTTTTAAGACAAATTCGGAAACTGGGATTCCAATTTCAACAAAGTCGTAGAAAGGGGATCCTTACTGCGAAGGATCTAAAGCAACGACGTACATTTGCAAGGGCAATGTGTGCAAAAAATGCCGATTATTGGACGAAAGACGTGGCATTTTATTTGGACGGAGTATCCTTCATCTACAAAGGAAACCCGATGAGTGATGCGATGAAACCAAATAACAGAGTTTGGCGAAAAAGAAGCGAGGGTCTCGTAGTAACGACGAAAGGAAGTAAAGATCTGGCCGGAGGCAAACGATTGCATCTCATTGTCGCCATATCATATGGGAAAGGAGTAATTTTAGCCGAGCCATACGAAAAAATGAACGGAAAATTTTTCGCGCAATTTATAACACGACATTTTCCAAATTTGTTCGAAATAGCTGGAAAAGGTGAAACAGATGAGAAAATATTTGTGATGGACAACGACCCTTCACAAACGTCTTCAAAAGCAAGAACATGTTTGGCAGACCACGGCATTAGCATGCAAGCCATTCCACCAAGATCGCCAGACCTTAACCCGATTGAGAATATATTCCATGTCGTTAGAAAGCGCATTGAAGCCCAAGTGAGAAAGAATAACATCACACATCAGACATGGGATGAGTTCTGCAGTGCAGTTAAATACAATATTTGGTCAACGTCTAAAGAGTACATTGATAAGACAATATCCAGTATGCCGAAAAGACTAAAGCATATTGTGAAAACTAAGGGTCGACGAACAAAATACTGAACTCACTTACTAATTAAACCGTATCAATATTATCAACACATGTTGTGCAAAACAGCAATTCAATGTTATACATGGTCATAATAATTTGTATTTAATGTAAACTACAACTTGAGAATTAGTGATAACAAATAACCCGAATTTCAAAGACTGTATGTGAGTTTGAAGGAATAAACTAATTGTTTTGAAGTTGCCATGCAACTCTGCCGTATTTAATAACGATGGTGTCGTATATCATATGCAGTTACTCGTCACTTTATATCAGTGTATATGATGGTAACAAATACATTTTATTAAAAATTTACGGTTAAACAAGCTTTCTTAAATCGAATTATATCATATTAATTCACTTTACCATGGCAAAATCATAATTTTTCATACACTTTACCACACTTTACCACACTTTACCACAAACAGTGTATAATAATAGGATACTTAATTTAATTTATAAACACCGCTGTGGTAAAGTGTGGTAAAGTGTGGTAAAGTGTATGAAAAATAATCGTATACCTATGGTAAAGTGTACTCATATGAAACGCTACATCATAAGGATTAACATGATGGTTTGGCATTAACACAAAATAGAAAATATAGGAAGTTATAGCACAATATCTAATATAAGTCGTGCGAAACATGAACCACAGGGTTGCACTTCCTTTTGTTCATGCTGGGCAATCTGGCGAGTAAAATTGAAAATTTTCCATCTGACGGCCATCATCTCCGTCTCTCGTTCGTCGATTTGTCCGTTCTTCACATAAACGATCGGTCGTTTCGAAGTGCAAAAGATTGGTGTATCTCCGTCGAATGTCGTGTCCTTGACAAAATGGGATTTAGGGGCAGGTAAATGAACCAGTTGCCCCTCCAACATGAGAAGCAGATCGTGCCACGCTAAAATTTGAGGAGACCACCTGAAGTCATTAAGAAAAACGACTTCAGCGTTCTCCGCTCCTACCCACGCAAAACTTGTGCATGCCGGATTGGTGAAGGTGTGGTAAATTCTGTTGAGAGGATTTAATAGGAAGGTTTTACCACAATTTGCAGGTCCCGTCAACATTATGTTCCGGTATTTCCCTCTACCCCTTTCAAGTAGTTCCCTCATTGATTTGGCAAACAGTTCTCGCGGTATGTGGTTGTTCTGCAGTAGCTGTAACGCACACATCTCCCACTCTCTTTCCGTTTCACAAGTGCATTTTGTGTCATATGCTTCTTTTAGCAAATCTATTCGCGATTTTTTGTTTCGTTCATTAGTGCGTTCTGCGCTTTCCATCTCCCATGCATTAGTTAGCAGTTCATTCACAACTTTTGTTCCCCGGTTGATGACGAATTCTGCCAAATCACTCTTCCCATGCCGTTTTTGCATATTAGCAAAAGCTAGCAAAGCATTTCGATTTCGAAGATTCTTTGCTACTATGATCTCCGATACGTCAAATGCACTGAGTCGTTTCCGCTTCTTCGCCGGCCCTTTCTTCTTCGTATCCGTATCCGAGTTCGACTCATCATCAGTAATGTCGGCGTCTTCTTCATCGCTTGACTTCAGTGGCATACGTTTCTTTCTGCGTTGTTTGAAAGTTTCGTGGGCTCTCATAGTTGCAGGTCCATTGCTGTTGGTTAAATCTGGGTGGTTGTCGCTTTGTTCGTATGCCGTATCTTCTTTCGTAACATACTTCCACGCGGTGAAATAGTTTGCGTGGACGCTTGAGAAATGGACAGATATGCCATGTTTTTTTTGCAGTGCTTTCTTTGAAGGCAACCATCGTTGAATTCTATCAAGCTTCACACAAACATGATAGTGTATTCCCGATTTTTTGTGCAACTCTTTCGAACAACACCATTGTAAAACGACTACAGATCGCGCGCAGAAAGAATCAACAATAGCTTCTGCGAAAGATTGTCGTGTGGGAAACTTTTGAGTATCCGCTTGGCTCAAAGTAACCAAATATACCTGACGAACTTCGCGAGTATGTAATTCTTCATCTTCTGATGATGTACTCGACCTATCGCTATTATAACATTGTAATAATTCCATTCCATTCAGTTGAATGTGAACTACGAAGACACAGTGGGTGTCACAATGGCAGTGTAATATGAGAAAAGGTGTTATAGTACACGCCATGACACTTTGGAGACAATTTTTAAGGGAATACTACGACCTCATTCTGACCATGAATAACAAAAGTAAAGGAGTGCATGGCGTAAGCCATTTCTCGCAATCTGCATTATGTAAAATACAAGGTAATAGACAAAAATATAGTTACCAAGTGCCGTTACGTAAACGCGTGTTCGCAACTTGCCAAGTTATGATTTCTGAATTATGACGAAAATCAATTCAAATGCATAATTTGTATAATATATTATAAAATATACTTCATTAAAACAATTAGGTGCTTCATTTTCACGTATTCTAAGTAATATTTGATGAAATTATTTAGTTAAAATTTGTTTTTCTCTTGAAAATAATCTTAAAATTTTGCATAAAAAACTCAGACATGTCTGAAAATGATGGTATCTTTGTATTAACGTTTAACCTTTAAAATTTAACTAAATGTATGCGCTAATGTTAAGAAACTGCTTTACAAATAAAGTGCTAGCATTCCTCTTTAAAATTATCAAAATTGATTATATTGGATAAATTAAATGACGTCACAATGAGTTCTTTCAAAAATGGTGTTCAAAGGACGACTTACGGCCTTGCAATGCGCACACGCACTTGTGTTGGCTCAGCAAGGGGGATACTCTCTTGCAAAGATTGCCTACAAGACGAAAATGTCGAGAACAAGTGTTTGGCGACTTCTACATGCAGAAGAAATTGAAAGGGGAAAAAAGGAAAGAAAGCAGCCGGGGAAAAAAGTTGGCAGACCTCAGGTTATGACAGCGCGTGATAAACGGAAACTTAAAAGAGCTATTGCGAAAATCCGCCAACACAATCCAAATTTTACTGTTATGGACGTCGTGAAGACAAGTGGAATCAGTCTTGATACAGCCCATTACAGGACCTTTTTAAGACAAATTCGGAAACTGGGATTCCAATTTCAACAAAGTCGTAGAAAGGGGATCCTTACTGCGAAGGATCTAAAGCAACGACGTACATTTGCAAGGGCAATGTGTGCAAAAAATGCCGATTATTGGACGAAAGACGTGGCATTTTATTTGGACGGAGTATCCTTCATCTACAAAGGAAACCCGATGAGTGATGCGATGAAACCAAATAACAGAGTTTGGCGAAAAAGAAGCGATGGTCTCGTAGTAACGACGAAAGGAAGTAAAGATCTGGCCGGAGGCAAACGATTGCATCTCATTGTCGCCATATCATATGGGAAAGGAGTAATTTTAGCCGAGCCATACGAAAAAATGAACGGAAAATTTTTCGCGCAATTTATAACACGACATTTTCCAAATTTGTTCGAAATAGCTGGAAAAGGTGAAACAGATGAGAAAATATTTGTGATGGACAACGACCCTTCACAAACGTCTTCAAAAGCAAGAACATGTTTGGCAGACCACGGCATTAGCATGCAAGCCATTCCACCAAGATCGCCAGACCTTAACCCGATTGAGAATATATTCCATGTCGTTAGAAAGCGCATTGAAGCCCAAGTGAGAAAGAATAACATCACACATCAGACATGGGATGAGTTCTGCAGTGCAGTTAAATACAATATTTGGTCAACGTCTAAAGAGTACATTGATAAGACAATATCCAGTATGCCGAAAAGACTAAAGCATATTGTGAAAACTAAGGGTCGACGAACAAAATACTGAACTCACTTACTAATTAAACCGTATCAATATTATCAACACATGTTGTGCAAAACAGCAATTCAATGTTATACATGGTCATAATAATTTGTATTTAATGTAAACTACAACTTGAGAATTAGTGATAACAAATAACCCGAATTTCAAAGACTGTATGTGAGTTTGAAGGAATAAACTAATTGTTTTGAAGTTGCCATGCAACTCTGCCGTATTTAATAACGATGGTGTCGTATATCATATGCAGTTACTCGTCACTTTATATCAGTGTATATGATGGTAACAAATACATTTTATTAAAAATTTACGGTTAAACAAGCTTTCTTAAATCGAATTATATCATATTAATTCACTTTACCATGGCAAAATCATAATTTTTCATACACTTTACCACACTTTACCACACTTTACCACAAACAGTGTATAATAATAGGATACTTAATTTAATTTATAAACACCGCTGTGGTAAAGTGTGGTAAAGTGTGGTAAAGTGTATGAAAAATAATCGTATACCTATGGTAAAGTGTACTCATATGAAACGCTACATCATAAGGATTAACATGATGGTTTGGCATTAACACAAAATAGAAAATATAGGAAGTTATAGCACAATATCTAATATAAGTCGTGCGAAACATGAACCACAGGGTTGCACTTCCTTTTGTTCATGCTGGGCAATCTGGCGAGTAAAATTGAAAATTTTCCATCTGACGGCCATCATCTCCGTCTCTCGTTCGTCGATTTGTCCGTTCTTCACATAAACGATCGGTCGTTTCGAAGTGCAAAAGATTGGTGTATCTCCGTCGAATGTCGTGTCCTTGACAAAATGGGATTTAGGGGCAGGTAAATGAACCAGTTGCCCCTCCAACATGAGAAGCAGATCGTGCCACGCTAAAATTTGAGGAGACCACCTGAAGTCATTAAGAAAAACGACTTCAGCGTTCTCCGCTCCTACCCACGCAAAACTTGTGCATGCCGGATTGGTGAAGGTGTGGTAAATTCTGTTGAGAGGATTTAATAGGAAGGTTTTACCACAATTTGCAGGTCCCGTCAACATTATGTTCCGGTATTTCCCTCTACCCCTTTCAAGTAGTTCCCTCATTGATTTGGCAAACAGTTCTCGCGGTATGTGGTTGTTCTGCAGTAGCTGTAACGCACACATCTCCCACTCTCTTTCCGTTTCACGAGTGCATTTTGTGTCATATGCTTCTTTTAGCAAATCTATTCGCGATTTTTTGTTTCGTTCATTAGTGCGTTCTGCGCTTTCCATCTCCCATGCATTAGTTAGCAGTTCATTCACAACTTTTGTTCCCCGGTTGATGACGAATTCTGCCAAATCACTCTTCCCATGCCGTTTTTGCATATTAGCAAAAGCTAGCAAAGCATTTCGATTTCGAAGATTCTTTGCTACTATGATCTCCGATACGTCAAATGCACTGAGTCGTTTCCGCTTCTTCGCCGGCCCTTTCTTCTTCGTATCCGTATCCGAGTTCGACTCATCATCAGTAATGTCGGCGTCTTCTTCATCGCTTGACTTCAGTGGCATACGTTTCTTTCTGCGTTGTTTGAAAGTTTCGTGGGCTCTCATAGTTGCAGGTCCATTGCTGTTGGTTAAATCTGGGTGGTTGTCGCTTTGTTCGTATGCCGTATCTTCTTTCGTAACATACTTCCACGCGGTGAAATAGTTTGCGTGGACGCTTGAGAAATGGACAGATATGCCATGTTTTTTTCGCAGTGCTTTCTTTGAAGGCAACCATCGTTGAATTCTATCAAGCTTCACACAAACATGATAGTGTATTCCCGATTTTTTGTGCAACTCTTTCGAACAACACCATTGTAAAACGACTACAGATCGCGCGCAGAAAGAATCAACAATAGCTTCTGCGAAAGATTGTCGTGTGGGAAACTTTTGAGTATCCGCTTGGCTCAAAGTAACCAAATATACCTGACGAACTTCGCGAGTATGTAATTCTTCATCTTCTGATGATGTACTCGACCTATCGCTATTATAACATTGTAATAATTCCATTCCATTCAGTTGAATGTGAACTACGAAGACACAGTGGGTGTCACAATGGCAGTGTAATATGAGAAAAGGTGTTATAGTACACGCCATGACACTTTGGAGACAATTTTTAAGGGAATACTACGACCTCATTCTGACCATGAATAACAAAAGTAAAGGAGTGCATGGCGTAAGCCATTTCTCGCAATCTGCATTATGTAAAATACAAGGTAATAGACAAAAATATAGTTACCAAGTGCCGTTACGTAAACGCGTGTTCGCAACTTGCCAAGTTATGATTTCTGAATTATGACGAAAATCAATTCAAATGCATAATTTGTATAATATATTATAAAATATACTTCATTAAAACAATTAGGTGCTTCATTTTCACGTATTCTAAGTAATATTTGATGAAATTATTTAGTTAAAATTTGTTTTTCTCTTGAAAATAATCTTAAAATTTTGCATAAAAAACTCAGACAATCATTGACAAAATTAGTTGGAACATGTACACGAAAGTAAGACATTTCACAATGTTTTTATATCCCCCCATCCCCCCTATTCAATGTTGGCTTTCCATCAACGGAAATGTGATGAGAACCTATAGAGAACAAATCACGAATGTTTTGTGGTGATACAACATTGTTTAGGGGGAGGGGGTCGAGTAATGTAGGCGGAGTGATGCAAAACATGTTAATGTTGCTTTTGTTACAACAATTTTGTCAATGATTGTCTGAAAATGATGGTATCTTTGTATTAACGTTTAACCTTTAAAATTTAACTAAATGTATGCGCTAATGTTAAGAAACTGCTTTACAAATAAAGTGCTAGCATTCCTCTTTAAAATTATCAAAATTGATTATATTGGATAAATTAAATGACGTCACAATGAGTTCTTTCAAAAATGGTGTTCAAAGGACGACTTACGGCCTTGCAATGCGCACACGCACTTGTGTTGGCTCAGCAAGGGGGATACTCTCTTGCAAAGATTGCCTACAAGACGAAAATGTCGAGAACAAGTGTTTGGCGACTTCTACATGCAGAAGAAATTGAAAGGGGAAAAAAGGAAAGAAAGCAGCCGGGGAAAAAAGTTGGCAGACCTCAGGTTATGACAGCGCGTGATAAACGGAAACTTAAAAGAGCTATTGCGAAAATCCGCCAACACAATCCAAATTTTACTGTTATGGACGTCGTGAAGACAAGTGGAATCAGTCTTGATACAGCCCATTACAGGACCTTTTTAAGACAAATTCGGAAACTGGGATTCCAATTTCAACAAAGTCGTAGAAAGGGGATCCTTACTGCGAAGGATCTAAAGCAACGACGTACATTTGCAAGGGCAATGTGTGCAAAAAATGCCGATTATTGGACGAAAGACGTGGCATTTTATTTGGACGGAGTATCCTTCATCTACAAAGGAAACCCGATGAGTGATGCGATGAAACCAAATAACAGAGTTTGGCGAAAAAGAAGCGAGGGTCTCGTAGTAACGACGAAAGGAAGTAAAGATCTGGCCGGAGGCAAACGATTGCATCTCATTGTCGCCATATCATATGGGAAAGGAGTAATTTTAGCCGAGCCATACGAAAAAATGAACGGAAAATTTTTCGCGCAATTTATAACACGACATTTTCCAAATTTGTTCGAAATAGCTGGAAAAGGTGAAACAGATGAGAAAATATTTGTGATGGACAACGACCCTTCACAAACGTCTTCAAAAGCAAGAACATGTTTGGCAGACCACGGCATTAGCATGCAAGCCATTCCACCAAGATCGCCAGACCTTAACCCGATTGAGAATATATTCCATGTCGTTAGAAAGCGCATTGAAGCCCAAGTGAGAAAGAATAACATCACACATCAGACATGGGATGAGTTCTGCAGTGCAGTTAAATACAATATTTGGTCAACGTCTAAAGAGTACATTGATAAGACAATATCCAGTATGCCGAAAAGACTAAAGCATATTGTGAAAACTAAGGGTCGACGAACAAAATACTGAACTCACTTACTAATTAAACCGTATCAATATTATCAACACATGTTGTGCAAAACAGCAATTCAATGTTATACATGGTCATAATAATTTGTATTTAATGTAAACTACAACTTGAGAATTAGTGATAACAAATAACCCGAATTTCAAAGACTGTATGTGAGTTTGAAGGAATAAACTAATTGTTTTGAAGTTGCCATGCAACTCTGCCGTATTTAATAACGATGGTGTCGTATATCATATGCAGTTACTCGTCACTTTATATCAGTGTATATGATGGTAACAAATACATTTTATTAAAAATTTACGGTTAAACAAGCTTTCTTAAATCGAATTATATCATATTAATTCACTTTACCATGGCAAAATCATAATTTTTCATACACTTTACCACACTTTACCACACTTTACCACAAACAGTGTATAATAATAGGATACTTAATTTAATTTAATTTATAAACACCGCTGTGGTAAAGTGTGGTAAAGTGTGGTAAAGTGTATGAAAAATAATCGTATACCTATGGTAAAGTGTACTCATATGAAACGCTACATCATAAGGATTAACATGATGGTTTGGCATTAACACAAAATAGAAAATATAGGAAGTTATAGCACAATATCTAATATAAGTCGTGCGAAACATGAACCACAGGGTTGCACTTCCTTTTGTTCATGCTGGGCAATCTGGCGAGTAAAATTGAAAATTTTCCATCTGACGGCCATCATCTCCGTCTCTCGTTCGTCGATTTGTCCGTTCTTCACATAAACGATCGGTCGTTTCGAAGTGCAAAAGATTGGTGTATCTCCGTCGAATGTCGTGTCCTTGACAAAATGGGATTTAGGGGCAGGTAAATGAACCAGTTGCCCCTCCAACATGAGAAGCAGATCGTGCCACGCTAAAATTTGAGGAGACCACCTGAAGTCATTAAGAAAAACGACTTCAGCGTTCTCCGCTCCTACCCACGCAAAACTTGTGCATGCCGGATTGGTGAAGGTGTGGTAAATTCTGTTGAGAGGATTTAATAGGAAGGTTTTACCACAATTTGCAGGTCCCGTCAACATTATGTTCCGGTATTTCCCTCTACCCCTTTCAAGTAGTTCCCTCATTGATTTGGCAAACAGTTCTCGCGGTATGTGGTTGTTCTGCAGTAGCTGTAACGCACACATCTCCCACTCTCTTTCCGTTTCACGAGTGCATTTTGTGTCATATGCTTCTTTTAGCAAATCTATTCGCGATTTTTTGTTTCGTTCATTAGTGCGTTCTGCGCTTTCCATCTCCCATGCATTAGTTAGCAGTTCATTCACAACTTTTGTTCCCCGGTTGATGACGAATTCTGCCAAATCACTCTTCCCATGCCGTTTTTGCATATTAGCAAAAGCTAGCAAAGCATTTCGATTTCGAAGATTCTTTGCTACTATGATCTCCGATACGTCAAATGCACTGAGTCGTTTCCGCTTCTTCGCCGGCCCTTTCTTCTTCGTATCCGTATCCGAGTTCGACTCATCATCAGTAATGTCGGCGTCTTCTTCATCGCTTGACTTCAGTGGCATACGTTTCTTTCTGCGTTGTTTGAAAGTTTCGTGGGCTCTCATAGTTGCAGGTCCATTGCTGTTGGTTAAATCTGGGTGGTTGTCGCTTTGTTCGTATGCCGTATCTTCTTTCGTAACATACTTCCACGCGGTGAAATAGTTTGCGTGGACGCTTGAGAAATGGACAGATATGCCATGTTTTTTTTGCAGTGCTTTCTTTGAAGGCAACCATCGTTGAATTCTATCAAGCTTCACACAAACATGATAGTGTATTCCCGATTTTTTGTGCAACTCTTTCGAACAACACCATTGTAAAACGACTACAGATCGCGCGCAGAAAGAATCAACAATAGCTTCTGCGAAAGATTGTCGTGTGGGAAACTTTTGAGTATCCGCTTGGCTCAAAGTAACCAAATATACCTGACGAACTTCGCGAGTATGTAATTCTTCATCTTCTGATGATGTACTCGACCTATCGCTATTATAACATTGTAATAATTCCATTCCATTCAGTTGAATGTGAACTACGAAGACACAGTGGGTGTCACAATGGCAGTGTAATATGAGAAAAGGTGTTATAGTACACGCCATGACACTTTGGAGACAATTTTTAAGGGAATACTACGACCTCATTCTGACCATGAATAACAAAAGTAAAGGAGTGCATGGCGTAAGCCATTTCTCGCAATCTGCATTATGTAAAATACAAGGTAATAGACAAAAATATAGTTACCAAGTGCCGTTACGTAAACGCGTGTTCGCAACTTGCCAAGTTATGATTTCTGAATTATGACGAAAATCAATTCAAATGCATAATTTGTATAATATATTATAAAATATACTTCATTAAAACAATTAGGTGCTTCATTTTCACGTATTCTAAGTAATATTTGATGAAATTATTTAGTTAAAATTTGTTTTTCTCTTGAAAATAATCTTAAAATTTTGCATAAAAAACTCAGACAATCATTGACAAAATTAGTTGGAACATGTACACGAAAGTAAGACATTTCACAATGTTTTTATATCCCCCCATCCCCCCTATTCAATGTTGGCTTTCCATCAACGGAAATGTGATGAGAACCTATAGAGAACAAATCACGAATGTTTTGTGGTGATACAACATTGTTTAGGGGGAGGGGGGGTCGAGTAATGTAGGCGGAGTGATGCAAAACATGTTAATGTTGCTTTTGTTACAACAATTTTGTCAATGATTGTAGTTTTGGAAAAGAGACTGGTACTTATTTAACACTGCACTGACTTTACTCGTTTCAGTCTCCCCCTCGGAGTTGTCATTTTGAATTATGAGATTTAGAATTTGTCGATTCATTGAACTGTTGATTTTTTTTTCAAAATGGTGTACTGTAGTTTTTGAAACAAACAAAAGAGCATAATACTGAAACTATTTATCACTGAGATGTTGTACATATCAAATATCATAAAAACAAAACTTTGTAAAGGTAAGCAAGTATATTTTCTATAATTCTTCGTATTTTCTAGCAAGTTTTGGTTAGGTTTTGGTCGTAGCGATGTTTTCGAAAACTTCGTCATGAGTGAAGAACATAATGAACATGAATTAAGTGCAAAAAGTCTGTATCACAGAAGCCAAAACACCTGAATAAAAGTCTTTTTAGTATATATTTGAATGTATGTACAAGTTCAGTTCCAAAGTAAGATGTTGTTTACTCTTTCTTTTTTAAATTATTTACTGACAAAGACTGTGGCTTGCTAACATCGTCTGTGAATAAACAGAATCACCACTGCTAAAATGAAAGCAGTTGCCTAAAAGTTTTTGTTTCAATGTGATTGGTTTTTATCAACCTCTGAAATTATACTAAAACAATTAGTCACCTCAGTCTCGGTGACTATCGGTGTATTTACCTCGCCGCTTCGCGGCTCGGTAAATATTCACCGATAGTCACCTCGACTTCGGTGACTAATTGTTAAATATTTCGACAATTTTTATGGCTTGTACCTCCACCCCCCTGTTCGGCAAATGATGTTATGATTTTGGCGTTTTTGATAGCCAATGAGCTTTCGTTTTCGTATGACGAGCAATAGGCAATGGGCATCCCGCATCTGGACAGACAAAATTTTGGATAAAACCCCGTAGACTTTCGTTTATTTCATGTCTTTCCGGACTGTTTTGAAAGCCAGTAATTTGTAACTACTTAGTAAAATTATCAGTATTCAAAGTGTTGTTATGTTTGTGGTTGTCCTCCTCGTTGTTTTCAAACAATTTTCGGATTTGTTGAGGCATGTTGTAGTCAAAAATTAAAATGCTTTCCTACCTTATCAATCAGAGCTTATCAATTATTATAGACAGCTACGCGTTTCGCGCGCGACGCCGCGGCAAGAAGGGAAACGGGGCGAGTATTCATCTCAAGTTCCAAGATGGTCGCCGAGCAGACCGTAGCGAGAAAATAATAAAAACAACCTGTAGTTATGGGCTGCCTATGGGCTAGCTAGAAATGTTGAGACGTATTCAAGGGAAAGACAAGAGAAAGAAACAAGCGAAAGAACGAAGGGAACAGGCCGAACAGCACTAGGCCAGAGCAAGATACAAGGAGAACTACAGTAAAGCGACTTGAGGACACAACGTCTAAAATTATATCAAAGTTTATAGTCGAAGAAACGAAAAGAGACTCGCAATATCAAGGCTAAACCCGGTGTCTAGAACTACATCAGCGGAGAGAGGAACAGTGAAGAGAGAGGCTAGAAATTATGCCAGAAAACACAGCGAAGAGAAAAACTTGAATTCGTGACTGAGAGATGGTACGAAGGTACAGAGATATTTTTTAAAACATTTATTTATTAATAACAAAAGAAAACGTATTTAAACAATATATCTCTGTGTAGGAATTGTTGGTGGCATACATGTACTGTACAATCATGTATTTGACGTTTTCATACATTGACTGTACTGCACAGTATGCATATTTATGATTTATTATAAATTCATCAATTGGAGTAATGCCTAGCTATTCCTCCCTGGAATGTCAGGCATAATTTGAAAACTTTTTATGCCCAGGAGTGGGGCATTTATCTACAGTACTGTTCGAGGTACTGTATAACTAAAGCTGAAAAATTTCTGGTTGCTAATTTAGTCACATATATACTTGCTTTGTATAATAAGCCAATTAAACAGCAATACAACTGGGTTGTCAAAATATTGTATTTTGTGCAAAAAGACAATATAATTTGTACTGGTGTGCTACACTGAGAGGTACGGGACTCCCATATATTGACTATACAGGGGTGTGCCACTGGAAAGGGAATGGTTCTCATTTTTAGTTTGGAACAGGGTACCGGTGTAATAATTCTCACACTTTTGATTTGGTGCAAGGTCTGTTCTTATATGCTGGCAATCATTTACTCCTTTCTTTCAGTTTGGAACAGGGTACCATTTTTAGCCATTTTGTGGGAAGCCAATTCCTTTGTCTGGAGTAACCAACATAATTTAAGGGTTCAGTGGTACGCCCCTGGGATTGAAGGCAGAGTGCATTAATAATAATAAACAATGAACACGAGGGGTTTGCATTAATGTATTTCTAGTACAGTTCTAGAAACACATCCGTTAAATTTTAGGTCATATAATTGTCTGACACTATACACCAGCGTTACAGTGTTTCTTTACTATTGTCAATATTGTTCTAGATTGCTGGATCGAATTGTGCTGATACACGTGCCTAACCGAAGAACAACGACACATGATGTCAGTCAATCAACTTTGTGGAACCAACGTTTTTCCAAAATTATCTCCCATGTTTCCAGTGCCGTGGGAAATATCGTACAAATTGGCCAGTGGTTGCATACAAGCGATGGAAGAACCTTCCTTGGAGAGTGTTTAGTTATTACAAAGGCAGTGTTTGGAAATTCGGCAAGGCGCAGCAGGTTAGCTGAATGTTGGAGTTGCGTTCTGTTAGCAGCAAGGAAGGTATATGTGAATTTGATTAATATAGGGTGAAATGTATGTATGTGTATGTATGTATGTGTATGTGTGTGTGCCTTGTATGTATGTATGTATGTGTGTATGTATGTATGTATGTATGTATATATGTATGTATGTATATCCGTATATTTCTGTATGCATACATGATATTGTTTGTGCATGTACGTACATGCAATTTGTACTTAAGATGGGCGAGTTGACAACTGCTGTGGAAGATGATGAAATCATTTCTCATTTCAATGAACTGTTGTCGCCGTATGTGTTGAAGAACCAGGCATTTGATGACAATCCATCTTTGGGTACACCTTCGCCTTCTCAAGGTGGAGACAGTCATATTGTGTCGAAAGTTGAAGAGTCACTCAAAAAAGTCATCGAAGGGATGACTGAGAATGAAGTAAGGGTCATTACGTCATGACACACCCACAATTCATTGTTTTGACAGACACGTTAAACTATTGATTTACAATATACATATAAGTGTGATTGGAAAATATACAGTGAGATATTTTTGATATCCTCACTAGTGAGGAAATTGATGACATCATGTTGTGAATTGAACTTTAATTGTTGTTTCTATATGAACACATTTATTATCTAATTTGAAAACACCGAGAATGAGGCAAAAATGAGGCGAATGAACGTAAACATCTTGACATATGCTTAAATAAATACTTTTCATTTAACCATATACTTGCAGGTTAAACAATTTCTGCGTACGGACAGGCAGGCAAATATCGAAGAACGTTACGAGTGTGCGGTTGCTATTCGTCTTGGGAAACTGAGCGAGTGCATGGAAAAACGAGGCATCGAGAAGACTTGGAATGAGAAAGAGGTCCGTGACAGTGTGGAGAATTTCAGATTAGGTATGTATTTTGTGTGATAATGAGTGTGCCTGATGTACATGTCATTCAGTATCTATTTATTCTTTGGTTGCAAGCTGTGATATACAAGATGTTTAATAATAATAATAATAATAATAATAATAATAATTACTTATTTACTTAATTTCTGTTCAATTATGATTTTCCAAAAAGGAAAACGAGCCGGTGAGCAAAAATTCTACTCACCCAAGAAGAAGAACCTGAAAGTAAAGGGGTGTGTCTTGATATGGCGCACTCTTTTCAAGAAGGACGTTCTTGAAGTACTTGACAAAGGTATTGTAAATAACTGTTCATTGTCCTGTACAACATTATATAAATATATTTATTATATAGATGCAAGTGTTTTACCATAAGATATGAGGAGAGCCGGGTATTTTCCATTTCCATTTTCCATTTCTCATTCGCTTCGTTCATTCGTAAAATATTGTTTCACCACTCTAAGATGAAATTCATATATTCGTGCCACTGTGTGATATATCTTTCATATATATGAGTATATCTAATAAGTTTCTGTATATATATATATATATATATATATATATATATACAAACGAGCACGTGTGATTTTGTTCACGAAATGTTGGAAAGTGCTCAATACCATAAAGGTAGAGCGAATAAATATGGTATAGTTTAAGTGGGCTTACCTCAAAATGTTGAGTGTCACAACTGTCAGTTTCACGCGGAGCGATCTTCAGGCAAGGTTGCCTGAAGATCGCTCCGCGTGAAACTGACAGTTGCGACACTCAATATTTTGAGGTTAATTATATATATATATATATATATATATATATATATATATATATATATATATATATATATATATGTTTATGTTTATGTTTATGTTTATGTTTATGTTTATGTTTATTTAGCTTCAAATGCAGATATACTGCAACAGGACAAGAGGTCTGATTTAAACTCTGTTTCTGTGCCAGCAACTAAAGCCAGTAAAGGTAAATTCCACAGTCACAGAACAAGAATATAATTATTTGTATCTTATTTTGCAGAAACAGTATATAATTGATATTTACTATACCCACAGCATTTTCCCTTAGGCCACGTCCACACGTATGCGTTTTCATAGTGTTTTATATTGTTCTTGTTCCTCTGGGGAGCAGAAAACAATGGTCTCATTACCTGAAACAATATGAAAACTCTAGGAAAACGTACACGTGTGGACGTGGCCTTAGTTTGTGTATGTATCGTCAATATTCTGAATATTCTCTTCTTTGCAAAAGAAACGGGTACAATGACAGAACCGACTGAAAGTTGCACAATTGGTATACAAGTCAATTTCATCGACGATACCAGTAAGTATAATAGTTTCCACAACGTATTTCATTTATTTTCTTCATTTATTGCATGTTTGGTTCTTAATATACGATCGAAACATTTCGTAATACTTTTTCTTCTGCTCATGCAGTTGATCGTCCACCCAATGAACGTGCATCGTCTGCTCCACAAGAAGCTCCTTCACATAAAGGTAATAGGCATATACTGCTGTTTGATAAAGTGATCAGTATTTCGGCCTGTATTCCATTTTTGTATTTGCAAGTTCTTTTCAAAATGAATCCTGACTTTTGAACCTGACAAGCTTTATTTTGCTGTTATTTTTTTACAAATAGAAATAGGAACAATGACTGATTCAGAAACTACTGGACAGGTTATCACTGTTGGGTCTGATGTGGATTTTATCAGTCAAACAAGTAAGACTAGTATAGCGGTGTCTAAATGTTTCGATATCATAATTCTTGGTATAATAACCTGAGTGATGATCATAGAAAAATGCTGTTCCATAAATATGTTGCATTATTCACATGTTTTATATATATACCCTTTTATTCTAAATATAGCCTTTTGCAACTCAAATTATATGGATTGCATGCATGGTTTTGTGCTGATTTGTATATATTTATATAGTTTTCAAATAAACATACTTTTTTGCCACTCTAACTTACATTTATTTTACTACAATATGTTAATAGTGATTTCACATCATGGGGCGACATGATTTCATGATTCTTGGCCAGTATCAGATTTCTCAGTGTTTATTTTGTAGGTTCAATTCTACCGTTTCGGGTGCAAACTACACCAGTAACACCACAATTACCCATGCAGCGAGGTCAGAAAAGGAAGGCACCAAATACTTCAAAAGATACTTCTGACCAGTCTCCCAGTAGTTTAGAACAATGTGCAATATGCAGAACCGAAAGCAATGGAGTTTGGGTGGCATGTGAAAAGTGTGAGCAATGGTTCCACTGCCGATGTTTATCGATGCCAACAAAGACAGCAAAAGACGAAGAATTTAAATTTGTCTGCTCAAAATGTACATAGAATTGCTAATTAAACAATGTTCATAAGAATAAAAAAATAAAGGATAAATTATATTAGAAAACAACTTATATGCTGCATTTGCTTGACCAATAGAGCTGTAGAGCTGTAGAGCTGTAGAGCTGTAGAGCTGTAGAGTTGTTGAGCTGTAGAGTTGTAGCGCTGTAGAGTTGTAGAGCTATAGAGCTGTAGAGCTGTAGACTGAGCTGTAGCCGTAGAGTTGTAGAGCTGTAGAGTTGTAGAGCTGTAGAGTTGTAGAACTGTAGAGTTGTAGAGCTGTAGAGCTGTAGAGTTGTAGAGCTGTAGAGCTGTAGAGCTGTAGAGCTGTAGAGTTGTAGAGTTGTAGAGCTGTAGAGCTGTAGAGCTGTAGAGCTGTAGAGCTGTAGAGCTGTAGAGCTGTAGAGTTGTAGAGCCGTAGAGTTGTAGAGCTGTAGAGTTGTAGAGCTGTAGAGTTGTAGAGTTGTAGAGCTGTAGAGCTGTAGAGCTGTAGAGCTGTAGAGTTGTAGAGCTGTAGAGCTGTAGAGTTGTAGAGCTGTAGAGTTGTAAAGTTGTCGGAGAGTTGTAGAGTTGTAGAGCTGTAGAGTTGTAGAACTGTAGAGTTGTAGAGCTGTAGAGCCGTAGATTTGTAGAGTTGTAGAGCTGTAGAGTTGTAGAGTTGTAGAGCTGTAATGCTGTAGAGTTGTAGAGCTGTAGAGTTGTAGAGCTGTAGAGCTGTAGAGTTGTAGAGTTGTAGAGCTGTAGAGTTGTAGAGCTGTAGAGTTGTAGAGTTGTAGAGCTGTAGAGCTGTAGAGTTGTAGAGCTGTAGAGTTGTAGAGTTGTAGAGTTGTCAGAGAGTTGTAGAGCTGTAGAGTTGTAGAGCTGTAGAGCTGTAGAGCTGTAGAGCTGTAGAGCTGTAGAGCCGTATAGTTGTAGAGCCGTAGAGTTGTAGAGCCGTAGAGCTGTAGAGTTGTAGAGCTGTAATGCTGTAGAGTTGTAGAGTTGTAGAGTTGTAGAGTTGTAGAGCTGTAGATCTGTAGAGCTGTAGAGCTGTAATGCTGTAGAGTTGTAGAGCTGTAGAGCTGTAGAGCTGTAGAGCTGTAGAGCTGTAGAGCCGTAGAGTTGTTGAGTTGTTGACAGGGCCGCATTAACAGATTATGGGGCCCTGGGCAGAGAGATGATGGGGCCCCTATATAGGAAAATGTTGGGAAAGGCGGAAATAGGATTTTTGGAAAATAGGTTAAGAATTGTTTAAAACCCAAATATTAGTAACATAGTAACCCTAATAATAGTAACCCTAATATAACGGGTAATATATAGTAACTTTATTATAACGAGTTTTGATATTTAAGAAATGGTTCATGGTTTGGCGTGCTCCATCGAGTTTTAGTATACACCCAACCATCGTCTATTACAAATCCTGCATTCTGATTGGCTACTCAACCGTTGTCTATTCGTGATGGACAACGTTTGAGAAAAATGAAAACAAACCTTAAAAAATATGGCAGTAAACTCTCGTTTTGCAGACGTTTCGGAGGAATTTTTTGAGAGTTTGATAGAAAATTCTATCCCTGAGAAAACTAAAAACGCCACAAAATATGGCATGAAGATTTTAATGGTAAGGAACGAAATACAAATTAAACCGTATTTTATTAATTAAATCTGCTTTTACTTGCCGCTCACGAGTGGTTATTAATAACACAACATTTTCGTCAGTTCGCACTAGAAAAACTGTATTTTTTAGAGTAGGTACAGGGTGTATACTAAAACAATTAGACAACTCGTCCTCGTCTATGCGCGAATAGTCAACTCAGGCTTCGCTTTCGTTGACTATTCGCTCATAGACAACTCGGACTCGTTGTCTAATTGTTAAATGGATGCACGCGGGAAGTTCGGAGAGCACGAAAAAAGCGTTAAGAGTTGGTCGAGGCATAGCCGAGAACAGCGTTGACGTTGTAAGTGGTCCCATGCATATTGAAGTTAATTTTATAGCGTCTGTATGTACAGGGTCAATTAATATGTTTCTTTTCCATAGGTTATAAATAGAATATGGCAGAACAACATGTCAACATCTCTAAATATAAGAGCCGCCATGTTTCCGGTTTACTGCTTCTGGCGGTCTCCAAGTGTAGTTCCCAGACCCTTCTCGTGCGAAATAAAGCAAATTTCATTATCTTGTGTGTCGGGAAGGAAAGTTGTACAGCACATATATCGTTGCAATTTTCACGAGACTATTTAATCGGCACATTATGTTCAGTATGTACATTGTGCAGATACTAAAAACTCAAAATCCAAATATTCTTTAAGTCGTTTCACAATTAATAAACTTTTTTTTTCCTATTGGGCCGGGGGCCCCCGCTCACGCGGGGCCCTGGGCAGCTGCCCCTTTTGTCCATAGGATAGAGCGGCCCTGGTTGTTGAGTTGTAGAGCTGTAGAGTTGTAATGCTGTAGAGTTGTAGAGCTGTAATGCTGTAGAGTTGTAGAGTTGTAGAGTTGTAGAGTTGTAGAGTTGTAGAGCTGTAGAGCTGTAGAGCTGTAGAGCTGTAATGCTGTAGAGTTGTAGAGCTGTAGAGCTGTAGAGTTGTAGAGCTGTAGAGCTGTAGAGCCGTAGAGTTGTTGAGTTGTAGAGCTGTAGAGTTGTAATGCTGTAGAGCTGTAGAGTTGTGGTACGTCGGCACGAACAAAGTAACATGAAATAGTGAAAAGTTACACATTCAAAGGAATAAAATACAGAAGATTTGAGACTTTTAAAACTTTCCATCCAGTTGTAATCCTCATTTTAAAGCCAAATCAGACAAGATAGAATGCATGTGGACGCATGTTATCTCGATTTAATTTTGGTATTTAAATGCTTAATTAACTAAAATTAAAATACTTCGGCATTTCTGTTATTCAGTATTTTGAATGACACTACTTCTCAATGGCCTGTGCTAATTTTTTCTGGAAAACAATGCCACTACATTTTCACTGCAACACACAACCCAATAAAATTCCGTTGTCATGACAACGAAATTTTCAATGTCAAGTGTGTTGCCAATCTTAATCCCCCCACCTCCAGTCATTTATTAAATGCTGTTGTTTCTTTGGGCGCAAACTCAAAAGCAGCAGTGCAAGCTTCTCCTCCTGGTTGTAGCGCTGTAGAGCTCTACAACAAACTCTACAATGATTTGGATATCCTAAAACTTGACGGGCCTACGATTTAGACTAATAGTTAGACAACTTGTCCTTGTTGTCTATGAACAATTAATACTGCGCGGGCCTTGTCGACTATCATGATCAGCTCATAGACAACTCGGGGGCTAGTTGTCTAATTACCGTAGCCTGCATAATTAACTGGGACATTTTCCATCGGAGCGCGATTTCTGACGGCATCGTAAACTCTTTAAATCTGTCGCCTTCTCCCACAATGCAATGATGGTCCATGCGGGTAGGCCTTACCCGCACCTCGTTCCATGTTTGTGAATCAACATTGTATGGTGGGGGAGGGGGGAGGAGGAGGATAACTTATTAACTGTGCAAAATGCATCTTTGCTTAGAATTGATATTGTTGCAAGTTGTCCCAATGTAATTATTCCATGATTGTCCGTCCGTCCGTCCGTCCGTCCGTCCGTCCGTCCGTCCGTCCGTCCGTCCGTCCGTCCGTCCGTCCGTCCGTCCGTCCGTCCGTCCGTCCGCCCGCCCGCCCGCCCGCAAAATCCCACAAAATACTGCACAGTTTTCACGAAACTTTGGCGGAAAAATTGATCATAGACGAAACAATGAAATTTGGTTGAATTCTGTTCAGATTTGGATGAGAATTTATTACTCGGGCTACCGCAGGTAGACGAGTCTAGGTTTCGGTCGCGTTGTTAGTGGTTTTTTTTTGTGTTTTTTGGGGTCGAGATATTGCCCCAAGAGTCTTTGCGAAACCAAGATATCACTTTCATGGCGAGTTGTCTCTTCAACGAAGCTTTTGTTGCCATTTTACCGATGTTTTTGAATATTTCAACGACATTTCTTGGCACACTACACAGCAGTCGTCTCAAACAAAGATGTCAGAGTAGTCGGACTGTCAGCAAATCAAGGTGTATTAAGAATAATTGGAAACTTTAAACTGAAGGAGTGAAGGACGTCAGAGAACAGTCATTGTTTAATAATTGCGAAACCGAGGCGCCAGATGATCAGTGGTTGTCTCTTTTGAATGAAGCTTTTATTGCCAATTTTATCGATGTTTTTGAATATTTGAAACACATTTCACGACAACTACAAAATGCAAGTATAATAATAAGCACCGAATAGAGCAACAACCGGTAAGATATCAATATGTTGAACTGTTCAGTGCATGTCTACATATCGCGTGTCCTATTACATTCGGAAACTAAATATATTAGATTCAGAAAAACGGCCTTGTTTACATTTATAACTATATTAGCAAACCTTCGGCTCTTCATGCACCGCAGCAGTTCATATAAGACCATAGATTGCCATTGCCATGTAGTCTTGTAAGAGGTACGCACAGGCTACGGGAAGCTTTCAGAAATCAGTAGCCCGAGTGAACGCCTTTGGTACGATGTAATCAGGATTTTTTCATTCATATTTGAGTAGGGGGGTGTTGATCAACCTCGTACCCAGGGCGCTGTATGTTTTGTTGATGATTATCAAGAAAACGACTCCATTGAATGACATCAAGTTCAAATTCAATCTGTTCAAATTCAGTTCCCCCCGTAGGCCAACAACCAATTGTACTTATACGCGGTTTAAGAGGCTGACGGAGTGACGGGAACGAAACAGCTATTTCTTTTTAGAAATAGTTTCTTGTTGGTAGTATGCTTATAATTTTAGCTTTTGTGTCAGAATCTCGGACTAGTCCAAATATTTCAGTGTTTTCCCGCTAATCTTTTTTTGAGGTGCGAGCTCGGACGTTGCGCATGCGCAAAATGTTTGACAGCGGTACGTCAAGAACGCGGGCTCTGGGAATGAGAACGAGCCCACGAATATAATGACCATATTTCCCGCCATTAAGATAAAGAGAAGGTCGTGGCTAGATGGGATACTCGCAGTTGAGGTGACCGCGAGGTACTGGGTCCGAGTCATCTTCGGAACAATCATCGGGATTCGGATTTTTGTACTCGGATTTTTCAAAATGGCGGCCACAATTTCAATCCAAAGAGTGGCAAAAACTCTACGAAGACAATAGACGCCTCAACGAAGAACAAAGTAAGAATTTGTAAGAGTAATAAGATTTAAGACTCTAAAGATTTTATTTTATTAAGAATCGTGGTGCAAATTTAGTAAAATGCTTGTAGTAATCTAGACGAATCACGAATTTCCCAATTTCCCATCAATTTACTGAGAAATCACGTTTTTCTCTACAAAATCTCTGTTTTCCCAACAAGTTTTCAAAAAAGTGGGGGGTGTCACACCCAACACACCTCCCGCACGCTACGCCCCTGTATATATGATATAAAATATATGATACATGATATATCATATATTTGTGATATATGATACGTGATGTGATTATTGTGATATATGATATAATATATGTACTTTCTGTCATTTTAATAAGTTCAAGTATTTTAAAGAATACGTAATTACTCTGGTATGAAATCTATACCTATTGATCTCTGCCTATTGATGGGGCCAAGGAAAATTTGAATGACCTCATTTTGAAATAATTTGGTTTTTTTTGAATTTCTTACATGAAAATGGGTTTATAAGAGCTAATTTATATGCATGCAAAAGGATATTAATTTAACAAGCCATTTACGACTAAGGTTTATACTTGTACATCTAGAGGTGAAATTTTCACCTAGGTCAATGAGATGTTTGGACCAGAGTCTTTGGCACACAGGATATAAAGTATCTATTTTTTTTAATGAAATTTAAGTTTCCTTCTATTCAATTGACACCTTATGTTGCATGAAGACAGTTTTTTATGAATTATATCTCAACTATTATCCTATAAAGAGCTGGTTCACATGAGACCGAGTTATACAGTATCTCAGGGGTTGGGATAACTAATTGGGAAACTCTGTTTCACATCTAACATCTGTATGCTACTTAATGTTTTACCCAAGTTATCCCAGCTAACAACTGAGGTATGTACAGTAATAAAGATCAGAATATGATGATATGATGTGTTACTTTTACAAGTTTATTCTACTCCCCCCCCCCCCAAGATGACTCAATAAAAATATTTGAAAGCACAATCTCACCTATTCTATTCTATTCTATTCTACAACTCAGAGATATCATTGGGGTGCATTAAAAAATAATAACTTTAATAAATGGGACAATAACCAATAGAGAAAGTACACCTAATATTCTGTAAATAGAGGATGAATACCACTTTGCACTATCTTGTAAATACTATGAGCAAGATAGAAACAATCAAAATGATATCTTACAAAATGATTTTTGTATAAATTTGCATTATCAAGCTGAAAATGAATTGCTACATATAATGTCATCTAATGATACAAAATTAATGAATATATATATTTTCAAAATTTATTTTATTGTGTCTTGTGAAGAGATATCATTGCCTTGAAACCAGGAATGCTTCAAATGTGTAACACACACAGCCACTACCAACAGCAATGCCAAATGGTAACCTGCAGTTGTTGGTTACTGTCTGGTATTATACTGTAGATACTCAATTTTTATTGACCTCTATATTGATATTATTAATTTATTATACAGTAAATATAATCTATGTAATCTAGTGGTGTAGCCAGGGTCTTGGGTTTGGTGTGTGTGTGTGAGAACCTCGATGTCCTAGGAGGGTCCACCATGCCCCTCCCCCTAGAAAATTTTGGATTTCTAGGGTCTCAGAAACACTATTTCCTGCATTTTGGTGCAAGTATTTAAGAATAATCCGAAAGCAATAAATTACATAATTTTGTTGAAATCAAACCAGAACATAGAATGATACACATCAGAATATCTTTAGATTTATTTATAAACAAGTTGTAAATGTAAGAACAGGTTGGAGGCATTTTGTATAGACCCTTAGTATTGTAATTTATAGCATATGCATGCCTGCTATATATAACACATCACTATCTACTCACTTGGAAAACAACTGTACCCCCCCCCCTACAATATTCTCCATGGATTTAAACATTTCACGAGAACGGTCTCAGAGACCATTGGGGGGGGGGGGGCTGGGGTGACCACACACCTCTCATTTCCCCCTCCCTGGCTACACCACTGATGTAATCTATGTATTCTAATATGTACTGTAATGTAATTTATGTATTATATGTTACCATTATAATAGTTGCTTTAGCAATACCATGTAATAACTAGGTCATTCTAATAAAGCCATGTTTTACCATTACCAATTGCAGTCATGGAGCTGATGGAAGTTGAGATAACTGTCCTTAGTAGGGTTACCCTGTTGCTCAAAATGCAAATGAACTAATATATCTCAGGAGGCAGGGCTATATGGGGGCAGGGACAGATGTCCACCCCACTTTGTTTCACTATATATAGATATATAGATATATATATATATATATATATATATATATATATATATATATATATATATATATATATATATATATATATATATATATGTAAATATATATATATATATATACTGTATATATATTGACAAATATAAGTAACAGATGAGTTACAAATATGATGTTGGATATGAGAGCACTCAATACCATTGCAGGTAGAGCAAAATATAATTAGTTTGAATACAGGAGTCGGAACTCTGAGTTTCACGCTATATGCGATCTTCAGGCAAGAAGGTCTCATATAGCGTGAAACTCAGAGTTGTGACTCCTGTATTCAAACTAATTGTATATATATATATATATATAATTCGTCTAGACTGCTACAACCATTTTACTAAATTTGCACCACGATTTTTAACAAAATAAAAACTTTAGAGTCTTAAATCTTATTACTCTTACAAATTCTTACTTCAAATGTTCTTCGTTGAGTTTTTGCCACTCCTTGGATTGAAGTTATAGCCGCCATTTTGAAAAATCCGAGTACAAAAATCCGAATCCCGATGATTTTTCCGAAGATGACTCGGACCCAGTACCTCGCGGTCACCTCAACTGCGAGTATCCCATCTAGCCACGACCTAAAGAGAAAGCCAGCTGAAAGCCTGAAAGCTCAAAGCAGTGATCAAAGGTTGTCTTCGTGTTGTACGCGGCTTATACATGTTAAGAAATTCGTCAGATTGCTGCCTTGTATTTAAATTCAGGTCCATCTATCGTTAGAAGACATTATATAATAGATATGGGAAGGAAACGTGCCAGTAGTGATGATTTACAAGGTGGTTCCAAACGTGTTTGTACGAACGACAATGCAGAAGATGTTGATGATGAAAATATTGAGAATGATGATTCAACGTCGGAGGACGAAAGAGTTGGCGACTGTTCACAGCGACCTGATTTTATTCCACAGGCGCAACTGGTAAGGATGTTGTTATCTAAAATTCTTAGACTGGGTTCGTCAAAGTGTGGTAAAATGCCAACGTATTTGTAGTACATACAACTTAGACAGGGCGGTTAGCAAGTTGGCGTCTCGATATTTGTTGACAAAACAGTTTTTACAACTTTTGGATATATGAATGACTAGAAAATTTAAAAAAAAACATTCCTGTGGACACTTTTCTGCCTAACTTTGTTCACTTTCCTCGTTATTCTACTACAACAGCCTTGTTTATGAACAAAATATGCTGCTTCTGTAAACAAAGAAAAACTGGCCGCCATTTTGTTTTGCCCACCCTGATATTCAGGAGCCAATCACAATGTGTAAAAATCACTATTTATTAGTGAGGTATGTGCTACTTTTAGCATATACCGTATTAGCATATTAATTATATACAGTGCCTCTTGTGAGTACCATAACCTCTACACACATGTAATGCATGAAATTTTCATGTGTTATGTATCATTATAAAATAAGGTGTCCTCCATGCACGCTCGGATTGGCTGGGCTCCATGCATTTATAAGAGTATGAAGATCATGAATGACGTAAATGGCGTGGAGTGGCGTAGGATGGTGTCACCTGGTGGGAAAATTCTGCGAACTTTCAAAACTATCCCACTTTTAGCTTGTTTTTTCTTCTTCTTATTTTACAAAACAAATAAAACATACCACTCCTGTGCATATGTACACTTATAAAGGTTCATTTGATGTGATTTGAACACGAAAGAAGTGTAACCCCAACTTCTTTCGTATTCAAATGATGTCAAACGAACCTTAATAAGAGAACATATGCACAGAGCTTTATGTTTTATTTGTTAAGTCAATTCCAATTGTGCCCATCCCCCCCCTCCTCCTGGGCCAACACCCGGGCATTAGACATTTTGGAGCAGGGTTCCAAATGAGCAATTGTTTGTGCCTGGGGTTCAGCAATTGAAAAATTGATAGCTTAATTTCAGTTTCACAAGTGGGTGTGGCAGTGGGTGTGTAACCGGATTGAAACAAGTAATAAGAAACTAACAAAGTATATTTTCTCTTTTTTATAGTACATATTATATACTGCTAGTAACAATTAATACATTACATTAAACTTGCTTACTCATAGCATTGTATCAGATTTTGGTCTCTTATGGTCAATGAGGCATGAAACTACTTGACATTGTTAAAAGTGCGAGACAAAACAAAATTTACCACATGTATCTGATCCAGAAATAAATGAATTTCATTATTGCGATGCTCTTCTAAATTTTCTTTTGCATTGGCAAGAAAAGGAATTTATGGTGTTTTGTTATTAAATAACAATTCATATGCCTCAAGAAAAACAGAAAAAATAGTTAGGCAGAAAATACGCATGGAAACCTTGTTTTATCAGTCAGCAAGCAGGCATTAATGCTGATCCCACGCTTCCGGCCATTCATTTCTGCAGTGACACAAATTTTAAAATTATAAACCAAAGGTTGTCTATGGCAGTGTTGCACTTGACCTTTTTCACATGCACTGACTACGCAAGCATCTAGATTATAATAGAAAATGTGATAAAAGCAATGTCTGTCTCGCTCTCAAGGATTTTAAGTGCTCTTTTGGAGCTTTGAATTATTATATTTCTCATCTGTCAGACTGTTTGCGATAATATACATGTAATAGTTACCTCGAAACACTTGCTATCTTGAACTGAAAACTACTACCTCTGAATGTTAAAACACTTCAATACTATTTACTATCCTCCAGCTAATATCTTTGTCTAACAATTTTTTGTTCCCTTGAAAATTCGAATTAGTGGGATTCTACTATGCTTCTCAGCCTTCTATATTAAATTAAACTATAGTGAATGCAGCAACAACAGTTTTGTAGTGCTATGGCATATTAATATCAGTGGAAAATAGAATTCTGTCCAGTTATAGGTGAATTAAGATGTACTGCATCCATGCAAATACTTATCTACTGCATCTGAAATGCACTGGTCAAAGTTTTATAATATTTCCCAGATTATTAAATATCAACATGTAATTAAATCCATTCGTTATTCAATAACCTCCAATCCTGGTCGTCACATCGTGAGTTGACAAAATAAAGAACATCTGCGGACCAAGGATGGGTAAACAATGATATTTATAAGCGCAGAGAGTCAGAGTGAGAACATCCTAGTTTTTTTGGTGTAGAGCCTGAGAACATCCTAGAATTGACAAAAACTAGGACATTTCCAGTTTTCTCCACCCAAAACTAGGACATCCCCAGACTCCATAAACTTAGCAGTGGAAAGGCAAAGACATCTTTAATGCGGATATGTTGACATATAAAGATGAGTAAAGGTGTTAGGTTGCACAGTATTGGGATTAGTAAATTAAACAAACAGCAGGATATTATAGAACAAAAAGCTAAAGCAATCTGCTAACTATGGATACTATAATTTATATTTGACATGTATTGCTTTAAAACTAGACAAACTAATTTATACTTTCTGCTTGCCTAGTTTTTAATTTTTTTGCCTAAATTTGAGAAACCTTGTACTAGGGGTTCCCAGGTATAACTGAGCTCATTTGGAACCCTGTTTGGAGAAAAAAATGACCATGTCCCCACCCCTGGGCAACAAATTCAGGTCTAAACCCCAAATAAAAACACAGATAAATCGCTTCAAATCAACTCAAGAAGCATACAAATAGAAGACAACACATCTTGAACTCAAGGTACTGCTACTTTATTTAAAAAAAATTCGTATTTTAGCTCATTTAACTTCCGATTTACTTGGAACCTTGAAACCTTATATTTCAAATATATTTCCATTAAAATGCCTGCATGTCACCTACTGTACCACAACTTGAGCTTGGGCTGCCTGTTGTGCAAATTAGACATACTTTCCCACAGTGCATAGCAAGTACAAATGTTCCAATCCCAACCCCCGGGTTATGTGCATCTGGTGATAGCCCTACCCCCAGGATTAGCAAAAATGGTGAATGCCTGGGGGTGGGCACAGCTGGAATTGACTGAAACATTAGGCTCTTTACTCATGCCTACACATTTCCACTGTAACAAACTTGTATGCATATGACTCGCAGTTTCATTCACTTATAAAAAGTGAGTGCTTCGTGTATGTTGCGCTTAATTAAATTGCAATGACAATGTAAAACACAAGACTGAAATCTGAAAGTGTATTCAATATACAGTATTTCTTAAGAAGATATATACTGTATTTGATTTATTTTGATGTTAATGTTTCATTCAGTGAAGCTTAGACTGAGTTTATACTTTGTTTTTGGACTTTTGTTGATGTGAAGCACACATTTAAACCAGTAAACTAACTAAACTTCAACTCCAGCCATATGCCAGCTGATGTTTTAGACTCAAACATTTGACACAAACCAAACTCAAGTTAAAGTGTAGTTTGGCATTTGTCCCAATTTGGTTGGATTGACTAGTCAATTTTTGTAACTGGCGCAGACGAATATTTTTAAGAGGTGTCCGGAGATAATTTTAAACACAAATACACTTGCAACATACATACATACATGTATATGAAATTCGCTTTACAGTCAATTTGCTACAAAATCATTTTGCGACAAGTCCATTTGGCAATCGCCATGACCAGACACTTACTACGGCTGGATTCTCAAGTATTTTGTTCACTAGGAAATTCTGTACTTCAAATGTTAATATCTAAAATCTCAGCAGTTCACGCATGGCATCATGCCTAATCAAATTATGTGTGCCGAGTGTGTTTATTTATTCTCACAACACAAGTATAAAGCTGGCTACACAAAAGATGCATTTCACTAGGAATTGTCAAATGAATGTGTCTATAGGCTATAAAGTCTGATCTGATGTCATGCCAAGTAACTTTCCTTATGAAAATTCTGGTCTGGTTTACAGTAGTTTTGAAATTTAAAAAAGATCACTGCTAATTGCACTGTAGTCTGTGGTATTCCAATACTGACAGCTGAACAACCATGGATAGATAATAGATAGTTTATTGTATAAAACCTTGCGGCCAAAAGGCTGAATTATGTTAAATATTACAAGAGTATTACAAATATTTAAAAATATGCTATAAATTAAAATATACACCTAAGAATTATGCTCACATCAACTATACATCTTTAATGAATTATGTATAATAAAACTGTTCCTGAACCTTTGGGTACAGAAAGTGACATTAAACTTGTGCTCCTTCCTCAAGTTAAAAGCGTTACTGTTGTAAGTAGGAAGGAGGCCGTGTAGTCCATGGCTGTCATGGTCACAATGTCTTGAAAAAGTTTGTCTGTTAATTCTTGTCGTCGGATATGTAAAGGTTGAAGACCTGCAAGAGATAGAGCCTCACTATATGGTACCCAAGGAAAAATAATTCACATTGCTCTTTTTTGCACCATTTCTAAATCGTTTGATAAATAAATTGTTAAACTATTGTGAAAAGCCGGACACGCGTACTCTGTGATAGGCCTAATACAAGTGCTGTAAAACTGGACAAGTTCACTGGTGCCAACTTTGGATCTTTTCAGGTGAGTTAGGAAATACCTAACTCGTGCAGTCTTTTATCTTCGATCCTAACTTATCCTAACATGCATGCCATGCAGTCTTTTATCTTCAATCTTAAGTTTGTTACTGCAAAGTGTGAGTGGGAACTGTTCACGTCAGTAAACTTTAATTCTATACCAGACATGTCAGATTCATGAATTCTGGTCCAGTAACTTAAGGTCCACTGGTAACTTATGTAGGTACAGTTTACAAAAGTGTTATTTTCTGTTAGTGCCATATATCATAGTGAGTGACTCGAGAGTGTCCAATATGTTTATCAAAACAACTCCATCTGGTGGGGCTTTTATTCTGATATCAGTTGAGCGAAAGCGGCATTCAAATTTTGCATAAAAATATAAACGATCAATCACGTTTACATGTATATTATGGATTGAGTAAATATCACAGAATGATGGAACGAAAGCTACAAATATACAAGGAACGTATCAATGAATATGCCCTTGGCAAAGTCGAACGGTGATGAAATCATGGTAAGATTTAATATAAAGCATTTTAGTTAACACGATCGGAACTATTCAGAAGTCCATCAATGGATTGAACCTTTGATGCTCTTGATTACTCCAGTCTGTCTTTATATAATGTTGTAATTTTCAACCTTCTTCATTTGAAAGTGTTACCACATTTACTCGTTTCACTCACGATTATTTGAGTAAATAGTAAATACATGCGTAAAGTTGATGCGTAATTTACGAGTGAATGGAAACCAGCTTGCTGAAAATACTCACGAGTGTCAAGTTCACTCGCGACGCACCATGCGCGCGTAGAGGTTATATGACTCACGAGCGGTACTGTGCGGTACACGAGCGGTACAAATCTGGCAATCTGATCGGCTGAGCTACTAGTGGTCTATTGGTGATAGACCACTAGTAGCATTATCTAATGACAAACCTTATAACCGGAATATTCCTATTCAAACCAATCAGAAGCAACAATATATTTATGCTTGAGGGAAAACCTGAAAACTAGGCTAAAAAATCAAACCTGCATTTGCTAAAATGTTTATGCAAGCAAGGAAAACATTGGCACCAAAGGAATAGAAAATTATTCAGTTTGACATTCTTAAATAAGAAAATTACTTATGCCTATGGAGTATATTCTACACCATGGTTGAAGCAAAGTAATTCCAATCTCGTTTTTTGTGAGCGTTTTTTATGATATGCTATGGCATCAAGTTTGAATTTTGAATTTAATATATTTGTCGCTAATTAAAAATGACAGGAGAAAGAAACAGGGCATAATGCCCCAATTGACATCCAACTCCTCACATATTAACTATGGATAAAATATGTTATGTACACTGTTACATTATAAAATATAAAAAAGAAAAGAAAAACTACTGTATTATCTTCCGTCCGGAAGGACATAGTCAGTTTCAAGCTTTTTAGTATAAACTTTTTGTAAACCATTTTTAAAAAGATTAATATTCAAGAGACTTTTGCAGTCTTTAGGAAGTCTATTCCGTAATGCAGTCACCCGGAAAAAGTACGAATTCTTCAAATACTCTTGCTTAGCGAACTTAATTTTGTAATTGTCGAGATCAAAGTTCCGTGTTTTATAACGCTGTTTTTGCGAAGTTGGCTGAAAGTACCTGGAGTGGTTTATGTCTGATGAACCGACTCTTACTTTGAATAGAAGTATTAGGTCGGCCTGCTCTCTTCTGTACTCGAGCGGCAGCATAGACAAACGCATCAGGCGTTGCTTGTAACTAGTGTCTTTGGGATATCCAAGTATAAATTTCGTTGCTCTCCGCTGAACCTTTTCTAGCTGGACAAGTTACTCTACATTTTGTATGTGGAGACTTCAGCAAATGAAAAGGTAAAACTATCTTAAAATTTGGAACAATTTTTTATTGTTTGATAAGATTGTTTTACATTAAAGAAAAGTTGTTTATATAGTTGATACTACTGTAAAACAATTAGACCACTCACCCTTGTTTTCTATGAGCAGATAGAAAACTCAGGAAACTCAGATTCATTGTCTAATTGCTAAATAGCAACCTGTCAGAAAGCACAGAGCAATTAACTAGTTCTGAAGAAGTGCTATATAGGAGGTGAACAAACTATCGAACTATACTGGGTATTAATAAAAACAGATATACACGTATATATATATATATATATATATATATATATATATATATATATATATATATATATATATTGAGCGCTCTGGCATGGTTTTGATGTCCCACATTTTGTGAGGCATCAAAGGTGACTCATAAGCAGTTACCTTCATCCTGCTCATCAGCACTACACTGATGAGGCCCGAAAGGCCGAAACGGTACCGTCTGTAGTTAGATATCGCTCTATGACCTTTAGGTCATATTGAGCGCTCTACAGGATAAGCCATTGCCGCTTACGCATTGTGCGCACGCTCACTGCTTGCAGTTTGAGCGGTCTGGCATGGTTTTGATGTCCCACATTTTGTGAGGCATCAAAGGTGACTCATAAGCAGTTACCTTCATCCTGCTGAGGCCCGAAAGGCCGAAACGGTACCGTCTGTAGTTATATATATATATATATATATATATATATATATATAAAGTTTTATTTATTTTTGTAAGCCCCATTACTTTCGTAGACCTTATAATGCACAGTGCGTATAGTGCCTTCACTGCCTTGCAGGGTCCAAATTAGCACTCAAAAACAACTTTCCCTTTTTTTTGAAAAATATCTCATTAGCTCATTAGAATACTCATTTTACGATCTCCCCTGAGAGTATGAATTTTTAGACCGTCACAAAAGCGAATGTGCATGCATGCAGTGATTTTGCACTGGTAAAGAAAGAAAATGAAAGGTCAAAACTGTATCATAAATTTTGTATTAAGATGATTATATATATTATCTAAGTGTATAATTCAATAATTCTAAGTTATTATCAGGTCTCTCTGGGAAAGGTGCTCAATGATGCATGCTTGCACTCTTAAAACGTGCCTCAAAATGGCCAGCAAGCTTGGAAAATCCAGCACCTTTTATCAAATATCTTACAATAAATAAGAAATTTAAAATAGTTTTAAATACACTGTGGAAACTAGAAGTGAATAAACACTATAAAGCTTGGATGTTTTCACAATAAATTTTGCGAATGTTTTGTTTGATCGAATTGTGCTTGATTGTTGACTGAGCATTAGTACTGGAACTAAGCTGCTCAAGCATGTGGTTACTACTGGTAAATTTACTCCGGTTTGAACGTGGACACCGTCACGCGTAATGTTGCTAAGCGGAAACTGCGAAGTTACTAAGGCCAAACGGCATAGTTTCTTCGCGCAAACGTCGCGTTGTGGGGTTTGTCAGCGTAATGGCCGATCGGAAAAGCATTGTGGAGTTCTTAGCTTTAATTATGTAAAGATGAGTTATAAAGTTGCCCACATTTGCTTTGAGAATTTGGTTTCCCACGTGAAACGTGTGTCGTCAAATTACACCTGTCCACTCTCAAACCGGAACTATAGTATTATGTCCTGATATATTATTATTAAAATTCTCCAAACAAAAATGGCACTGGCCACTGGGTTTGGTTTCTTTGTTGGCGGCCTACTATTGGGAGTCCAAAGTGCTCATTTTAGAGCACCTTACTACTTTTGCGAGCTCTTTTTGTCACGCTTCTGTTGTTTCTTCCCAGAGAGGCTTGCTATTATGCTATTTACAATTATCAATTTAGCTAAATAGTATGCTGTGATGAACCAAGTAAATATATGACATTCTTGTTGATCTCTGCCATCTTCTTTAAATCTCTTCCTATCGATGATACACTCACAATTCAGGATTTAGGCCTAAACTTGTCTCCAACAGTCTGAATGTCCGCTCGATTGATTGAATTCTTGTTGAAATTCCTCATGGACAGAACATCTTAATCTCTCCACCCTTTTTAATACCATCTCCACGAAAACGTTTTATCAAGGTAACGTTCAAATCACATTCTCACTTTTCCCCAGTCTTTCGTTTAGCCATTTCAGATACACCTGAGACGCAAGCTATACAGCTTTAAACAGTGGGCCAAATATATGACATTCTTGTTGATCTCTGCCATCTTCTTTAAATCTCTTCCTATCGATGATACATTCACAATTCAGGATTTAAACTTGTCTCCAACAGTCTGAATATCCGCTCGATTGATTGAATTCTTGTTGAAATTCCTCATGGACAGAACATCTTAATCTCTCCACCCTTTTTAATACCATCTCCACTAAAACTTTTTGTCAAGGTAACGTTCAAATCACATTCTCACTTTTCCACAGTCTTTCGTTTAGCCATTTGAGATACACCTGAGACGCAAGCTATACAGATTTAAACAGTGGGCCAAACGACCAAACCATGAAATGGTGTTATCTTGTTTGAAGTGTGATCTTTTTTGACATGCAAAGTTGAAACAACGAAACTCAAAGGCAAGACTTCCTGCGTGAAACAGCGATTTCGCGAAATATATAAAACACAAAATGGCATTGTTAAATGAGCTTCGCAACTTTCAGAAAATATTGCTTTGCAGATTTTCGCAATTTTCAAAATCGCTTCACAATTTGTGATTTAAGTTCTAATAATATAGAGGGCAAACCGACCGTGATAAGGTACATGTACTTCGACATTTTCTGGACATAATATAGTTCTTAAATAATTTTGCCTGCTATATTATTAACAGCCAATCGCATCAGTTCTTGTAAAATTAAGGTTTAATTTCAGTCGTGTTTTCAAAATCCTACAAATTATCCTCGTCGCTTCGCGACTCGGGCAATTTTGTAAAATTTTGAAAACACTCGTGAAATTAAACCTTAATTTTCCTCGGCCCCATGCCATTACCTATACTAATTCGGACTCTGCCTTTTTTTCAATTTGGCCGACTGAAAGTGATGTCATAGTCTATACTGAAGCCCTAGAGAAAGAAACACATACACCTGCTTTGATGTTATTCTATTACCATTTTGGAAATACAAACCTTAATATCACTATAAATAAAACTTTACATTCAACAATTCACTTTACATAGAATCCATATTATTATGCATTTTAAACTCTATCTCAAATTTGATTGGCTAATAGCCTATGGACAACCGTCTATTGTCTGTAGATAAATTACGTCAACCGACTGACAATGGCTTGCTGAGTGGCGAAGCCAGTTGCCGCCATGGCCGAATCTTCAGGAAGATTCGCTAGTTTAACCGAAAATGATTTACAGAATCTGTTAGATCAAAAGGAAGCGACGAACACCAAACGTGTGACAAAGACAGCTCTAACAGCTTTTAACGAATACTTGAAAGAAAGACGAATAAGTGAGCCGCAAGACAAAGAGTCCATTGCCAGTGTTTTGAAACTGTTTTACGCTGAAGCTAGAAAACATGATGGAACTTCTTATTCAAAAAGCACGCTGACTGGTATGAGATTTGGTCTTAACAGACATTTCAAGTCTTCCCTCGATATAGATATCATCAACGACCCAGCTTTTACCAATGCAAACAAAGTTTTTGCTGCAAAATGTGTCGAACTCAAACGACTAGGTTTCGCCAAAGTTGAGCATACGCCGCCGATATGCGAAGAAGATCTACAAAAGTTGTACGAGAGTGGTGTGTTTTGTGTAAACAACCCGACAACACTGCAAAATAAAGTATTTTTTGAAGTGATGCTATACTTTTGTCGTCGCGGTCGACAAAATCTCCGTCAACTAAAAAGACCCGATTTTCTCTTGAACACCGATGCCCAAGACAACAGGTATGTTTGCAAAACCACAGACGAATTAACGAAAAACAGAAGGGAAAACGACGAAGGCTTCGAGGGAGGTGTGATGTTTGAAAAACCTGGCACTGCAACTTGTCCTGTAAATTCCTTCGATACGTATGTCAAACACCTAAATCCATGTAATGAGTTTCTTTTCCAACGTCCAAAGAAGAAAGATTTAATAGTGGAAAATTTACCGGACGAAGTGTGGTACGACAACATGGTTGTAGGAGAACGCACCCTCGGTGAAAAGATGAAAAATATTTCCAAACAAGCAAATCTTTCAAGACTTTATACAAACCACTCCATAAGAGCCACATCAGTTACTATCTTGGATAAATCTGGATTCGAAGCAAGACACATCATGGCAGTAAGCGGGCATAAAAACGAAGCAAGTATTCGGAGTTACAGTAAAACAGACATTTCAACCAAAAGAAGAATGTCGGAAACGCTGTCGGCTGAGTTAGTTGTCCAAGGTGTCAGTCAGGAAATACTTCCGAATCAAGAACAGTCATCTCCTAGTTTAACCCTTTCCCAAGAAGAGGTTTTTATCCAAAATACTCACACTGAAAATAGGAGGACTTTTAATTTTTACAACTGCAATGTCAATATCTCGCAGTGAGTGAAAGTTAACTTTTGCTTGTTTTGAACCTCTTTGTTAATAAATGACATATAGTTAAGTGGATTTGCTGCACTTTAAGCGTTTCCTTTATTTGACGGGTTTATCGTTTATTTTTTTCTGGCCTATTGTTTATTCATGATAACATCACGAGTTCAAGGTCTTGTAATGTTATAACGTAAAGTTTTTCTATAGTAGAAAAAAGCATGTTGTTGAGTTGTTTATCTTGTGTCGTTCAAATTACATTTTTAGGTGTAAACGCACATTACATGCATAATAAAACAATTATTGGATTCGGTTTTAGCATGACACCGAGATTTATCAAGGCCTCGGTTTGTGTTATTCGCCTCAGCCTTCGGCTTCGGCAGATAACACAACCTCGGCCTTGATAAATCTCGGTGTCATGCTCAACCTCATCCAATAATTGTTAACTGTATCAGTAATATTGTATTTGGGGTGACATGCACTTTTACTATTGACTATATGCATGACAAAATTACTGCATTCTGATTGGTTGAGAGGAGTGTAAGTTAAATCATTAATTGCACTCTGGCGAGTGCAAATTAATTTTACCATGATATGATGGTAACAGTGGTAAAATTCAAAGTATTATGGTGGTTGCTTTTGGAGTGGACAATTACAGGTATATTATCTTTAGTGTACCACAAGTATTGAAAAAATCAACGACTTACATGCACTATGAATAGTTACACTAGCTTAGATGAATTAATAAATACATAGTTCACCTAAACTGAAAATTTTTATTGTCAAGTATAAATGAAAGAAGACGTTTTTAGAAGCTTGGATGAGTACGAAGCGGACGCTTGCATTCGCATGGTTAAGTATTGTATTTTGTTCAGTACGTTTGATGATGTTTGGTTTCTTCCAGTTGCTTGCAAAAAAATTTCTTGTTGAAAAATTAACTGACTAGTTGAAAGACCGTTGTTAAAATTGTTTGTGATCATATTTATAGCAGTTAATTAAACACTCAAATAAGCAAAGAAATTACAACAATGTAGTCATCACATTGTAATTTTGTCATGAATATTATAAATAAGTAATCATATGATTTTGCTCGTGATATTTCAAAATTTATCGTGATACCTACGGCTCGTGCAATTTTAGTCCAATTTCAAATATCACTCACTCGTAGTGTAAAATCATTTCACTCACTATCATATGATTACCTATGCTAATATTTTTTTTGCAGACCGAAGCTGAAAGTGGGATTATTGAGAAGGTTACTGTTCAGAACTTCATGTGTCATTCAAATTTAGTAGTCAATCTTGGACCCAATGTGAATTTCATCATTGGCAGAAATGGAAGTAAGTTGTAGCAGCAGTGATAACCTAGTACAGTAGACCGATGTGAATATATCGGTATTTTCAACGATCAAATTTTCGAGAAATGTAAACGCGTTTTAGATCATATGGTATGTGAGGTAAACTTGTAAATAGCACAAAACGGTATAAATAGCAGTTGCGTTACTTGCGTGTCTTCATACGACACTGAAAAAGTCTAATGGTATGCAATATGCAACTTGTACATCGTTTTTGCCCAAACAGTAATTTTCAAAACGATATGCCAAAAAATATTTATCGGCCGCCTCGTCACCTAAAGGTAACGTGTTGTAATGTAGCGGAACATTTTACGACATAACAGAAGGTTTATAGTGTAGCCGAACGTGTTATAACGCGGTGTACCGTCTTACAACATATAGCGTAATGTCTTATGTAGCGTAATGTCTTACAACGTAACGCAATGTCATACTGTATGATGTAGCGTAATGCCTTACAATGTGACGTAATGTCTTATATGATGTGGCATAATGTCTTAAAAGGGAGCGTGATGTCATACAATGTAGTGTAACGTCTTACAACGCAGCGTAATGTCTTACAACGCAGCGTAATGTCTTACAACGTAGGGTAACGTCTTACAAAGTAGCGAAACGTTTTATAGCGTAGCGGAACGTTTTATAACGCCGCGTAACGTCTTACAACGCGCGCTTTGTTTTAAATGACGTATCGTAACATTGTAAGGGGACGTCTTATATAACCCAGTGAAACGTCTGGTTTCAACACATAGTTTTGTCATCGCGCGCCTGACTTTAATAAGGCGAGCGATGTCCCGCGCACCTCCAAGAAATCGTGTAGCCAGGTCTGCTCAAAGCGCAGAAATTATTTAAAAACATGTTGTATACTGTATCTGGAGGTATTGTATCGGGCGGCGACGCAGGCTACTTTTAACACTCGTTTTTCCCCTGACTAATTCGAACCCGGTCTAATGAAATCGATTCAAATCTATATTTCAAAGCACTAATCACATTTTGACAGTTGATTGAGAAGACACCCTTTATCTTGCGACAACTCGTCAGTCATTCCCACGTTTTGTTCAGTAGTATAGGATATGGGGGTACGAGGCCAGTTTGTAAATTGGTAAGTGGTCGCTGCCATCACTTTTTTCATGCCTCGGTACCATCACTTTTTTCCGCTAAGTCGCCGCTGTCGTCACTTTTCTCTCTCTAGGTTTCTGGTACCATAACTTTTTACACCGGTAATTCCCAACCGCCTGTCTAGGTCGCCGGTACCACCGCTTTTCCCAGCAGTGAATCCGAGTTTCCGCTACCGTCACTTTTTCCCTGTGGGTGTGCCCTTGGCCCAAACGGTAGTCCTGTGTTTAGCCCCAGGGTTGGTCGTATAAAATGTAACCATAAATTTTCCATTTTGGAGCCCATCCCCATACCATCACTTTTCCCATTGGTTGGTACCATCGCTTTGCCCAGCCGTTGGCCCAAGCCGGCAGCCCCCCAAGTAGTTGGCCCGTTGTGTAGCTAGGTGCTTGTCCAAGGGGTTTATATAAATAGAGAAACTTAACAGAACCCTATATGAGTTTTCCCACACAAATGTGTTGATATCCCAAGTCCTATAGAAGGTTAAAGATTGTTAAAAACGATCTTTTTTAAAAACTTACGCAAACCGATAATTAGTCTTACGCGTAATAATTTTTTTCATAAACGGTCATACTTAGGCCTGGTTTAGACGTCGAAGTTCCGTCGCATTTAATTCGTCGAATTTAATGCGACGATTATGCGACGGAAGTGACACAGTTCGGTTTAGACGTCGAATTTAATGTGTCGCATTTAATGTTACGGTTGAAATTTAACGCCAAATAGCTCTTAAGTTGGTGTTTCGAGTTTCGAATTACCGCGCATTCCAATTTGCATGGCACCCAGCTGTTAAGAGAAACGCCATGTTTTTATCTTCAAGTGAGTATATCAAAAAGCTAAAACGCAAAGAAGACCTTCAGATGCTCTCTGTGTTTCAACATGTGTTGTTAAACCTTGGCGTTGGTCTCCCGTTTGTCGTTAGTGAATGTATAAGCTTTTGCTTAAAGCTCTCTCATTCTTAAAACTCGATTAATGTGTTGCTTTCGGCTAGTCCGACAGTTTTCTTCAGCCGAAAACTCCAATACCTTTAGCAAGTAACCCTTTATTGCCACCCAACTTCATACTAATTGTTTTCGTCCGTCACAAAACATTCTGGACGATACAAACAAGTACGACATGTTGAAAATGATCTTCGTGGGGCCCACGAACTGTAAAATTGTTGGGTATTGAGGGATATTGTAGGATAGAAAAAGTGATTATAATAATTTATGCATTTTATTCGACTGTATTTTATGCGACGTCTAAATCAACGTCGCATTTCCGTCGAATTATGCGACACAGCTCGTCGCATAATTCGACAGCGTCGAATTAAATGCGACACGTCGAATAAAATCAGTTTAGACGTTGCATTTCCGTCGGATAAAATTGGTCGCATTAAATGCGACGAATTAAATGCGACGGAACTTCGACGTCTAAACCAAGCCTTACACAAACCGATAATTAGTCTTACGCGTAATAATTTTTTTCATAAACGGTCATACTTACGAAAACCGGTAATTAGTCTTACGCGTAATAATTTTTTTCATAAACGGTCATACTTACGCAAACCGATAATTAGTCTTACGCGTAATAATTTTTTTCATAAACGGTCATACTTACGAAAACCGGTAATTAGTCTTACGCGTAATAATTTTTTTCATAAACGGTCATACTTACGAAAACCGATAATTAGTCTTACGCGTAATAATTTTTTTTTCATAAACGGCACTTACGTAGGAGTTAACCCCGTCTTCCAACAAATATCTATTATCGTCAAAACATGAGAGTGATATTTTATTAATTTTATAGCTACCCATGTTCATTTTTGAAATAGCTGTTTTTTATTAAATATCGTGTTTGATCTGTTTCTTAGTAACAATCTTTTTTATCCATTTACAGTTGTTGTTTTAGTAAATTAAATGAAGTATAATTTCAGCTGCAGTCAGACTGAATTTGCATAACTTCTGCAGGTGGCAATTTCTGTTTACTTTTTATGCTGATATATGTCTACCGATTATCAGTCAATAAACGCAAATCCCCACTTGTAAAACCACTCGTCTAAGGCTCTGATGAGATTATGTCCATAGGCATAGCTGCTAAGCCCATCATCAAGTATGTACCTCTTATCGTCAAAGCAGCTGAGCGAAACCTTGTTAACTTTGTAGGAGCCTAGCTGATGATTAACACTTCTTATAGTTTTCATTTTATGCATTATCTGCTTCTGACCCAGTAGCGTATCTTTATAGTCGTTATGTTTTATATCCTTACTTATGACAACCTTCTTAATACCCTTAGCCTTTTTATCTCCTTTGTCATTATCTTTTATATAAGAGTACATCTTACTCTTCAACCCAACAAATTCTATGATGGGAGTCCCAGCTGCCTCATCCTTCATCTTGCCTATGACTTTCTTATTTTCTATGAAGTAATATTCGGAGTCCACCGGATAGTCACTATTGTCAAACTTGTCATGGTCAGAGTGGAAGTCTTTATAGACATCCACAGCAGAGATCTCATATAGTAGACTATCAGTGTCGGTGAAAAGTAGCTTGGCCTTAGAACCATATAAATTTCCTATGTATCTATAGTGGAAGTCATACATCAGGGTCTTAGACATGTCCAGTATACACATCCCAACGAAGGCGGGTCTGTTTAGTGTCAGACATTCCTTAATTTTATGTACAGCAACCAGGTTCTCGTTAAATATTTTACTACTTACGAATGTTGGCTTAGATACCAGTTTAAGTAGTTTACCTGGACTAGTTACAAGTTTAACGTCCACCCTTTTCCTGAGGTTTTCCATAGTCTTACCGAAGATGCTATTGTTCATTAGTTTAAAGAAGTTTTTCTCGAACGCATTCCTCGCATGAGCCCTCTTCTGGGTGTTGTAGTTAATATAGTGCTTTAGCCATGGGGACTGGTCAAATTCCAATGCCCTATGTATTTTCTTAAGCTTCATCCCTAGTTCTAGGTATAGCCTCAGGTTCCTGTAATGTAGAACGTACTTACTCTTATCCATTAGGTTGGGGATCAGTTTGTGGACTGTGCCTATGGATATGTTATACTTATCTTTTATGTTATAGCAATAGTCTGACAACATATCCGATTCAACTTTAAGCTTTTCGGGGCCAGAGGAAAGTCATTGTGTTTCTCATGCAGTTCGTCCGGGTACTCCAGATCGACCTCGAGTATAAGACCACGGTCAGACTCATCGCCATACTTACTCAGGTCAACCTTGTCATCGTCAAACCACTTAAACCCGCCAGTCGGTAGGTACTGACTCATGGCCCATCCATAGAGGTTAGCATCCAGGTACATAAGATACTTACTAGGCAGCTTCTCATCATATTTTTTCATGTACTTATTATTGGCCACCCCATACCTGTTCGCGATATATGATGTACCACCCCTTAAACCCTTTTCAATGAACTGGAACATATTGATATCAGTCATCAGCTCAATTTTCACGCCAGTCATTTTTAGCATTGCGTCCCAGGACAACCCGGGACTGGAAAAGTAGTGACATGGGTCCAGCTTATAGTACTGCAGGCAGGTCTTCCTAAAGTTTTCGAAAACATCAGCCAGCAACAGCACATCTGACTTCATATACAGGTCATGGTACTCTCCCATATTCCCCAACCTGAAAGTTCTCCAAACCTTATGAGCATGCGCATAGTCATCGTCAGAAATGTGCTCGTTATTCAGGATGCTATAGAACTCATCCTTGGTTGGTAAGCAGGTGTCCTTAAACTTTTCGAAGCTGCTCATGTAATCATATGGGTACACTCCCTTACGGGTCATCAGATCAAATTCCCCACCCTTAAACTCCTCAGACGTCAGTGTAAACCTATCCTTAGGTAAGTTGTCAACAAGACGTCCCAGAGCACTGGACATGAACTGGAAGCTATCTATAAACACTAGATGTCGTCCCAGCATGAATGACATATACTTCTCCATGTTGTTAGGTATCACGTTTATATCCATTCCAAATTTACCTATCTCCTGCATTATGAAGTGGCTGTCATAACCCCTTAGGTTGTGGAAGATTACTGGAATCTTGTCAGTCATTCTGTAGATCATATTACATTTGCTGTGGGCTGATCCCCTATATTTCCCAGTTATGTGGCAGTGATCTCTAACCCTTATATCTGAGTCCACATAACTTTTATCACATATGTGGCACTCTGCTGATTTTTCATGTTCACCAATCTCAGCTTTAGTCATAGTCATATCTTTGTTAAAGAATTTTTCCTTGACACTCTGGCAGTAGGCGACTTCCTTCAACATCCTTTTCATACATTTATAAACAGCCTTCTCACCCCTATAAACCTTCACCGGTTTACTAAAGCTACCATCAACACAGCAGACCACCTTGTACGCGAACCCACAGTCTACATGTTTCTGGTACTCTTGGGTGTATGATTTTCTATCATCTGGACTGGGTGTATTATTATGTGCCACCACAGCTTCAAAGTCAGCGTATATCACGAAGGGTACCTCAACTTATTATCGAAGGGTACCTCAAATTATTTCTTTAAGTGTCCTTATTTTTCCACCTTAAGAATATAGGACATCTGCAATCAGTGTCCCAACCCAACTCCTTATATACAGATCCGAGTACATCCATCACGCATGTCCCTGACATCCATAAGTAGTGTAAGACCTATGCGACTGGCCAACCTTATTATATAGTAGCTATACCTACTTACATTTTTTCTTATCAGGTTAAGTCTCATCAATACTGACACAACCTCCATGAAATCAGCTGTCAGCATTCTCTCATCAGAACTCCTGACAACTCCTAATATCCTCTTAGCGAACCACTTATTTCTCTTATGCACTGACTTTTTCCTGCTCCACGACATTAGGTCCAGCTCTGGCACAGGTACTGTGAAAGGTCCTATAAAACCACAGGAAGTACAGGTTGGGAAACCATGACAGTTGATACGGTAACCACGAAGGGTACCTCAAGCTGCTTACGGTGGTTTATGAATGTGAGTGTGTTATCACCCTCCTTAGGCATCTTTATAGCCTGTTTACCATTCACCTCGATACAGTTAACAGTATGGGCTGACAGTATAGCATCTGAGCTGAAGCACTGTAGGCAATGCATGCAGAAATGCTTTCTCTCCTTATGCTTAGTCTTAAGGTACATGAACTTATTAAAGTCTTTAATCAGCACATAATGCCTATCAATCAGCAGTAGGTTCATGCAGCGCTCATGGTTATCCTTGGACACATAGATTGGGTAAGTCTGCCCACCCTCATACCCGAACACATTTATGCGTATACTATTCTGCGCTTCTATCTTACCATACTGTCTGCTTGCGACTGGGAATTTCACGCCAGTGTAGTCCAGGGTCGGTAGTAAGTACTTATCAGTTCTCTTGATTCTCTCTGGGTGTTTATTCTGTGGGTTTAGGTATCTAATATGACACCATCTAAAACATTCATTATCAATGTTCTTTATATTTATTAGTCCTTTTGCAGAGTTCCTCAACTCCATTGGCAGTTCTACATAACTGCTGCCCTGTAATGGACTATAGGATACTACATTAAGATAGTGGTTAAGGATTCCGTCTATAACCCAACCACTACCTTCAGAGGTCCACGTCTCATACAGGTTCAGCATATTTTTACCTCCCACTGTAGCTAAAGACTTCAGGTGACTTTTGTCTGTGGCTACGGCAGCTTTACTTCCGAAGTAGACGTCCTTAAAAAGAAAATCACCATCATCTTTTTCCTTCTTTAGTTTTATCTTCAGCATTTCCGCGAACTTTATGCCCCCCATATCCTCCATCTCAGTCTCAAGCACTCTGCAGACTAGGCTTCTTGTTTGGTCTATCTCAGATTCAGGATCACCCCTGTCTAGAACACTAATTTCCAGGCCTCTGGTGTAACCCTTAAGAGCCCTTCTAGCCTCCACAACTCCCAGCTCATCATGAAGATCCTGTCTACGTCTCGCTAATGTACCCACTGATCTGTCCATGTTACCAGCATCTGATGATATTTCTTTAAGTGGGTTTATGTTCTTAACCGTCCTCTTCATACTATATCTGTATATTTTTATTTGATAATTTAAACGCACTATATCTTCTACAGTAATTATATGGAAGATGTAGTATCTGCGAGAATCTTAAGGATCCGTAAGCAGATAGAAAAACTGGTAGATGAAGTTTTCAATCTAATTGAGATGGAGAGGGAACTGACAGACAGATATATTAGATTTTTAAAGTGTAGGAAATCCTGTGGAAGTATTTGCAGTGATTACTAAGCGTGACTTTGTTACGGAACTTCCTACTGCAGTAAGAGCATTTTACTCTCACCCCTATCATATACTCATCAATGCATCTATGTATCTCGTCATAATTGTATGACACTAAAGTCTTATATCCATTGTTAGCCAGATTGTCTATAAACGACTTCTGCCTGTCTGAACAGACCCCCACACCTTTCGGAGTCTTCAACTCTATAGCCAGACCGGTGTAATCCTTATGCCGGTTACCTATAATAATATCAGGTTGTCCGCTTTTATACCCCTTTTTCCAGCTAGTTATCCTTTTTGATTTTGTGTCCTGATTTTCCCCTAGACCTGGTATGATTATAGCGTTCGGATTGTACTCTCTTATATATCTAATCACCTGATGATGCAGGTCAGCCTCATTCATTAATGACAGCTGGTTACCAATAATCCTGGGTGCTATGTACTGTCCAGTTTTCCTTATGGATGGTAGAACATCCCTAAATACCCAGTTCTTAAACCTCTCTGCTGAGGGTAGCTTAGATGAGAATACCAGACTATATACTCCAGGCTCATTTATCATGTAGATTCTGCTTTTGGACGACACGGCGTTTCGCCGTGTTGTCCGCTGGGTGACCTTTTTCCTATCATCCTCACTAACATGATCTCGGATTGCATCACTCGGCCTCTTATAACCAAGTGCTTCTGCAACATCTTTCCCCTGGAACCATATCTCATCACCATCCTTTTGCACTGTAATATCTACACCATCGAAATTGTACATACTCATCATACTGTAGGTTTGTATATTTAAAAACACTTTTAAACGCACCTGAGGTCCTATTTTTTGTTGTCAGGTATTTAGTGACTTTTTTCCTATCATCCGTCATACTAAGCCTTTTAACTACACGGCGTTTCACCGTGTTGTCCGGTAGGTATGTCTAAATTAATAATTTGTTTTATGGGGTTATTGTATGAGATTAAACCAGGTAGCCATGAGCATAGTTAAGTTGGCTGATGAAATATGTAAGCTGGAGGGAAAGGTACCCGACAGTGAAATAAGTAGAATGATGAGAGAGTTAACAGATCTTAATAGTCTTTACACAAGGCTAAGACGTAAAAGACCCAAACGTAAAAATCGGCGGATGCGTTCACCCATGTACTAGTTTTAACTTTTTAGTTCTGTAAAGGACATAAAAAGAGATTGGTTACGGACAGTTCTCTTCCGAGAACTCAGGTAGACGGTTACAATGCTCATATTCTCCTAACATATACACATCAATTATATCAGTAATATCCTGATAGTCTTCAGACGCCATAGTTACATATGACCTGCCGGCCATCCTTTTTAGGTAACCTAACTGTTTATCAGTCAGTGTGAAAAAGTTGTAGCACCGTGATGTTTCACTAATCCATATAGCCAGTCCGTTATGGATCACATCCGGGGAGATTATAGTTAGGTCAGGCTTGTCACTAGCACCAAGTCCTGGTATTGCAACAGCACTTGGGTATTTATCCCTAACATAACTGACTACCGATTTAAGTGTGTCATAATCTAAGTCAGTTAGTGGTGACCTACTAGGTGTAATGCATCCATTAGTACCACTATGATTGCGGTCCTCTATTACCTTTAACTGGTAGCTATCCATCCTATGTGGGTCATCACATTTAGCCATGTACATTAGGAAATGTAGCCGAAGATCATCAGAGTCCTCAGTCACTCCAGTCTCATATCCCACTCTTACCAGCCTTCCTAAGAACCTTATCTCAGATTTTGTCAGCTTTAGTGTTGCCCATAAGGCTAATCCCATATAACTGCACTTTTGCTCAAGTATCATAATGTCAGGCTGTCCAGACCTATACCCTTTTCTACGGTTCTCAATAGTGTCTTCAGGCCTTACTATGAATAAGACCTCTGGATGATACTTCTCAATATAATTGACCAACTTACATATAACTTCATTGCTATGATAATTGACCATATACCAGGTATATAAAATTATTTCTTTAAGTGTCCTTATTTTTCCACCTTAAGAATATAGGACATCTGCAATCAGTGTCCCAACCCAACTCCTTATATACAGATCCGAGTACATCCATCACGCATGTCCCTGACATCCATAAGTAGTGTAAGACCTATGCGACTGGCCAACCTTATTATATAGTAGCTATACCTACTTACATTTTTTCTTATCAGGTTAAGTCTCATCAATACTGACACAACCTCCATGAAATCAGCTGTCAGCATTCTCTCATCAGAACTCCTGACAACTCCTAATATCCTCTTAGCGAACCACTTATTTCTCTTATGCACTGACTTTTTCCTGCTCCACGACATTAGGTCCAGCTCTGGCACAGGTACTGTGAAAGGTCCTATAAAACCACAGGAAGTACAGGTTGGGAAACCATGACAGTTGATACGGTAACCACCACAGCCGCATGTATGTATCTTATCAATTTTACTAAGTCTTCTCTCAATATACTCATCCCTTCTGCCCATATAATAGCGTGGTAATATATCTTTAAATGAATCCGCCCCTATGTGCTATGAGACCCACAGAAACTCCTGCTATAGCCACGAACGCTGCCTGATAATTCTGCATCTCCTTAGAGGGCTTATAGAAGTCTTCCAGTTGGGGCTCACCTTTGAAGGTTATACCATCTGAGGTGTATGTTCTCAGCTTATCCAAGGCCCTGTTAGTGGTATTTATGTCAGCGTTGGCATCACTCAGCTCTGCTCTAAGTTGAGCCAACCTGTCCTTATGTCTTACCTCATTCTCATAGAATGCTTCCTTAGCTGCTGCCAACTTCTCCAAGCTGAGGTTGTGTCTCTTAATTTCCTTCTCATATCCAGTGTGGTTGAGCTTATTAAATAGGAACCCAGCTCCAGCGAAACTTATTGCGGCGAATGTTGTCTGAATAGCTCCACCTGGTAATGCACCTGCCATAATGTTAACTAGGTATTCTTGAAGGGGTCCTCAGGTATGTACTTCTTCTGCTGCAGGTATTTGACAGTTAGTGTTGATGCTGTAATACCAACTGCTAGCTTCACATATGACTTCACACTTTCAGCCGATGTTAGCGGCTCCCTCAACAGCTTCTTACTAGCCATGCTAAATAGCACAACTCCTATTGTCACTAGAACAGCGTCGAATCCTTCATTCATAAGTTCCTTCCTCTGAGTCGACATAACCTTAGTGATATTTAGTTATAATGTTTCCAACCTACTGGTCTCAGCTGGTGGCACTACTGGGGTGGAAGAATCAGCAGCCACTTCCCTCCTGTCACTCCTCCATGCAAAGTACAATGACACACCTGCTATCAGAAGTCCTGTCAGGCCTATCGTGTAGCCTCTGGGTACTGTCCATGCATCTGGCTCCTCCATCTTTATCCTTTCCTTCATCTTCTTCTCTTTCGCAGCTCTGGAAATTGCTGCCAGCCTCTTACCTGCCTCGACACGCTTCGGATCTTTAGTTTTAACTTCAGTAGTTATCTTCGGGTCCTGATCCATCTTATAGATTACCTTAGATTAACTTACCGTCTTACTGTGAGATATGCTGCAGATACTGCTAAGATAACTGTCAGATACTTACCAGTAAAAATCAAGGCACCTCCACCAGCCTCCTCAATGTCTGACCACGGAACGACAACCTTGGCTGGATTAAGCTTCTCCCACTTCCTCCTCTTTCTACCTGCATGTATCACATCTGAACCTCCTCTGGTTAATCCCACTGATAACCCTGTGACTAATGCTACTACGCCAAGGCCAATGCCGGCTAGCACACCAGCCCTCTTCATAGTCCTTCTGAGCATCTTCCTTTGCCACTCATCATAGTACTCCCTTATACCAGTCCTTAGCATATCACTGTCCTCATCTGTGAGAACCCTGCCAATTGACCTGAACTCACCTCCGAGGTACCTCACAGCATAGTCATTAACAAGACCTGTGTCGCTCAGTTCCCTAGTGATCTTGAAGACATCGTTATCCAACAGGTAGTCTACGAACCTGGGATCATTGCATCCAGGCTCAAGGTCTAGAATGTTAGTGAAGAAATCCTCCATGTCTCTGTACGCATGACCTCTCCTTATCTGATTCATCTTATCTTCAGAGATGATTATTCTGGAATGACTGTCGGTATAATGTTCTGGTTGATCAGCAGTTCCGCCGAAATCTGTTTCTTCAGTATGAGGTATGTCATAGTCAGCAACCTGGCTGTCATCATCATCAGGAACTTTATAGCTACCTAAAGCATTCATATCAAACTCCTCTAAGTCCCCCATAATACTCTGATGATCTCATATATACATGGCCTCTGTAGACCCTACTATACCTATCCTTTATTTTCTTCTCCAATGGCATGGTGCTGTCACTTATTATATTGTCTACCATAGTTAGGTTGCTAAACATCGTTGATTTATCAAACTCAATACCTCTAAGATATCCTTTGATGGTGTTTAGGGACTTTGTATAGCTCTTGTATGCCACCTCACACTGGCTGACTTTCTCTGCTATCTTTTTGTTCTTTATATACCCATGCATAAGAAGTCCGATAGCACTTATAGATAATGTAGCTAATCCACCCAATGCACTAAATGCTCCGCCGGCTACAGTGAGGAAGATAGCAGACATGTTCAGGGTTAAATTAATCCTAGAGAGTCTCTTGAATTGCCACTGGTAGCAGGTGGCCATCATGTGGTAGTGCTCGTACAGTGACTTTAACATCTCAACCTCTTCCGAGCTAAGCTTATCGGATATGTGGTTGAATCTTATTATGCTCTTCTCTCTGTTAAGCATAACATAGGCAGGATTAAACAGGCTCATAAAACGCTACAGTTAGACAACTCTCATTACCACTAGTCAGCCCAGCTATTGATGGGTAGATGTAACCGACAGACGGTTTATTACTGGCCTGCTGTGCTGAGATAGTGTCTTTCACGTAAAAGTCGTGATTCACAGGTATAGACCAGTGACCGCTATAATGTCTGTCTGCATTACCTAGGGTTAGTGTACCCAATAGCTCAGAACCTTGTGTCGCCCTGTAGGTAACATAGTACAGCCGGTACGTGACCTGCACTACGTTGTCAGGCACGACGCCATCTGTGTCAAACGAGTGGCACAATATTCTTATCATAGTGTCCTTACTTACTGGGACCATCGGGTAGGTGTTACTACTGAGTGCTTCCGGCGTTCCACCAATTGCTTGGTAGTACCAGACCATTGTGGCCTTAAGTCTGTAATTTTCCTTCTTAGCAAACTTTTCTATGGCATACTTTTTATTTATCAGATGATTGTCATCAGTGGCCGGTGTGCTTTGGGTTATCCTGAAATTTTTCATGTCAATGTCGTCAGTGACTTCATTACTTCCTGGTGACACTGAGTAACCTAAATTCAGACTCATATATTAGGGTATATAAGCCTGCTTACTGCGTAACCACCCACGGCAGCTATGGGTAAATGTTACCATAATATAATATATATTATGAGGAAACTAACTGTACTGATAGATGGATCACATAAGGTGGTTAGACTTGAGGAACCTATATTGACAGGGAAAAATCCCCATATTCTGCTGAAGAAGGCTTACATAATGTGGGAGTACTATAATGTATCCAGCAGTAAGGGTAACTACTATGTTCACAATAAGAGGGTGAACAAATTCCTTGGGGATGGTTATTATACATTCCAGGATTTTAAGAAGATACTTGAGGGGAACAGCGGGGTTACATTAACACTTAGTAAACCAGAGGCTAAGTGTACGATGGTGACCGACAGTAGCACGACGCTAGTACTGCATAACAACTTAGCATCTTTACTAGGATTCAGCACCCGTATATTCTTACCAGGTAGTAGCACAAAGAGTGGGCTGATAAATGTGAATAATGGGTTGAAGTACTTGGTTGTGATGTGTAATGTGATATCTACACCAATGAATTTATACAATGGAAGGAAGAGTAATACCCTAGTAAGTCTTCCAGTCACTAGTGAGCAGCCGCTGTTCGGTTCGACACAGTCATTTGTTGACATTGAGACAGAGCTGGAAATTGGTAAAGGTGTTATAAACGAGTTGGAATTCCATGTGACAGATCAGAATGGAAACCCGCTGAATGGTTTTGGGAGCATATTGCTGGAGCTGTACATCTCGTAGAGTATATGGACAATGACATAGAATTGGAACAGGGGCTTAGAGATATATACTATAATCCGGCAACTGGTTATCAGTCAGCTGAGAGACTTTACCAGAAAGCATTGGCTGATGGCCTACCGGGTGTGAGTAGGAGTAAGGTCACTGAATGGTTGAAATCACAGGACACTTTTACACGGTACAGGAAAATAGTTAGTAAGCATAAGTTCAGACAGACTAGGGTTTACTACCTTGGTGAGCAGCTGCAAATGGATCTTGTTGATATGGGTAAGTATGGGAATAAGAATGGGGGATACCGTTGGATACTGACGGCTGTTGAAATTTTAAGCAGATATGCCTTTGCCATCCCTGTGTATAGGAAAGACACTGGAAGTATGACCAAGGCGGTAACGTTGTTGCTTAAGAAATTTAAGAAGCGTTTCGGAGCGGATCCAGAACTGGTGCAGTTTGACGATGGTAAGGAATTTTACAATGTTGGGGTGAGGTCCTTACTGGAGGGAGCTGGTGCTAAGTACTTTAGCACTCTATCAGATAAGAAGGCTGCTGTTGTGGAACGGTTCAACAGAACCTTAAAGACGGCTATGTGGAAGTACTTCTACAGTAAGGGAACATATAAGTGGACTGATGTTCTAGACTCACTGGTTAGTAATTACAATAACAGTAAGCATAGAACTATACTGATGAAACCTGCTAATGTTAATAAAAGTAATGAGGCTGAAGTGTGGAACACCTTATTTGGCCACACCTTTGGAGAATACCCTCTAGCTAAATTTAAAGTTGGTGATACTGTCAGGATAAGTAAGTACAAAAGCATATTCACTAAGGGCTATGAGGCTAACTTCACAGAGGAACTATTCAAGGTGACGAAGGTAATCCGGGGTGAACCAAATGTTTATGAAATAGCGGACTTAGAGGGTGAGCCAATAATTGGGAAGTTTTATGAAGAGGAGCTAAGTGCTGTTGTTAAGAAGGATCATGTCTATAGAGTAGAGAAAATACTGAAGAGGAAAAAGAAGATGGCCCTTGTGAAGTGGCTCGGGTATGATAGCAGGCATAATAGCTGGGTACCTGAGAGTGATATTCAGAATATCGGTTAGTTTATAGATGGATAAAGGTGGTAACGTATCTGACAACTTTGAAATGAAAAACAGATACCCTGGATATGATGAAATGGATTATGACCAGTTGGAATCAGAACATTTTAACATAATAACTCAGGATGATGGTTCATACGAACCTGAGAGGCTTGCATATGTTGAAGATCTTATAACTAAAAGGAGGTTAGAGCGCGATGAGTACGCATTCGTGGTAAAACGGTGACTATTAAAAACGCTAGTGGCTCCACCGTAGAAGCACCAGGTGTTGAATTCATCCATTACCCACAGGTTGATCAGAACAATTTCACCAGTATTAATGATAAGGTATACAGTGTACTTGACGAGACACTTGATGATGATGAAAGCCTGCTCGATGAAGGTAAGTACGATGAAGTTATGGAAAGACTTAAAAATGTTAAGTCGAAGAATAAGGCTAATATAGGTGACCAACTTGAAAGGGTTGTAGCTGTGACGAAAATAGTTCAAACCAAAAACAAAGTCAACCTATACCCAAAAAAACAAATAGCAAAGGAGATACTGGATAGATCAATTGTTGTTCAACTAAAAGACGGAGAAGATACATTGTGGTTTAGACCTAAATTAAAAAATGGGAGGTTATCAGGTACGGCAGTACAGATTATGAGACGTGGTAAAACAAAAGTCCCACAGTACTCAAAATCTATTAAATCTAAACCCGTTGTTGACCAGTATAAACAGCTCATTAGTAATTACAGAAAAGACATTGGGTATAGGAAAATCCTTGATGAAGAAACTGAACCAGAAGAAATAGAGGACTATCCAGTGGTTGATGTACAAGCCAACTCTAATAACTACATAGATATACCTGGGCTGACTCCTGAAGAAAACCGTGAACAGAGAGGTGTGCTGAACCCAACAGCAACCATGGATCCAAACTCAAGGGTAGGCGACCAGGGAGCTCTACAGGCCCAAGCGGACCACTATCAGGAAACAATAGATAGAACGGAGGATCAGATGACTTCAGAAAATGAATATAACAATGAACTGACAGAAAGAATAGAAGGACTAAGACAGGCTAGAGACCAGGTGACAGAGCAGAGACGACTGGAAGAGATAAGGGAGCAGCAGGAGGAAGACATATCCAGGCTAGAGAGATTTAAAGAGTGGGTCAAGGAAAACCTACTAGGTCTGTCAGCCATTGCTATCACTATAGCTGGTCTCATCACAACAGTTGTGGTGGGGGCGAGAAAAGCTATTAGTCAAGGTATAGGTGCTGCCGGATCATTTGGACGGTCAGTCTATAATACCTTCAGAAAGTTGGCTAAGAGACTCGGTCCAATGTTAGGTCCTATTATCATGGCTGTCGGTAACCTAATAGTTGCCCTTCTGAAGTATGGTGCTATGGGGTTGGCCTGGTTGGCTAGCAATCTGTGGGTGTTGGTTCTGGCAATTGTCTGGATGGTTTATGATAGATACGGAAAAAAGAAATAAGATATAACTTAGTCTATGTTGCAGGAAGATAGAATCACTCCAGGCTATAAACTAAAGAAACCAGACAGTAGTAAAAAAGGTACTAGGAGAGTAGTCGACGTAACATTTAACCCAACACATATATCCTCTGGTCAGGACCTGTATGTAAAGCTGGCTACAACGCCGGTTAATCATGTACTAGTCCCTGGCAGTAGAATGCTCACTTTCAGCCTTAAGAATGGCAACAAGGAGTCATACCATCAGAACAATCTAAAGTCCACCCTGTTTAAGCAAATCACCCACAAGTTTAACGGTGAAAAATATAGGGACTTGAATGAGGCCCACGTTCTTAGATGTTATGAGGACTTATGGTTTAAGTCCAAGCGGGCTGGGAAAATAGATCAGGGTCTTGGTGGGAGTGCTAACCTTGCTAAGCTAAGAAGTCAGGACGCTAGTGGTGATGCTAGTGTTGTCGGTGATGCTCTCATGAATAATATCTATGGCGACAGGTTCACAGTGCCTATTGATGACGACTGGCTTAGTGAAAATGGGGCTGTCTACCCCCATGCGCTTCAGAATACACACGAGACTATACTGAAAATTAACAGTCCGGGTAACGTATTACTACCCGGTGGTAGTGGTAAGGCTGTGCCAGGTAGCTTTAAGCTGGATAACCTAAAGTTGAGGTATGAGACAGTTGAGAATGAGATTCTGGCTAGTGAGACCGAGGGAATCTATAGCAGAGGGAAATCTTCCTACTACGGTCACTCCACCCTGGTTGAAACCTTCCCAGTTTCTGCTGCTACTACAAAAATCCATGAAAATGTGAACCTACCAAGGAAGTCTCTAAGAAACATCGTAATGATCTTCAAAAGAACCACTGATGGAAGTGAGTCGTTCTACTACCCAGCTATTGAGAGTGTTAAAATAAGTTTCCAGGGTCAGCCAAATTTCCTGTACACACAGTCGATGAAGAAGTACGATTTCTTTAATGAGGCTAGCCGGGTGTTCTTCCCATGTGATGACAAGTCTGACAGGAACGTTAGTGAAGCGAATTTCTACAACGACAAGTTCGCCTTGGTTTGCGACTTCTCAACAACAGCGTTGAAGAGGGTACAGGGCCAGGGTGTGAGGCTGACTGACACGCAGAATGGGATACTCATTGAGGTGGAGAAGAGTGCTGGCACTACCGCCTGTATCTGCTACCTGTACGTTCTGTCGGACGGACTCATAAACTTAGCCAATGGGCAGCTGCAATCTATTCAGTATTAGTGTATGGATCAGCCTGAGACTATTCTAATAGTTGGACCATCTGGATGTGGGAAAACGTACACACTGCTTAACGAAATACTTGCCGTAGAGTATAAAAAGTATTTTGACTTCATCATAATACTTTGTCCTACGCTATGGATAAACATGACATACCTGGACTGGGGATATCTGAAGAGTGATGCTGATGTCATCGGATTGGATATAAGCCCAGACAGACTTGACCATGTTCTTGAGGTTATAGTGAAAATTTACTCTGGGTCCAAGACTGCTATAATAGTTGATGATATGAGTAACACAAATGATCAGCATCTCAACGACGGCATGCTGACTTTTTTATCATATAGTGGTAGGCACCATAATATCACGTTGTTCATTCTCACGCAGAAATTGAACAGTGTAGCGACTGGCATAAGGGATAATACAACTAGACTGATATTTTTCAGTACTCATAACAGAAGAAGTATAAAGGTGTTGAGGGACGAGTTCTTTGGACATATCGCAGACAGTGAAATGGAGAAGTCTATAATTGCGCAACTTGCTACAGAAAGATACCTTGACGTCAGACTAAGTACGCAACCACCAACTTATACAGTTAAATGAAACATGCCTTACTGTATGAAGAAGGAAGGTAAGCGCAATAAAGCTGAGCCAGTTGTTATTGAAGACGAAGCTATTGAAAAACTAGTGGATGAGCTACAGATTGTGGAAGAGAGTATTGATAAGACTGTAAACACTGAGGAGCATAGCGCAGACACCAAGCGCGAGGAACTTATCATTGCATCTGATGATGGGTACATTACCCAGAAGTCTGGGCATATAAGGAAGTGTAGTGAAAAGACATTAAACAAAATTTACAGGGCCTATGAAGCTAAAAGGAAGAAGGACGCAGATGGGTTCCTGACAGATTTACTAATAAGTCAATTCTCAACAATGCTTGGTGGTCTTGACGCAATCGAAGATCCTGTTGCGCTTACAGATGAACTTAGGAATAACGATATACTGAGAAAAGATGTTGAGAGCGTTATATCAGTAGTTAGCCCATACATACCCCTAATAGGATTACTCGGAGGTGTCGCTATAACTGGCAAACATATATACCAATATAAAAGTAAACATACACCGCCACCGTCTGAGAACATTACACAGCCTATAATATATGAACAAGACCCTAAGTAGATTCTTTGTTAAATATCCGTATGCTGACAGAAGCAAGTTTATAACTGACTCAGTTTTTGGTAAGTCAGAACCAGGCGTGTTCTTCGGACCTGTAGACGGTTCATACATCTACACTGGTGATCGGGAATTCAGGAGTAACAAAAACTATACCAAGTACCTAACAATAGATAAGCCACCGCCAAGATTCCCAAAAATATGGCTAGGTGGTGGTACTGTGCAAAAAGTCCAGGGCAAGCGACATTGGAAGAGTGACATTGAAGGAAAATACGACTTCTCAAAGTTCACATACCTATCGGAAAACGCTATAGACTACGACCTTAACAATTTTAGGATTTATGTTAACAACCACGACTTTTTCATGTCAAAATTGCCAGTACTGGACCCAGGAAATAGGACGGATATTGCGGTATGGTGGGATAGTGACAAACCTTATTACCAGCTCATCCTCGCTGTCTACCTTAGCTCATACTGTTGTGGCGTTGGGGTGGAGCATCTCAAATTCTCAGACGATGTGTATCCAGTGGTTACCTCTATTATGCGTTTCCACCTATATTTCACCGCAAGGCGTATACTAAGGCGTCTGATAAAAGAAAAGAAGAGTGACCTAATGAGGGAGTTTGGTGTTGGGAATGATGTTATCGATAACATGGCAAACATACCTAGGGAGAAGAAGTTCCTTATTAATCACCACTCTGGTTACAAACACGACCAGTCATTCCATGAGTGGATGTGGCGACTTAACAGTGACTATAAAACACACTACAGAAGGTTCATACCACTAAAGACAGATGGTTTCACCAGGATAGGCCTGCAGTATCTCAACGAGTCTATAGAGGCTTACATTTACGCTGTCCTAGGTTCACAAGCTAAAACAAGGATAAGCATTGTTAACAAAGGTGCCGGAAGCCTAGAGTCACAGCAGGAATTCAGAGTCCTTGTAGATGATGCCGTAGTTAACTACTCTGTCAGCACCTGGATTCTTAATATGAACAGGGCAATATCAGATACTAACGTCACCCAGAACTTAGCAATAAGTCCTGACACGTGGTTAGTGCCAGGATCACTCACAATATTGAAGGAGAAAATTTTAGGATATAACAACTTGCTTAGGCATGCATCGGATGTTATGAAATTTGGTATCAATTCTAAAGTAAACTACCAAGGTGTTCACAAACAACCAAAGAAGCTACACCAAGAGTATGTTCCACACCTGGAAACATTTGACGAAGAACCAGAGAAGCTGCATGCACCTAGCAAATCGCCCGTCCACGTACCTGGTAAACAGACAAATAATGAGCTGGGGATTCTCTTAGTTGTAACAGCTGTGTCCGGGTATCTGTTTAGTAAAAACGTATTATAGTATTTTATTAAGGTGGGGATTTGCGTTTACTGATTAAACACGTGAAAAAGGTGATGCTAGTGACAAAACCTACCGAAATTACCAAATTCTGCTTATGGCTAGTACAGAACGGAAATATCAGGCGTCTACGAGGCTTGCATTTGACATTTTGCCCTTAATACTGGTGAAATGGGAAATTTTAATTATTCTGATGACTTTACAAAACTCATATAGGGTTCTGTTAAGTTTCTCTATTTATATAAACCCCTTGGACAAGCACCTAGCTACACAACGGGCCAACTACTTGGGGGGCTGCCGGCTTGGGCCAACGGCTGGGCAAAGCGATGGTACCAACCAATGGGAAAAGTGATGGTATGGGGATGGGCTCCAAAATGGAAAATTTATGGTTACATTTTATACGACCAACCCTGGGGCTAAACACAGGACTACCGTTTGGGCCAAGGGCACACCCACAGGGAAAAAGTGACGGTAGCGGAAACTCGGATTCACTGCTGGGAAAAGCGGTGGTACCGGCGACCTAGACAGGCGGTTGGGAATTACCGGTGTAAAACGTTATGGTACCAGAAACCTAGAGAGAGAAAAGTGACGACAGCGGCGACTTAGCGGAAAAAAGTGATGGTACCGAGGCATGAAAAAAGTGATGGCAGCGACCACTTACCAATTTACAAACTGGCCTCGTACCCCCATATCCTATACTACTTTGTTCAGATCAGATTGAAGTACGGGTTTTGGCTAGAAAGCGCAGTTCACGCATTTTTGTACGACTATGTGAAAAATTAAGTGCAATATTGGGTAAAAAATACTTGGGTTTCCGGATTCCAGACTTCTCAATATACAGTAGTGCGTGCGATCGCATGCGCGCGCATCCACACGCACAGAACAGCTAATGCGTTTGCTAGATCACACACACAAATTTGTATCACACTATTTTAAGATTAAAAGAACTGAAATAAGTACAATTTAGACACTGAGCATCAAAAATATTTGTACCGTATTTCTCGGCGTATAAGTCGAATTTGTAGGGCTCAAAATTGATGGCAAAAGCCGACCTTGACTTAGACAAAGGCAAACAAATTATGTAGAAAACGATGACCGGAAATTAGGAAATATGCATGTACTAGTACCCAGTCCTCACTTCTCACCATGTACGCATCGTTTAATCAAAACGCGGTCGAACGCATTTTATGCTGTACACTGTCAAAACGAAGAAATTGCAAAGCAAGATTCAAGTTGAAGATTGTAGATTTTGTATAGGTAATAGCATGGTTTCGAGTGCAATTTGGAAAAAAACATGCACGAGTGAGTTTTTCAAAGACTATCAAAGTTGCACGAGTCCAAAGGACGAGTGCTATTTGAGGTCTTTGAAAAACTCACGAGTGGGTGTTTTTTTCAAATTGCACAAGAAATCATGCTATTTCTGTACTTATTAATAATATACATGAAGAAATTTAACATGAAGAGAATCTTTCCAATCAAAATGCTTTGTGCAAATAACATACCTGAAAAAAATTAACAGGAAGAGCTTTTTCTCTGGTCAAAAATGATTTTTGTACAAATTAAAAAAAAAAAAAATTGCACTGTATTTCCTTTTTTCTGCACTGTATGTCCTCAAAACTGCACTGCTCTCATCCAATCAGAATTGAGAAATTTTTTCACGTATATTATTAGCCAAGAAATCCAATAACTCTACTATACTGTGTGCAAGTTTGGTGTAAATGAGAAGCTTGTTTGAGAGTGGCAGAAACAATCTGACGATAATAAAAATGCTTCGTAACACCAAAAGTGACGATTGGCATTGTGTATTTTGCGGGCTAAAAAGAAGAATTCAGCGGGCTAAAATATATTTTAGCTCGCTGATTTGCGCCTATCACGTTTAACATTTCTAAATCACTATTGGTTTGTTGTTTATGGAATTGAATACTTTTCTTGTCAATACTGTGGAGCAAAGATTGTTTTGATGACAAATGTTGTGTTTTCCTGCCAAGTTACATGAAAGTTCATGTGAGTTATGTAAATATTTGTCGCAATGAAATACCTTCCGGCGGGTTGGCGGCACTGTTCAAGATACTGTTTACTGCACTGTCTTTGATTTTCTTCAAATCAAATTAAATCAAATCAAATCAAATCAAACTTTATTTAATCAGGGTAGTCACGTCTGTTCAGAAGAACCGTTATCAATGTGAGCCCTGAATAACTTAACTAATACAATATTAATTTACTCGATATATTATTACATATGTTACATAGATGAAAAAAGAAATTAACAGAACAATGTATTGAAAGAGTTATAGAAATAGAATAAGTTCGAATTTGTTCACTAAAATTCGAACTCCAAATGCCCACTAAAATTGTTATATAGTAATAGTAATACAGTTGATGTTCTTGGGCATAGACACGTTTTTGGCCCTTCTCAGATCAGAGCTAATTTTACTCTCGCCTGCGGCTCGGGCCAAAAACATATTTATGCCGGCGAGCATCAACTCTATTGTTATATTAGGGGCGCGTGAACAATCAAAGTGTTAGAATAATTATTGTAGGACAGCGAACTCGGGAAGAGAATAATGATATTTTGTTATATACCAAAGACTTTCGTTTGCCAAAGATGAAATCCTATTGGTCAAATCATGGTCACATGTTGTTCAACAAACTCAATGTTTCTTTCTGTCCATGCAATGTTTCCCTCGGACGTCGCTTTAATCATGCGTTGTTCACGTGAATACACGATTAATTGCATCAGATCAAGAACTTTGGACCCTTCGGGCATTTTGAAAACTAGAACTTGTTTCGAGTTTGTTTGGTACGAAATAGTCCGTTTTCCGAAAGAAAGAATTTCTATACATATCTTCAAAGAAAGTCTGAAAAACACCTGGATAAATTTAGAGCTGTTCTTAGTGTTGAGTCTGGTGTATTTGTTTAGTTGAATGACTTGAATTGAAATTACGAAGAACAAAGTCAAAGTGTTTTGGTAAGTCTTTTCGCCGTTTCCAAGTTTCGAGTCAGTTTGTATTTTGTATTTTGGTATATAACAAAACGCTTGTTGACTTTTGCCTCGAGAAACATCGAGTTTTACGGTCCCTCAGGCTTCAATGCCACCCTTGGGCGGAAGCTCTCAGGTGACATTGAAGCCTTCGGGTCCGTAAAACTCCATGTTTTCCTTGGCGTAGTGACGAACCATACCTGGTACAGTAAGGGCCTGTTTATATGATCCCGGGTTTATATGGAGTAAACAAAGTGCTCGTCCCAGTTGTCCGGGATGAATTTCATCCCGGGTCAAAAAGCGCGGGAATTTAAGGAAATGGACAAAAAAGCAAAAGCTCACCTTAATTCTACTATGTTAGAAGTTATTTCACTTTTATTCAGTGTTTTGTCTTTAGACCTGACCGTTTGGACGAAATTCTGACCTAGTATTCAAAGTTACAAGCATTGTAGTTCAGTAAACTTCATCCCGGTACACCGGGATGTCGCGTGTATATGGGAAAAAAATCTGTCCCGGTGTACCGAGATCCCGGTCTCCATATAAACGCAACCGCGAAATTAACAGTAAATTATCTACAAGCCGAGATCCCGGTACACCGGGATCATATAAACAGGCCCTAAGTAAAGAAAAACTCTACTCGACCACAACTGACGTTCAAACCCCTTCGGTTTACTAGTCAGAATCAGAATCAGCTTTTATTTGCTCACATACATAATAGATTAAATAAATATTGATTTTTAATTCATATTTAAATATGTTGCAGCCTGGAAGCTAAAATAACCGCTAGGTTTTCCAGTTAGCCTTTAGTCCGACACACTACCAACTGAGCACTACTACATTTTGGAAAAGAACAACTACACGAGCGGCCAAATTTTTTATGTAATATTTAAAACATGATGAGCAACAGACTATTTAGATCTGATAAAACACGTACTGCGAATGTTTTGAATAGCTTCAAAAACGACCCATTTGGTAAGTTCATTGGCGTAGTAAGTTTGAAAAACAATGTTGTCTATGTCGAAAAAATCAAAGCTAAATTTTACATGTATCTATATAAATCAGGAAGATTCTTTATCAGATACAAAACCACGCGGAATGACAATTTCCTTTGTGTTTTCCTCATGAATGGATTTTATTAACATTAACATTAACATTAACATTAACATTAACATTAACATTAACATTAACATTAACATTAACATTAACATTAACATTAACATTAACATTAACATTAACATTAACATTAACATTAACATTAACATTAACATTAACATTAACATTAACATTAACATTAACATTAACATTAACATTAACATTAACATTAACATTAACATTAACATTAACATTAACATTAACATTAACATTAACATTAACACGCTGCAACGGAATTGAAGCATTGCGCAGTGCACAGTAACACCCCTCGCACAACAATTTGCACAACCAGTCGATAAAAGTACGCTTTGTAAACCGTTCTAGTCCTCTTCGATTGTCTTTGTGAGACAAGTTGCGTGAAAAATTGCAGAGTCTAACATTGGGTGCCTGTAAGAATATTTTTTTGGCTTGGGTTAACCGTTGTTTCTTTATTTTTTCAAATATTTTTAAGGCGGTAAAAGTGCCATTATGACTGCTATTGTGGTTGGTCTGGGTGGAAAAGCTTCAACTACAAATAGAGGAAACTCTTTGAAGGGGTTTGTTAAGGACAAGTGCAGGTAATTAGTATGTACTATACATTGTAGTGGAACGCGGTTTTTGTGTCTACCAATGTGTGTTTGTTTCACGTGATATGTCATGTACCTAGCACTTGTCAGGGATTAACGGGAGAAAATGGACACGAATTAGTCAACGCCACTATTTAAGAAATAGAAAATTGCCGCCCGTGTTTATATGGCCTGACGCAAACACGAGAGTGAGTTGGGAGAATTCGAAAGTTTATGTGAACCCGACACCAACTTTGTGAGCCTTCAATCCCAGAAAGATGTAATGTTACTCTTTTTTTATAGAAAGTCAAACACGAGAGGAAGAAGTTGATAAATAATAGATTTACAAAAGTTCAGTTGGCAATACAGCTATGATGTCTTCTGTTCTTTCTTTAAGGGTGTTCGGACGTATTTCGTTCCTAGGCAACCAGTTGCTAAGGACATTACTTCCGGTCGGAGAAATCTTTTCACAAAAACATATTTTTGTACGTATACACTGCAAAAAGGTATAAAACGATAACAAAAAAAACCCGAAAAGAGCCGAGCAAGTTTGTGAAAAAAAGTACCAAAACAAAACTATTCCTTTGCTGTAGAATGTCGCTGGCAAAAACACTTGAAGAGTTGAAGAACTTCGGTACACAGACGGCGATAGATGGAAAAATAAACGAAGGACGTCGTCACGTCGAGATATTTGATTGAATGCCGGAATTTAGAAATCAGCAGAGTTGATGAACCATAAATCAAACATTCCGAAGACAGTGGACATCAATTTTTAACTTCGCATGTAGAAGAACAAGACGACTTTTCGTATTGGTCGTATTAGAATGTTTTGAAAGCGCCTTTTACGTCATTGCATCGGGAATCCGACGCAGATTCCCAGGGTTTCCCAGAGCCTCGCACGGGGGGGGGGGGGGCGTCGGTCTGGGTACGTTAATATGATTGATAGGAACAGGGTTTACAGCACTATAAGGTTTACAGACTGATTTCGGTAAAGCGCTCTCAATTCGTCAGAATTTATGCTACAAAAATAAAATAAATATCGTTAGAAAGCTATTAATTTGTAGAATACAATGTTGTAGTTGATTTTGCGATAAAAACAAACCAATAATAGTTGCGAACTTTTCAAGTAAAGCCAGAGGGCTTCACTCGGGCGACTTAAGAGCAAAGCGTTTCGTTTTGTTCAAAAAAAATTTTCGCACTTCGACTTCGAGATAAATTCCCAGCAAAACGGTGTAACCTTTTTTTTATTTATTGCCTGGTTTCGATTTTATGAGTTATTTTGTCCGAATGTTGGTCAAAAGCCAGCATTTTCCACTTTGGTCGTCCATAAAATCTGCAGCAAAACTCGACATATCGGGAAACGCTGACACCGGTTTGCTGGAAATTTATCTCGGAATTAAACTGAAAAAGCCCCAAACATTTTGAACGATATAAAACGCTTTTTACTTGAGTTGCCCCTAGTGAAGCCATCTGGTTTTAATTTAAAAACTCACAACTATTATTGGTTTGTGTTTATCGCAAAATCAAAGACAACATTGTATTCTATAAATTAATAGCTTTCTAACGATATCTGTTTTGTTTTTGTGGCATAATTTCGGACGAATTGAGAGCGCTTTACCGAAATGACCTTGCAAATCTTAACGAAAACCTTAATTCTTTTCATTATTGCATAAATACAAGCATTAACGAGAAAAGCGTGTAATTCCATTGTAAAAACTCTTTGTTTTTTGAAAAAAGCTTATTCTTTTTTCAAAACTTCGCCAGCAAAAAGCTCCATAAAGACGACAAGATATATTGCAGCTTTGCTTCGGAGAATCCAAAGATTACGAATATGTAAAATCTCCACTGTGCGATAGGCACTTTTATGACCGTGAGTTTACAACCTTATAGCTCTCCATCCTAGCTTCAGTAGCTCAATGGTTAAAGCGTCTAACTGGTCATTATTAAGGTGTGTCGGAAATGTAGAAACGTTATAGTTTTGTCAGAATTTTGAAGATGGTAAACAAAAGACCCAAAAGAAAACAATGAAGCGAATGTTTTACTTTGCTGGTTCTGCTTATTGAATATTTTGCAGTTGAATATTATTTTAAATAATACCACAAGAATTCATCGGAAAACAGAGGGCAACTTTTCTATGTCTGTACTTGTGCTTATAGTTGCTTACTGCCGACCCATAGTTTTCTAGTATGGCTTTTCCTCTGAGTATTTCAAGTCTTGTTTGTCTGCTCCGATTACGATGACGTCGAGTATGCTTGGCTACTCTCTCAAGCTGAATAGGCGAGTTTCAGGGTGTTGCGCGCGCATCATTTTTCAAAAAAACTGGCAAGCTCCACTCAAAGTAAACATACTGTTTAAAATAAACAAAGAGTAGATACAGTGTCTGGATATAAAGCATTGTTATTCTGCTGTTGTTGGCTCGCTAGCAAGTCTGATTGCCATTGCTTACTTTGTGGAGAGCCCGCCAAGAGCCCGCCAATTTCTTTGCAAAACGATGCGCACGCAACACCCTGAAACTCGTCTATTGTGGTGCTTTTATAGCAGCGCTTTGTATTCTGGATGCGGTTCGTTTGTCCGTCCGCTCGCTCGTTCGTTCGCTCGTTCGTTCGTTCGTTCGTTCGTTCGTTCGTTCGTTCGTTCGTTCGTTCGTTCGTTCGTTCGTTCGTTCGTTCGTTCGTTCGTTCGTTCGTTCGTTCGTTCGTTCGTTCGTTCGTTCGTTCGTTCGTTCGTTCGTTCGTTCGTTCGTTCGTTCGTTCGTTCGTTCGTTCGTTCGTTCGTTCGTTCGTTCGTTCGTTCGTTCGTTCGTTCGTTCGTTCGTTCGTTCGTTCGTTCGTTCGTTCGTTCGTTCGTTCGTTCGTTCGTTCGTTCGTTCGTTCGTTCGTTCGTTCGTTCGTTCGTTCGTTCGTTCGTTCGTTCGTTCGTTCGTTCGTTCGTTCGTTCAAAGGCACGTACATCACTGCGCTGTAGGATCAGGGTCTAAGTTTTTGGACAGTTTTTCTTTGAAAGGATACTATAACTATTCATTTATTATACGAATTTGTACCTCATATTTTACGAAGGTGCTTTTTTAAATATGTTGGGAAATCTTGTTGTTTGTCGAAAAAATTGTGCTGTTGGCGACCCCTAAAATTTTAGAGGCACGACGCCCCTGATCAGAAGGTTGCAGGTCCAAACCCTGTCTGGGGCTCAGAAATCTGTTCTGAGTGATTGAGCTTGCATGACGAACGTCTACCAAACGTTTGTTGCATTGCACTAAGCTCGTAAACATGCACTACATGTAATATATACATATATACCATCTGTTAAACCAGTCATTTAAAAAAACAGCACATCCGTTTCTTTCATTTTACGGAGAAACTGCCTTACTATTATGTAGCACAATAATTAAATAATTTAACTTTTCTCTGTGTTTTAAGTACTGCAATTATAAGAATTCAGCTCCGGAATCGTGGTACAGATGCCTTTAAACCAGACCGGTACGGATCTTTTATTACAGTGGAGAGAAAACTTTCATGTGATGGCACTGGGGCCTATAAAATAATGTCTGAAAATGGTAAGGTAACATGGCTTAGTGTCATCGTTGTTTCTTCTTTTTTTCTGACTGACCCTATTAACTGACCGACCAACGTGTAAAAAGTATAGCGTGCTGTGTAGGCAGCGTTTTAGATAGCGAGCCATTTAGTAAGTTAATTGGCGTAATAATTTTGAAAAACAACGTTGTCTAAGCCGAGGAAATCAAAGCTAAAGTTTGTGTTAATCAGAAAGATTTTTATCAGATATAAAACCACTGACATAGCACTGATTATCTTTGTGTTTTTGCATGAACTATTCATGAATTTCTTAGCTGTATTTATACAAATCTTTATAAATTGTTTATATATGGTGTTTCTGTTTTTTAGGTAATGTAATGTCAACAAAAAAAGAAGAATTAAATCATATTCTGGATCAGTTCAATATTCAGGTATTTAGCAGTATTTGATAGTATATGAATAAAATTCTTGATTACTTTCATACCTTTTTGGAAAAGAGAAAGATTTCATGTCACTTGGTCTACGACCGCTTTATTCTATAAGTATAGGTAATAGCATGGTTTCGAGTGCAATTTGGGGGAAAAAAAACATGCACAAGTGAGTTTTTCAAAGACTATCAAAATTGCACGAGTCCGAAAGACGAGTGCTATTTGCATGGGTCTTTGACAAACTCACGAGTGCGTGTTTTTTTCAAAATTGCACTCGAAACCATGCTATTACTTATTAATAATATACATGAAAATGTTAGACAAAATGTTCTTCCAGCTACGAAGTTACATACTAGGCTGATGCGGTATTGAAAAAACCCCGAATACCGATACCGGAAAAAAAATACCGATAATACCGATATATCGATATTTCACCGCAATAGAAATTTAATGTGTATTTTTCCGCTAAACGACAAAAATGTCGCGGGTTTTCACAAAAAAGTTCGCCTTTTTTCGTAGTGTAAATCTGGCTTTATTTCGGGTAATACAACTTTTCCGCAGCCAGAAAACCCGTGTTTTTCTGTTGCGGCAAAGTCTACAGAAATAACATTATCCAATTAAGATAAAAATACTAACAATTACACGAGTCCGATGATTTGGCTCCGTGTTATTTGTTAATGGCCATATTTAAACATTCAACGTTAGATTTCGTTAAATTGAAGTTTTGTTACAAATCTAGAAGTTTTAGATATTAATATTAGTAATCACATATTTTCTGCAAGAAACACCAACATGTTTGCTTTATCAGGCTTCAACTGGGCTCGCTGTGGAGTTATAACCTGACCGGCTTTGCTGAACAATCTCCCGGACGGTACTACGGTATTGTGTTTATGTTATTAAAAACGTCGTATCGCTAATAGACGACTTTCACGATCATGCGCAGTAGCAACAAATATTCAAATTTTCGTCGGAGATAAAAACAACTGTTTTAGCTGGAACGAGCATATTGAAAATAGTAGAAGTGCAAAGTTTGAAACGAATTGCTTAACAAATGGAAAAAGTTTCACAAGCGGAAAGTTGACCATTCCAACAGGGATTTATTTGTGATTTAATAGGGATTTTGGCTTGGCGGGCGGGAGTTGCACGCCAAGCCAAAATCCCTATTAAATCCCTAGTGGAGAGCAAAACTTCCGAAGAGCGTAGCTTTCGCACTATTTGTCCGATTTATTTTAAACTTTGCACTTTTACTATTTTTAATATGATCTTTCCAGCTAAAACAGTTGGTTTTACCTCCGATGAAAATTTGAAGTAAAGTTGCTACTGCGCATGAGCCTGAAAGTCGTCTATTCCAACTATTGACGGGGATGACGACCCGCTACGGTGGTGGAAGTGTCATGCTGTCATGCACGTTTGCTCAGTCGGCTTGCACGGAAATATCTTGTGATTCCACCCATCGATATATCGATATTTGGAAATTGAAATACCGAGTAATCGGTATTTGAAAAAACCCGATAATTATCGATATACCGCATCAGCCTATTACATACCACTCATAGCTCCACTTCTCGAAGCTTTAATGGTTGAAAACTGCTTCATTTTGTTCACTAAATACGTCAAACGTTTTACTCATAGCATCTAACGTCTTCTAGTCTTCTTGTAGGAACTTTTATGACAATATTAAAGCAAAATTCACTCTGTATTTCATCGAAATGTTCTTTATGTTTTGGTCGCCATATTGGATTTTCTCGTGAAGGAAAAACCATCTTTCAAAATCCGCATAGGCATTTCATTGGCTTTCCGTTAGTTTGCGGTTGTTTATTAGCCAATCGGAATGCTTAATACTCATTGAAATTTGCACTGTATTTCATTTTTCTGCACTGTATTACACCTTTTCTGCACTGTATTACATTGAAATTGCCCTCCTCTCGACCAATCAGGATGCAGTAATTTTGTCATCTATATTATAAACAATGAAACAACCATAGTTCTAGTAGCTCAATGGTCAAAGTGTCTGGCTATAGTATAAAGCCTGGTTTTCATTTGTCGCATTTCATCGCCGATCATCGCCGATGTTCACATTTGCTACGATCGGAGATTGTCTTGGGACATCGGCGACGATCACCCAGCAAGGCGGGAAAATAATTTATTTTTTTGTCAAAATGGGCGCCCCTTAACAACATTATTATTCTATACGAAGCTTGCACTCGTCATAGCGCTGTTACTGAAAAAGAAAGTGCTCATGCCGCGTAAGAAATGTAGAAAGAAGAGTTTCTGGGTGCGAAAGATATTTGAGACAAGGGAAAAACCGAAGAATCAGGGCAATTTCATGCATGTTTGAAGTGCTTGGTTTTCTTCCAGAGACTGGGTCCTAATTTTTCATTTGTTTTGCTTGTCTTAGTTCATCGGCGACAGTCGGCGATCATCGGGAGAAACAATTTTTTTTGGTTCTTGCGATGACCGCCGATAATCGGGGAATGTCCCCGATTGCCGGTTTTCATAATCCTATTTCATCGCAATTCATCGCGAAGCTGTATCGGCGATGATCGGCGATGAATTACGATATATGAAAACCAGGCTTAAAGTAGTATTCCCTAGGTTGTGGGTTTGAGTCCCATCAGAGTTTTCTGAGTTCAACTACTTTCGAAAATACAGCCAAGACAACTCAAACTTTATAAACTCCGAACTGAAAGTTCGATATTTACGTAGAAAAATATTTAACTGAAAAAAACAAGTACTTGTGGACACGCACGATTTGACTTGTTCCCAGGGATAAATATTGTAAACAACTTCGATCTGCTATTTGAGTTTAAAGAGACACACAGACTAACTGACCAACAGACCAACAAACAAACAAACAAACAAACAAACAAACAGACTAACGAACGAACAAACAAACAAACAAACAAACAAACAAACAAACAAACAAACAAACAAACAAACAGACAGACAGGACAGGACAGACAGGACAGACAGGACAGACAGGACAGACAGGACAGACAGCAGACAGACAGGACAGACAGGACAGACAGGACAGACAGACAGACAGACAGACAGACAGGACAGACAGGACAGACAGGACAGACAGGACAGACAGGACAGACAGGACAGACAGGACAGACAGGACAGACAGGACAGACAGGACAGACAGGACAGACAGGACAGACAGGACAGACAGGACAGACAGGACAGACAGGACAGACAGGACAGACAGGACAGACAGGACAGACAGGACAGACAGGACAGACAGGACAGACAGGACAGACAGGACAGACAGGACAGACAGGACAGACAGGACAGACAGGACAGACAGGACAGACAGGACAGACAGGACAGACAGGACAGACAGGACAGACAGGACAGACAGGACAGACAGGACAGACAGGACAGACAGGACAGACAGGACAGACAGGACAGACAGGACAGACAGGACAGACAGGACAGACAGGACAGACAGGACAGACAGGACAGACAGACAGACAGGACAGACAGGACAGACAGGACAGACAGGACAGACAGGACAGACAGGACAGACAGGACAGACAGGACAGACAGGACAGACAGGACAGACAGGACAGACAGGACAGACAGGACAGACAGGACAGACAGACAGACAGGACAGACAGGACAGACAGGACAGACAGGACAGACAGGACAGACAGGACAGACAGGACAGACAGGACAGACAGGACAGACAGGACAGACAGGACAGACAGGACAGACAGGACAGACAGGACAGACAGGACAGACAGACAGACAGGACAGACAGGACAGACAGGACAGACAGGACAGACAGGACAGACAGGACAGACAGGACAGACAGGACAGACAGGACAGACAGGACAGACAGGACAGACAGGACAGACAGGACAGACAGGACAGACAGGACAGACAGGACAGACAGGACAGACAGGACAGACAGGACAGACAGGACAGACAGGACAGACAGGACAGACAGGACAGACAGGACAGACAGGACAGACAGGACAGACAGGACAGACAGGACAGACAGGACAGACAGGACAGACAGGACAGACAGGACAGACAGGACAGACAGGACAGACAGGACAGACAGGACAGACAGGACAGACAGGACAGACAGGACAGACAGGACAGACAGGACAGACAGGACAGACAGGACAGACAGGACAGACAGGACAGACAGGACAGACAGGACAGACAGGACAGACAGGACAGACAGGACAGACAGGACAGACAGGACAGACAGGACAGACAGGACAGACAGGACAGACAGGACAGACAGGACAGACAGGACAGACAGGACAGACAGGACAGACAGGACAGACAGGACAGACAGGACAGACAGGACAGACAGGACAGACAGGACAGACAGGACAGACAGGACAGACAGGACAGACAGGACAGACAGGACAAACAAACAAACAAACAAACAAACAAACAAACAAACAAACAAACAAACAAACAAACAAACAAACAAACAAGCAAACAAGCAAACAAGCAAACAAACAAACAAACAAACAAACAAACAAACAAACAAACAAACAAACAAACAAACAAACAAACAAACAAACAAACAAACAAACAAACAAACAAACAAACAAACAAACAAACAAACAAACAAACAAACAAACAAACAAACAAACAAACAAACAAACAAACAAACAAACAAACAAACAAACAAACAGGACAAACAAACAAACAGGACAAACAAACAAACAGGACAAACAAACAAACAGGACAAACAAACAAACAAACAGGACAAACAAACAAACAGGACAAACAAACAAACAGGACAAACAAACAAACAGGACAAACAAACAAACAAGACAAACAAACAAACAAACAGGACAAACAGGACAAACAGGACAAACAGGACAAACAGGACAAACAGGACAAACAGGACAAACAGGACAAACAGGACAAACAGGACAAACAGGACAAACAGGACAAACAGGACAAACAGGACAAACAGGACAAACAGGACAAACAGGACAAACAGGACAAACAGGACAAACAGGACAAACAGGACAAACAGGACAAACAGGACAAACAGGACAAACAGGACAAACAGGACAAACAGGACAAACAGGACAAACAGGACAAACAGGACAAACAGGACAAACAGGACAAACAGGACAAACAGGACAAACAGGACAAACAGGACAAACAGGACAAACAGGACAAACAGGACAAACAGGACAAACAGGACAAACAGGACAAACAGGACAAACAGGACAAACAGGACAAACAGGACAAACAGGACAAACAGGACAAACAGGACAAACAGGACAAACAGGACAAACAGGACAAACAGGACAAACAGGACAAACAGGACAAACAGGACAAACAGGACAAACAGGACAAACAAACAAACAGGACAAACAGGACAAACAAACAAACAAACAAACAAACAAACAAACAAACAAACAAACAAACAAACAAACAAACAAACAAACAAACAAACAAACAAACAGGACAAACAGGACAAACAGGACAAACAGGACAAACAGGACAAACAGGACAAACAGGACAAACAGGACAAACAGGACAAACAAACAGGACAAACAGGACAAACAAACAAACAAACAGGACAAAAACAAACAAACAAACAAACAAACAAACAAACAAACAAACAAACAAACAAACAAACAAACAAACAAACAAACAAACAAACAAACAAACAAACAAACAAACAAACAAACAAACAAACAAACAAACAAACAAACAAACAAACAAACAAACAAACAAACAAACAAACAAACAAACAAACAAACAAACAAACAAACAAACAAACAAACAAACAAACAAACAAACAAACAAACAAACAAACAAACAAACAAACAAACAAACAAACAAACAAACAAACAAACAAACAAACAAACAAACAAACAAACAAACAAACAAACAAACAAACAAACAAACAAACAAACAAACAAACAAACAAACAAACAAACAAACAAACAAACAAACAAACAAACAAACAAACAAACAAACAAACAAACAAACAAACAAACAAACAAACAAACAAACAAACAAACAAACAAACAAACAAACAAACAAACAAACAAACAGGACAAACAAACAAACAAACAAACAGGACAAACAAACAAACAAACAGGACAAACAAACAAACAAACAGGACAAACAAACAAACAAACAGGACAAACAAACAAACAGGACAAACAAACAAACAAACAGGACAAACAAACAAACAAACAAACAAACAAACAAACAAACAGGACAAACAAACAAACAAACAAACAAACAAACAAACAAACAAACAAACAAACAAACAAACAAACAAACAAACAAACAAACAAACAAACAAACAAACAAACAAACAAACAAACAAACAAACAAACAAACAAACAAACAAACAAACAAACAAACAAACAAACAAACAAACAAACAAACAAACAAACAAACAAACAAACAAACAAACAAACAAACAAACAAACAAACAAACAAACAAACAAACAAACAAACAAACAAACAAACAAACAAACAAACAAACAAACAAACAAACAAACAAACAAACAAACAGACAAACAAACAAACAAACAAACAAACAGGACAAACAAACAAACAAACAAACAAACAGACAAACAAACAAACAAACAAACAGGACAAACAAACAAACAAACAAACAGGACAAACAAACAAACAAACAAACAAACAGGACAAACAAACAAACAAACAAACAGGACAAACAAACAAACAAACAAACAGGACAAACAAACAAACAAACAAACAAACAAACAAACAAACAAACAAACAAACAAACAAACAAACAAACAAACAAACAAACAAACAAACAAACAAACAAACAAACAAACAAACAAACAAACAAACAAACAAACAAACAAACAAACAAACAAACAAACAAACAAACAAACAAACAAACAAACAAACAAACAAACAAACAAACAAAACACACTCACAGACTGCACGCAGGTAAAAACATAACCTTTTGATGGAGATAAACATTACACTTACAAATTTCTGTCCCTAATTCTGTTGCAGATTGATAATCCTGTTTCAATTCTGAATCAAGACACGAGCAGAAATTTTTTATGTGCGTCTAATCCAGAAGGGAAATACAAGGTAAATAATGTTTGTCAAACTGGCACAGAAGGAAACATTATTCGATTCGCTGACATGGAACAGTGGTTCAGCGACCTTAGCGTTTGGCGTGTTACGATTAAAAGGGTTATGAAGTCGAAACTGAGGACAAAAGTGTGAAAAACTCCAAACTTTTCTCTGATTTGAAATACCTGTCGAACCCCCATGTTGTCGTTATTAGTATTTTCAGTTCGCTAAAAGTTTTGAGATCACCTTTTTGTCCCCTTCACACACACAATTCAGTTAAGTGTTTTTTAATCAATATCAAGTGTTCGGCGAGCGAAGCGAAGAACAAAGAGAGAGCGCGATTCACTAGCAAAAACATTCACAAAATTACTCTAAATCCCACGCAGCTAAAGCAGTACAATAAAATAAACACTTACATGTCCTTACAGCGAGTTCTTTTCATAATTCGTACTAACTTATCCTCCTTTTTTCATGTCCTATCGTAATATCGTTCTTATTTATCACGCGCTTCGAGTCTATGTCAGTTTCCAAACAGACGTGACTTAGTTAAAGTGCACATGAAACGAAAATTAAGTTTGTCTTATTTGAAAGAACACTTAAAATGATAGGGTAACATATTTTGCAGTTTTTTGTTTCCTTGCCTCGTTGTTGAGATATTTCAGTTGTTTGATATGTAAATTAAACAACTTGACGTCACATGCATGTGCATAATGAGTTATCAAAGGAGGTTATATATCTTTGCTATTATCAAAATAATCACTTGAAGCTTCTATATGTTTGGCGTTGTGAGAAGCACACGCTTCCTTCGAATTAAGTTTGGTTTGATAATAGCAAAGATATATAATCTTCTCTGATAACTCATTATGTACATGTGACGTCAAGTTGTTTAATTTACATTTCAAACAAACTGAAATATCTCAACAACGAAGCAAGGAAACGAAAAACTGCAAAAGATGTTACTCTATCATTTTAAGTGTTCTTTCAAATAAGACAAACTTAATTTTCGTTTCATGTCATGCACTTTAATTTACATATAACAAACAAACAATTAATTAATATAAATATAAATGGGGGTAATAGAACGACGAGGAGTGCTATTAATGCCAAATCATACGAGTGATTACAAAATCGACCGACCGCGAAGCGGGAGGTTGATTTGTTAATCACGAGTATGATTTGGCATTAATAGCACGACTCAATTCGTTCTATTACCCATTAATTATATATCCTTCTGTAATCAGGTCATGCCCTCATCTTCTTTGTTTTCGACAGCAAATACTTCATAGTAGCCCAACTTTTGGGTTCTAGACCTAGGCCTCTCAACATGGCGCAAAAAATGCAGATTTCAGGCGGCCATTTCTTTTAACATATGGAGACTCGGCGAGGAGTTTTTTTAATAATAAAGTGAATTTATGAGGAGTTCATACAATTATGTGTGAGGAAAACCCGGCAGTTATTGATAAAGAATGACAAGAACCAGAAATGTGAGTAATTTAGTGCTGTTTGTCTTTACTTTATAGCGTGTTTATACGCATGTATTTATAAACACACTCATGCAGTTTAAGTTTACTGTATTTCACCGAGTGTTGCTACTTTACTGACTAAAATATTTAAGAAATACCCAAGTGCCAACCTGGGTAATAATTTGTTTTTAATTTGTTGGGGACACGACACTGTTTTCTAAACGTATACAAAAAAATACAAATTTAAATTCTATATTTTAATATTTAAAATCCTCCATTTTTTAATTTTTTGAAAAATCCCAGAAAATCCTACAGCTAGGTGCCGAACTGTGATTGGACAATTTTGATAGCTTGCTTGATTTCTATTGGCTGAAGCAGGTGTGCGATTACAGCTACAGCAAGAGTGCGATTAATGCTCAAATCGCACTCCTCTAAACCAATGAAATTGCAGCATTTGGGCCTGATTACAGAAGGATATATAATTAATGCTCAAATCGCACTCCTGTAAACCAATGAAATTGCAGTATTTGGGCCTGATTACAACAGAAGGATATATAATTAACGTGGTAATAGCACCCCAAAACAATGTCTTTTTGGTGCAGCTAGTCTTCTTTTGACGAGAGCAAATAGAATGAAAAGTTGAGTTTGATATAGCAAAAGCAAAATATCCGAGTTTCTGAATTCGTCTATATTCGTGATAAAGTTCGTATTGTCTTTCTGAGTTTGTAGCTCACGGCCATTGCCGTTAACCGTGTTTGTTTGGCAGCCATTATCCACGCGTAAAAAGGTCTGAGGTTAAAAGGGATGACCAGGACCCGTCCAGGCTTTACGCAACTTTTCCAAAATATGTTGTCAAATTTGTCTTTTTTTCAAATTTGCCGTCAAGTCTCAGTGAGTCTCAACATTTTAGCAATCTTTTCGATACCCTTACAGAAACCCTAACCCTAATCAGAAATCTGGTTTACCCCGGTGGAAAAACATATTTAACGACATATTTTAGAAAAGCTGCGAAAGGACGGGTTCCTTTGAGTCATCCTTTTTAGCCTTTTAACTTGTTGCATTTTGTCAACAGGCGTGAACAGTGCTGTTCGGAACAACCGTGAACGATGTTGTGCTGTGAACATTGTTGTCAATAGTGCTGTTCATGCCTTTTACTGTTCAGCCATCATTGCTGTAACCATGGATAGTAAAATAGCTGGATAGGAAACTTGATGGGGTGAGCATAACAACCTGATTGAAATTGACAAGTTCAAAAATCCCCTACTATATTCATCAAAGTTTACGATTAATACAGCTTAAAATGTCAATCGAACTGCCTGTAAATACAGCAAAGCCACGTTACGATAAAATGCTCGTCTATTATATTACTCATTTTAAAAGAAAATATGAAGATTTACTCAATTCGTCCCAAATTCTAAGCAAAACAAAGTACTATTTTGCGACGCCAGTTTCTTTGAAACAAAACATCAAAACAAGGATCAACAACGTTTACCTCAAACACTCGACTGTGGCTTAGGCAGGTTTGTATGACGATAAAATCATTTGAAACCTCAACATAGTCATCTGAATTGCGAGAATATAACGAATTTGAAGAAAAATTCACTTAAAAACCTCAGTAGAACAAGCATATTCACGCCATTTGTGACATTGCAAACTGATGAATGCGATTTAACCAATCAAACGACTCAAAACATGATTATTAGTTTCCTATATCCAGTCCTTTTGCTTTCAAACGGTAACCGACCAATTAAAGTAAGATCAGACCACAGGGTTACGTGGGGAGTGAAACAAGCCCATTCATTAAATTTTAGTCGATTTTTTGCGAAAATTTCATAAATGTCTGTCCGTTAGCTTCTTCGTGTAAAAGAAATAAATGAAAAAACGCTTGCTTGCTAATATGTAATATTCACAAACTGAATTAAATATAAAAATAAATAGCCTCGTTTCCATCACTCAGGAGCGGTTGACCGTATTCAGGAAAATAGTGCATGCATAAGGCTTGTATATAGTTTCAGTTTCCCAATGATGAATCCATCCTTGCGCTCATAGCTATATATTATGTTGATGATCAGGATCATTTTCGTAATATATGTGAAGACACCATGGGACTCGTCTCTTATGATGTTACATAGGAGGTGAGCTGAGGGAAACAGCAAGAAACAATCTCAAACATATTTGTGGTAATGTAACAGACGTTTGGTAGTCGTTTGTTAAGCTCAAATACTCAGAAAATAATTCTGAGCCCCAGACAGGGTTCGAACCTGCAACCTTCTAATGACCAGTTAGACGCTCTAACCATTGAAATATATATATTTGTATATATATATGTGTATATATGTATATATGTATATATGTTACTCTGAGTTTCACGCGGTTAGGCGATCATCAGGCAACTGTGAAAGATTCAGTATATATATATATATATATATATATATATATATATATATATGTATGTATGTATGTATGTATGTATGTATGTATGTATGTATGTATGTATGTATGTATGTATGTATGTATGTATGTATGTATGTATGTATGTATGTTATGTATGTTATGTATGTTATGTATGTTATGTATGTTATGTATGTTATGCATGTTATGCATGTTATGCATGTTATGCATGTTATGCATGTTATGCATGTTATGCATGTTATGCATGTTATGCATGTTATGCATGTTATGCATGTTATGCATGTTATGCATGTTATGCATGTTATGCATGTTATGCATGTTATGCATGTTATGCATGTTATGCATGTTATGCATGTTATGCATGTTATGCATGTTATGCATGTTATGCATGTTATGCATGTTATGCATGTTATGCATGTTATGCATGTTATGCATGTTATGCATGTTATGCATGTTATGCATGTTATGCATGTTATGCATGTTATGCATGTTATGCATGTTATGCATGTTATGCATGTTATGCATGTTATGCATGTTATGCATGTTATGCATGTTATGCATGTTATGCATGTTATGCATGTTATGCATGTTATGCATGTTATGCATGTTATGCATGTTATGCATGTTATGCATGTTATGCATGTTATGCATGTTATGCATGTTATGCATGTTATGCATGTTAGGCATGTTAGGCATGTTAGGCATGTTAGGCATGTTAGGCATGTTAGGCATGTTAGGCATGTTAGGCATGTTAGGCATGTTAGGCATGTTAGGCATGTTAGGCATGTTAGGCATGTTAGGCATGTTAGGCATGTTAGGCATGTTAGGCATGTTAGGCATGTTAGGCATGTTAGGCATGTTAGGCATGTTAGGCATGTTAGGCATGTTAGGCATGTTAGGCATGTTAGGCATGTTAGGCATGTTAGGCATGTTAGGCATGTTAGGCATGTTAGGCATGTTAGGCATGTTAGGCATGTTAGGCATGTTAGGCATGTTAGGCATGTTAGGCATGTTAGGCATGTTAGGCATGTTAGGCATGTTAGGCATGTTAGGCATGTTAGGCATGTTAGGCATGTTAGGCATGTTAGGCATGTTAGGCATGTTAGGCATGTTAGGCATGTTAGGCATGTTAGGCATGTTAGGCATGTTAGGCATGTTAGGCATGTTAGGCATGTTAGGCATGTTAGGCATGTTAGGCATGTTAGGCATGTTAGGCATGTTAGGCATGTTAGGCATGTTAGGCATGTTAGGCATGTTAGGCATGTTAGGCATGTTAGGCATGTTAGGCATGTTAGGCATGTTAGGCATGTTAGGCATGTTAGGCATGTTAGGCATGTTAGGCATGTTAGGCATGTTAGGCATGTTAGGCATGTTAGGCATGTTAGGCATGTTAGGCATGTTAGGCATGTTAGGCATGTTAGGCATGTTAGGCATGTTAGGCATGTTAGGCATGTTAGGCATGTTAGGCATGTTAGGCATGTTAGGCATGTTAGGCATGTTAGGCATGTTAGGCATGTTAGGCATGTTAGGCATGTTAGGCATGTTAGGCATGTTAGGCATGTTAGGCATGTTAGGCATGTTAGGCATGTTATGCATGTTATGTATGTATGTATATATATTGGCTAATAATCCAAAAATAAACAGTGCAAATAACTAACTATCCAAATATCGCTGTATATTTGCACTCATTTGCACATATGTACATATGTGCAAATATACAGCGATATTTGGATAGTTAGTTATTTGCACTGTTTATTTTCGGATTATTAGCCAATATATATATATACATACATACATACATACATACATATATATATATATATATATATATATATATATATATATATACTGAATCTTTCACAGTTGCCTGATGATCGCCTAACCGCGTGAAACTCAGAGTAACATATATACATATATACATATATACATATGTACATATGTACTCATTTTTAGCGTTATTTGGACAGTTTTTAATGCAGTTGTATAATAAATCATACACTGTAACTACATTTCATACGCAAACGCTATTGCTTTCATATGACTATGAATTTGCAACCTTAGCTCTCCATCTTGAGCGGCCCCCCTTACTTTCGGTTTTATCCGCTATTGGGGGCCGCTACTTACGGGGGCCCGCTACTTACGGGGGCCCGCTACTTACGGGGGCCCGCTACTTACGGGGGCCCGCTACTTACGGGGGCCCGCTACTTTCGGGTGGTAAAATACGTTAACATACTGTGGGAATATTCTTCGTTGTTCCTTCCTATTTATGCCATTTCAACTCTGACTTTTATACACTTTGGTACGTTGATAGTTGAAACTTAACACTTTCGAGTTCATCACTCGACATGACTTGGGGGCCGCTACTTACGGGGGACCGCTACTTTCGGAAATTTTGTAGACATCTCAAATTTGTCGCTACTTTCGGGGGCCCGCTACTTTCGGGGGGGGGGGGGGGGCGCTACTTTCGGGATTCTACGGTATTTGAGCTTGACGTACTTCCACACCATGCATGTACTGAATGTATACGTACAACTTATCATATCACTTCAACAACATCTCATATGCAAACGCTACACTTAGGAAGCACATATATGACTATAATTATCTTGCAAACAGCCATTTCGAATTTAGCCTGGTCACACAGGCAAATCTCCCCCCAAAATGAGCCCAAGATATTCTGCGTGGAGCCCGCTAAAATGATGCGTGCGCAACATGTTGAAACTTGGTAATTATGCTAATTTATTATCATTCTTGTATTTATTATAGTTCTTTTTAAAAGCTACTCAGTTGGAGCAGATGAGCAATGACTACCTGACTATCCAAGAGAGGCAAGAAATAATCAAGATTACTCTGGAGAAGAAAAGGGAGGTCAGTGAATATTACCATATGGTCATCACGCCAAATGCCGCACGCCGATTGCTTGCTGACAGATCCGAAAAATGCAGTAATGTCTTCCTGGCAATGTGGGAGGGCGTTGCGCCTTTTTAAATGACTTGCAAGTTTTCGCGGGAAGATTTCTGAGTTGATTTGAATTAAAATAAAAGAGAATTAGATATTTTCTTTGGAAAATTATTTTGGACAATAAATACGTCCTGGAACATTGGTGTTCCTTTTTTGTAAGAACTACTTAGAGGAACGTGAATGCTTAATATATAGGTGTAAACATGAAACGAAAGGAACAAGCTCAAAAATAAGGTAAACGGCATCGTCTAAAGACGCGAACTATGAGTTAAAAAGAAATAAGAAAACGATCCAAACCCATATAATAAACAGTTTTTCGTGTGTTTTTTTTGCTTCGTTTTTGATATATTTTGGTTCGTTTTCTAATGAACATAGAATTTTATATAAAATTGTCATCGCTATTTGCAATTGAACGAAAATTTCAGCTAAAAATAGTAAAACGTTGCGAAGTGATAACTTTTTAGAACATCAATTTGATAATAAAAAAATTGACTGGAGAGAAACCAACTTAAAAGTCTGTTATATACATGTATGATGAACATTTAACTCCTTCCTGACTGAATCAGTCGTCTGGGACGGATGTAAACTTTAGTATTTAACTCTGGCTAACGCCAGACGATTTTACTCTGGCTATAACGCCTGACTTTTATTTTGTAAGGGGATAGCCCCCAGTCACCAAAGGGTTAAGTAATTTGTCCTGCAAAAATTCCATTTTTCTTCACGTTGTAAAAAACATTTCAATTCGATCCGTTTTGTTGCCCAGATAGAAAATTATTTATTTGTTACAAAATTAAAATAATTTTTTTTCCAAGAATTAATCAATTTTTTTTTGCTTTATATTTTTTTTTCCACCATTGCTATCTTAAGAAATCATTCATTCAAAAAGTACAGACACTAAATTGTAATATGATAAGTTGTACGTATACACATGTAGTGCATGTGGTACGTTTGCGAGCTTGGTGTAATATGACAGACATTGCATGGTGGACGGATCGTCAAGCTCAATTACTCAGAAACGATTTCTGAGCCCCGGACAGGATTAGAACCTGCAACCTTCTAGCGGCCGTCTAAACGCGTCATTAGAAGATTGCCCGTTCGAACTGGGGCTCAAAAACCGTTTCTGAGTAATTGAGCTTGACGAACGTCCACCATGCAATGTCTGTTACGTAATAGTTCAAATACGAGACGGAGGACTTTACTGGGATTTCAAAGTCCGAGTGCTTTTTAATGCACGAGGGCTTGATAATCCCGGTAAAGTCCGACGTTGAGTGTTTGAACTGACTTCTCAAACTCCAAACTCCGAAGATACCTCTCAAACGTAATATAATTTGCCTTATTTCAAAGTCCCAAGACTTTGAAAACGTATTTTGCATTTTTTCAAAGTGCTAGTACTTTTCCTCCGATTTCAAAGCACTGATTAAACATTAATTTCTTTTGTTTTTGGTTCATGAATTATTAATGAGTTTGAGAGGAAATTGTAAGTAATGTTCTTGTTACAGACGATACCTGAAATGGAAAATGAAGTTCAACAACTAGAGGAGAAATACAAAGACCTGGAACAGCTGAAAGTTCTGGAGGGTAAAATTGAAGAATTAAAGAGAGAAATTGCTTGGGCACAAGTAATAGAGAAGGAGAAGGTTTGTTATTAGTGTTGAAGTAATACAGTGAAACCTCTAAAATCTAAAAATCCTGTGCCAATGACAACTTGAAATCCTGAAAACTAAAAAGTTATTTGACTGATTGGATGGATTTGTTGCCATTTCCTATATATACTAAGTTAGACGTATTTTGAGAAAATGATCTAGCCAAATCATAAAATCGGCTGTCATGACATCAATATTTGGTTCATAAAACAGACAGTCCATTATCTAACAGTCATTAGAATTTTAATTGTCTGAGATTCTGTCAAAATAGCTTTGGCTGTATTTTCTTCAATATTGTGTCAACAGATAACTTTTATAAAACTCGTATGATTAATTATATTTTTGAAATTTCTCCTAATCTAATAGCCAATGTGTCCTTTTATTGATAAATTTGAAATTTATTGAAATCTACATTAGAAGAGCTTTCTAATGATATATAATAGTTGTATTATGTGATTTACTGTCATGAAAATACAAAATGTAAATTTCGGGCCGTGTCCCCCCTTAAGCGGACGCCCTTTTAACGGACACAAGCTCCTCCCGAAATTTTCTTCTAATATTTACTGAAGCCCGTTTTCCAGTCATCGCTGAAACAGGCTCCCAGCGAGCTGCGAGTATTTGCATCTAATTAAAAAGAATTCAGAGCGAAAAAATAAGGAGTGCGAGTTCTTTTTAATTACATGCAAGTACTTGCTGCGCTGTGTGAGCCAGTTCCTGCGATGACTGGAAATCTTCCTTTTCAGCCAAACAGTAGTTAATAGAACATATACATGGTGTGGAAGCTCCATTGTCTTTCACCACGATGTAATGGTCATGTTGAAAGACAATGAAGTTCATTATATGGTAGTAAATTCTATGGACACGTGACGACGAAACACCACACTAATCAAATCCGATCCTTGCTATTGGATGACTGCTTCATTATACAGAAAATACAGTACCGTGAAGTTGCACAAATTTCAATAAACTTGTGCAAAAACATAGAACAATAATTTAGGACGAGTTTTCAAAATGCAAGTTTTCTGCCATTATTTTGCATTTAAACCTGACTCTTTCGCTACTAGTGGTCTATTACTAATAGACAGTGAGTAGCTCAGCCAATAAGAATGCAGCATTTGTAATAGTCTACTAGCTGATTTATACTTAGGGCTGTTTACATGCAGGCGGGACGGGACGTTAACCGGGATCGCATCGCTACTATATTTTTCCTTTATTTATCTCATTTCGTTTATACGAAGAATGTGTTTGCCGGGACGTTTTTGTCCCGTCCCCTCTAACCAGGAATCCAAGGTAAGTGCTAGTGATCTTTTGATGACGTAGCTGAAAGAATTTCGCAGAATAAAACACAAGAGTGTTGGCGTGAGGATTTTGAGGTCAAGGAGGTCAGCCATCACAGTTCAGTGGAATATCGTCAGCCTGCTCTGTATCGCACTCAGGAAATTTTAGTTCTCGTTTTAATCTAAGACTGTTAAGACTGTCGGTATCCGGGCTTGATGAGGGACAATTTTTGCCATATAAATGCTCTGTCCCGCCTAACCGGGACGATATGACGGCTACCGTTTCCAGTATTTATTTTGATTCTTAAGTTGTTTATTCGATACAAATGAGTGATAACGGCTAGTAGGAAGACGGCAGCTCTTTATAATACGTCATATTCTATTTATTTCTCTGTTATTCTGTGCTTTTTACAACTTTCTAGCTGTGTTGTGAAACGTCCCGGTCGCAATTGACCCGCCTGAAAACATTCTCATATAAACCCGTCTCGCTTACTTGTCCCGTGTCCCAGCTCCTATGGAAACAGTCCCTAATAACTACAACTCCGCGGACACCTTTATTAAGCCGACACTGAAATAAAGCCTGATTGGTAGTTTCTATTGGTAAAATCCTCTGTTAAGCGGACACTACGTTTAAAAAAACGTTCAGTCCAAGGTTTCGCACAACGCGTCCTTTTCCAGGTCAGGTCTAAATTTGTTTCCACCGCTCAGGAGCATTCGGCTGTATTGGAAAATAGTCCATGTATAATGCTTGTTGTTTCCCAATGATGAATCCATCCTTGCGCTCATAGCTATATATTATGTTGATGATCAAGATCATTTTTCATAATATATGTGAAGACACCATGGGACTCGTCTCTTGTGATGTTACATAGGAGGTGAGCTGAGGGAAACAAATGGTACTGCAAAACGTATTTGAAAAAACTTTGTAAACGTTGATATCATTCAAAATGTATATACAATGGTTAAAACAAAGTTTCCTATCCAGTTCCCCTTCATTATCTATTCATCTATATTTTAGTCATGTGGGAGCACCCGTTAGGTGCATTTGTATCCTACGTAGCCAGCGCTGGGGGTTGGGACGGACAGTGAAAGGAGCGCCTGCACAGGAACACCGCTGCGAAACGTTTTGCGCATGCGCGACGTCTGAGCTCGCACCTCAAAAAAAAAAGCGGGAAAACACTGAAATATTTGGACTGATCCGAGAGTCCGACACAAAAGTTAAAATTATAAGCATACTACCAAAAAGATAAGGTACTAGGTAATTTGTATATGGCTTCTTTGTCAATATTATAACATATTCTGAAATGGCCCCTTCGGAATTTTCATTACCCTTTATAAAACACAAATAAATAGTCGAGTCTTACTTAGTCTTCGCTGTCTGGTTGTCGTCACCACGGCTAGTTCCCACTTCTCTTGCAATGAACACCGCTGCCAAACGTTTGCGCATGCGTGAATTCGCTGAGTAAACATTGCAAGAGGAGTGGGAACTAGCCGTGGTGACAACAACCAGACAGTGAAGACTGAGTAAGACTCGACTATTCATTTGTGTTTTAAAAAAAGGGTAAAGAAAATTACAAAGGGGTAAATTCAGAATATGTCAAAATATTGACAAGAAGCCATGCACAAATTACCTACCTTATCTTTTTGGTAGTATGCTTATAATTTTAACTTTCGTGTCGGACTCTCGGACCAGTCCAAATATTTCAGTGTTTTCCCGCTCTTTTTCCGAGGACGAGCTCGGACGTCGCGCATGCGCAAAACGTTTGGCAGCGGTGTCCTTGCAATGTTAATGTTTACTTAGTGAATTCACGCATGCGGAAACGTTTGGCAGCGGTGTTGGCTGCAGGCGCCTATTGTTATTTTTCGTGTATATAGAGTTCGCCGGCGAACGCTCGCAATCTATTGGTTGACACGCTAACGACCTATCAGCGAAGAGCGTTGCGAAAATGTGCCTTGTATAGTAGAAAGAAACGAGTTCAAAATAAACTGAGATTGAGAAGAGAGTGGCCATAAAGTCGGCTGCATGTGCATCCGAAGGAAAATGTTTATTTGCTTGTTTCCTAAACAGTTAATTGCGGTAAGATTTTGGCCCTTTCGGCAGCACGGCGAGAAACTGAATTGTCTGACATTAACTTGAGCCAAACATCATTTAGAATTTCTTACAATCGCATTAGATTCAGATCAGTGGGATCTACTCAGGCGTACTTCTCCGGCTGCATTGGCTATCAGCGCCAGTTGTCAGTGGAAAATAAAATTCGCTATTAAATTTAACTATTATTGATATGCGTGCGAATATCGCGGGATGTTATGATTATATTATTGATAGTCCTAGTCGTTATATACACATGTTTTATAACTACGAAAATTTTTTTTGAGCTTTCTGTAGCCCATGCACTCAACATAAATTGTTTAATTATTTAAAAGATTTTGCAGTAAACGCTATTAACTTTAAACCAGCTAATATATAGCAACAGCAGAATAATATAATCATATTGTCAGACGCTGACACAGCAAACATATACCACATAAATTCCTGAATCAAGAATGCACTTTGATACACATACTCATTCATAACTGTATTTTTTTAGTTTATTCCAGATGCGTGTTTTTAAACGGAGTAAATATTCGATCAACTTCCAAATTAATTAAGCTATTTATCTCAGGTTTTTGAAATTGACAACTTCCAAAAATACACTGTTTTAATTAGGGGGCGGCACGAAAAATAACAATAGGCGCCTGCAGGCGCTCCCCTTCCCTGATCGCCCAGCGCCGGTTGTGCAGGCCAGTGTATTAGCCGCTTATAAGTGTATAATTGCCATAGCAAGCATCGTTTCCGGTTTTGTAACATTGATTTAAGTTTCCTATCCAGTTTCCCTTCATTATCTATGATAGATGTCCCCAGGGCCATTCTTAGTAAGGTTGATCCGTCAACCAAGGGGTGAGAGGGTTACATGTTGGAATCAGGATTGTTGACCGAATAGAGCTAACTAGTTCAGTCGAAGAATGATAAAATCTATTGAAGTTTTGAAAAATACTACGATTTCACGGGAGAATCGGCCATTGAATAGCATTTGGTTTTCTCTCTTCGATTAACAATCCTGATCCATTATGTAATTTAATTAATTTTGGAATAAACGTAAGTACGTACTATACGTCATTGTGTCCTTACGTGATTCTGATTGTTCAGTTGTTTTAGTTTATATGACGTGGCCAACACAATGTTGGCATTTGTTCTGATCGTAGTCAATCGAGATATGGTCTGGAAACTCGGCAAACTTCAAAGCGCCTATAATGAGCTGTAATTGTATGTCGAACCGTTCCTTACACCGTGCACATCCTTTGTTTTAGGTTTATTAATATTTAAATAGCACGGTTTAGTGATTGCATGAACTGAAACGTTGCTATTGGATAATTCGTTCATTATACTAAAATACAATGGGTTCAGTGACCGTGCACCGTGCACAAAGTGCATAATGGCGAACAAAAAGATAGAACAAGGACTTTAGCTGAGTCTACAGACCATCTTTTGAATGACTATGTCCTGATGAAGGCCTGAGTTAACAGGTCGAATGCTCAGCAATAAGTAACAAACATCGCGTTACTACAAATTCTCGCTTCTATTAGTTTTTCTTTTGCTTTCTCACTCTCAAAATCTCTTTCTTGTTCCAGAAACTTAGACCTGTTATTAGCAATATTAATGCGGAAAAAGAGAGGGTTCCTAAGTATGATGAAAAATTACAAGAGTGCGAGGTAAGTCAATTTATTTATATTTATGTTCGCCATGTGGTTATTACCCCGCGAGCAGAACCTTCTATTCCTTATTTCTTCACTGAGAGAGGAAGAAAGGAAGCTTTGCCGTATTCGCGACTGGTTCCATTGCGCATGCTTGTCAGTTGTTTGGTTACAATCTCGAACCCAGTCCAAATCAGAGCAGAAAACAAAACAAGAACCGGTTAAACGGGTCTTAAACGGGTTACTTCATCCTAAATCTTGGACGAAGCCAAACACGAATACAGCAGAGCCTACTTTTCTTGCTCTCTCTCAGCGAAGAAATAAGGAAACGAAGGCTCTGCTCGCAGGGTAGGTGGTTATGTTTTTGCTTCGGTTTGTCTTAGCCTCATACCCAGACATCAAGAGGAGGTGCCGCGCGGATCTTGCAAGGGTGCTTGAGGGGAGATGCATGCGACGAGAGATTCCCCAAGCACCCTTGTGCGTTCGAAGGGCGGTTTTTCCTTAACGCCTTGGTACGAGGCCGGGTCAGTGAAGTCTATATAAACCTGGAAGGCTGACTGCCAATCAAAAAGTGAGGCCAAAAATGGCCGACATGTTTTTGGGTTTTTTTGGACGTCATTTTGAGGTTCCAGCGCGGCCGTACACAGCAAATTTCGTTTCGTACTGCTCCGAAAAGCTAGAACAACCAAGAGCCACCACCAAAACAGACGAATTACTATTTTCACACAGGATATAGAAAAGATAAAGTCTACAACCTACCAGCTACATTACACTGTCAAAAAGCGAAACGTTTGATTTAAAAATTGACGTTTTATATTTAGTTAAGCCTCGCCACTCGTTTTCTTCAAATTGCTTTCTTTAGACCTTCTCGAAATGTGAGCCAAACCTTGGGGCCTTTCTGGACGTCAAATTCAGGTTCCAGCGGCATTTATTTATTCTCTATTTTTGAAAAAAAATTTTTTTTTGCTTGAACTTGAAACACAACAAAACATAGAACTTTCGAGAAGCTTTAAAAAAGGTACTTGGATGAGTTTGATTTGAAAACGTAACCCAGGTCGAACTAAAAATGGAAAATCATTTTTTGCTCATTTGAAGCGTGTTTTCGACGGGTAAGTTGCGGGTTATATATGGCATTATGTGAAGCACTTGTTTGTTTGTTTTCTATATTTCGTTCCATAGTTCTCTTAATTTGATGCTTTCTTTAACTGCGTAGACTAATATCGCTATCAAGGAGGCTGACTGGACTAAAGTAAAGACGGAGTTGGAAGGTATCACAAGTGAAAGTGATCAGTTGAAAGGTCGCCAGCAAGATATTAACGACGAAGTTAAAAAGATCAAAGCTGTTGTTCGCAATCATCAGGTATGTAGGGCGAGAAAGTAATAGCGACTTTTAGATTTGAGCGAGCGAGCGAGCGGAGTAAACCGGAAAAGGTTATTTGGCTGGTTTCAGACTGACATATCTTCATAATCCGGATTATTACTGACTGTTTTTGTGAGCGGTCTGGAACGTGAAATCCAGCAATTTGATTGGTTCCTTAGCGGTCCGTAATCTGCCGTTTCAGGCTGCTGACAGTGAGAAGTTTATAAATAAAACAGTCCTGTCAGTACATGCAACAAGATGGATAATAATTTCAGAACTACTCATTGTTGAAATGTATTGAAACTTTTTCAAATGTTCAAAATGTTTGTAACATGTTCGCAATAGGTGCCTAGGTGGCGGATACGAGCCTAACACTTTGTCGAGTTTTCACAGAACGTTTACAACATTTGTAGTCATATAATATACTACTTATTGACCTCGCTTGTTCGGTCTGTACTAGTGAAATATCGGACCTCCGTTTCCTGCACGGACCTCGGCTCGCTGCGCCCGCTCGGTCCGTACTCAAAACATCGGTCCGATATTTGACTAGTACAGACCTCACACTCGGTCAATAAGTAGTATAACCTTTTCATTTAAGACTGATGTGGGATTATAATTGGTATTTGGGTTAGGATTAGAGTTGAAGTTAGAGTTATGGAGTAAAGGAAATTGGCAATCTAAATTAAGTTTATCTAGCTTGAAAGAACTTGTGAGGTATAGATGGTAGGTATTTCTAGCGCGTTCCTTCCATAGAAATAATAGACGTAGAATGCAGGCTCTGTCACGTGACAGGGGTCCAATTGAAATTTTATTTTGCCCTTATAAATCCGCCATTTTGAATTTTGCAAGGAGTTGTATATATATACAACATTGGTGGCCTCTCAAAATAAAGATTTGGAGGACGATTCATAGAGATCAGTTGAATACATAACAATTAATCAGCCACATACACGTGAGCATAAAATAAAACAATTTGCCGGACACATGCTTTATTAAACTTACTAAAAAGTAAAAACTATAACATAAGGTCAAAAGTGTATACTTCGATCTATTCACCAATTAATACAGAAAGCAACAAAAAGATACCCTCATGCAACAGTTTGAAACTCAGAAATTGTCTGCATCAAAGCTTGTTTAAAAGAAAAGAAAATAGTCAGATACGTAGTGGAAACTATGAGAAAATGTTTAAAAAAACCAACACGGATTTAAGATGTCAATATTATTTAGATGATATCGAAAAGACTGCGATGTACTTATGACAGGTGCATAAAGGCTAATCACAAGCCAGAAATCCCTATCAGATTAGATTAAAAAAGCAACAAAAGGCTTACTGTTTCCTTGATTAATCCTCCACATTCAGTATAAATCACTTGTACGGTGTGACACAGATTGGCAAATGGAAATCGTTCAAATACAATGTAAATTATTCGTAAAGGCCGCTATCTTCGCCGTGTCTACATTCCGAGTTTGATCTTCGAAATGTTTTTGCGAAGGATATTGCACGTCACATGCCTTTACCTTTAAATTCACTAATCCAGTGAGTTTCCCGGTGCAAAAAAACAAAGAAATTCAGTGCTAAAATACATCCATCGTCCACTCTACAGTCCACATATGGTCACTGGCCGTGTTAAAATCTGTTAAAAAGTCCTAGGGCGAGTTCTTTTTGCCCTTATAAATCCGCCATTTTGTGGCGACAATTTTTTGACTGACGGGTGATTGGAGCCCGCATTCTAGATATATTATTTCTATGGTTGCCCCTCACTGCTGAAGTTAAGTCGGATCGGGAAGGGGCTTCACGTCGATGGACTCCGCTATGATCGTCAGGTCATTTCGGCATGCAATTAACAACCGACTTAGAACTGCAACAGACAAGGGGAATCCGACTGTTTAATTAAAACAAAGCATTGCGATCGCTGGTGAGTGGTCATGACCGTTGTTGACGCAATTTGATTTCTGCCCGGTTGAATGGGGTTAGTACTTGGAGATGTCGAAAAGATAGGCCTCCCTCGGTTAACGCGTTTTGGAAGTGATCCGAATGGACCCGCTGGGGAAGGCCTAGCAAAATTCGTAAACACTTTCACTTTACAGCCATCTGCATAAAATAATACAAGCCTGCTCACCTCGGATCGATGAAGTTCCACTAGCCTAGCTTTCTTATCACTTGCTTTCTTTCTGCACCGCCAAAAGTTAAACAGTTAATCTTCTCATTTCGAGTTCCATTCCATTACTTCCCCCTTTCGATCGCCAAGATCTTTTGTAAAATCTTCTCAGACATCCTTAATCAACACCTCTGCCAAACGTTTTACGCATGCGCGACGTTCGTGCTTGTCCTCAGAAAAAGAGCGGGAAAACACTGAAATATTGGGACTGGTCCAAGAGTCCGACACAAAAGTTAAAAATATAAGCATACTACCAAAAAGATAAGGTAGGTTATTTGTGCATGGCTTCTTAGTCAATATTGTAACACATGCTGAAATTACCCCTTCGTAATTTTCTTTACCCTTTTAATTTTTTGAAACACAAATGAATAGCCGGGTCTTACTTAGTGTTCACTATCTAGTTGTTGTCGCAAAGGCTAGTTCCCACTTCTCTTGCAATGTTTACCCTCGCGAACTCACGCATGCGCAAACGTTTGGCAGCGGTGTTTCCTTAATATGCTTTTATATACTGTCACTCATTGTTTACGGTATGTGTACTAGATCCCTGGAACACTGGAAGGGCCAAAACGATTCTGGGTAGGACCTTTTCCCGAATTTTGCTAGGCCTCTCGTTTCCAGCCTCTCCCCATTCCTCCCATTATATTTTTTACTCCTTTTAGAACGATCTCAGGAAAATTGAAAGAGACTTACAAAATACTGAAAAAGAAAAATGCGAATTGCAGAAAAGAATCGAAGATATAACCGCCAAGTAAGTCACATTTTTCCATACATTGAAAATGCAAATTTAAATGAGCTATTTAGTATTACGTCACATTATTTTTAGCCTTAATTATCATGTGTCGAAGTTCTGAACTGCAAACTTTTAGCTGTACATTTATTTGTGCAGAGCCAATCAAGGTAAGATCTGGAAACTCGATAAACTTCAAAGCGCCAAAAATGAGCTGTGAGTTTTATGTTGAGACGGTCCTCACCGTGCACAAATCTTTTGCTTATTAATATTTATTAATGCTCTATCACTTAATTAATAAAATAGAGCTAAGACTGATGTTGTGGCAGAGAAGGAAGAAGGGAAAAGCTACTGTCCCTCGTACACAATATCCCAGGTGGGGTAGGCCCGTCTGGGGGCCAGAAAAATGGATACCTAGCTGAGGAGGGGCTCCTGCATCAGCTTTTCGAACATTGCCTCCGACAAATCTGGTCAGTGGGGCGTTGAGGTGGGTGTCACGTCAGACCCCGAGCAGAGAAATGGCTAATCCGGTTTCTTGCCCGTTGGTACTATCGAGCAAAGGTAGTGTACCGAGCTATTTGACCGCACCAGACCTTGTGAGCCTCCACAGAGAACGTGGATCGCGGATCTAGCACAAGCCGGGGGTGCCGACTGCTGGGTTGGAGCTCGTGTACCTCAGCTACTCTGTGTAGGGGAGGAAGAATTGACTGCGATTTGATTTGCAAAGAAGTATTCTTTGTGAATCGAGTCATGTTTTGATTTAGTGGGGAGAGGCGGTGTCTGGGGGACAGCGATTCCCTGCTTCAAAATTTTTATTTTATCATTTATGTTACATTCCTTTTTATCAATTTACATTTTTTTGTTTGTTTATTTTATTGTTATTACCTCCGCCGGCGGTTATGTTTTTAACCCGTTCTGTCTGTCTGTCTGTCTGTCTGTCTGTCTGTCTGTCTGTCTGTCTGTCTGTCTGTCTGTCTGTCCGTCCGTCCGTCCGTCCGTCCGTCTGTCCGTCCGTCCGTCCGTCCGTCGGTCGGTCCGTCGGTCCGTCGGTCGGTCGGTCGGCCTGTTTGTTTGTTTGTTTGTTTGTTTGTTTGTTTGTTTGTTTGTTTGTTTGTTTGTTTGTTTGTTTGTTTGTTTGTTTGTTTGTTTGTTTGTTTGTTTGTTTGTTTGTTTGTTTGTTTGTTTGTTTGTTTGTTTGTTTGTTTGTTTGTTTGTAAGTTGGTTTGTCGCCAGGATATCTCAAAAACTATTCCACCGATTTTCATGTAAGTTTGCAGAAGGGTTGGCCATAGACCAACGCCCAACCCATTACATTTTGGTTGAATTTAGTAAAAATTTGGATGAGAAAGTAATAAAAATCTGACCGCAAGATTCTCCGTGTAGAAGAAATGTTTGATTGCGTTCATTATCCTTATTTTACGAGTGCAATCAAGCATTTTATTCATACATGCATGCATGTGTTGGTCTCGTTAACTAGCCTGGTTAGCGAGATGGCTCGTTTTCTTTTTAAACATCTCTAATAACCCGCTGGCGGAGGTATATGCAGTCTCTGACTGCTGTCTAGTTCTAAATATATTACTTTTAAGGGACTACGATTTTTGTATCTGCGCAACGCGCAGATATATTGTGTGTTAACTTTTTGGTGTAACCGCTGACCTGTAATGTGTGCAGTAGTGTGACTTTATATTTCCTCGCCATGTTGTATGAACTACGGAGCGAGACGAAGAACAACATTATTTTCGAAGAAAGTCGATTGCAATGCTGTATGATTGGAGTAATATGATTCAGGGATACTTTAAAATGATTGCGTTTGACCGTACGCCAAGAGAATAATCTATTTGAACTGGGACGAGCGCAAATATCAAATTGCATTATTATGCTTCACATAATAATGCAATTTGATATTTGCGCTCATCTCAGTTCAAATAGATTTTTCTCCGTTGCTATTCTATACCATTTGAGTTATAATTCACATATGTTGTACAGAATTTAACGCTCTATCTAACCGTGCAAGTTTCCCAAATGGCACAAACCCACAGACGATTGATTTACTTTAAATATCAGTATGACCGCGTTTGACCGTACGCCAAGTAAATAGCGTAATAATGCAATTTGATATTTGCGCTCATGTCAGTTCAAATAGCCGGCCTTTTCTCCGTTGTTATTCTATACCATGTTCTCTAATTCACATATATATGTTGTACAAAATTTAACGTATCTATCTAACCGTACAAGTTTCCCAAATGGCACAAACCTACAGACGATTGATTTACTTTAAATATGACGGCGTTCGACCGTACGCCAAGTAAATAGCGTAATAATGCTATTTGATACTTGCGCTCATGTCAGTTCAAATAGCCTTTTCGCCATTGTTATTCTATACAATGTTCTCCAATTCACATATGTTGTTCAGAATTTAACGCTCTGTCTTACCGTGCAAGTTTCCCAAATGGCACAAACCTACAGACGATTGATTTACTTTAAAGGTGCTGTCCAGTCCGTTCTGCGCATGATCCGCATCTTTGTTTATGAGGACCCTTAAACATGACATTCGTATACGGATAATTACATAAAGTACTCAGCTCAATGTAAACTGGCAGAAAACCAAGCGATTCGGTGAGGATATCTCTTTGGATTTCTTTTATTTCTTCTGAAAATGTTTTGTTTCGAGTACAAGTGATGAGGAGGAAGCAAGAACAGCTTACAATCTTCAATAAGGTATCAGTAAATAGTTTATAAACGAAGAAGTAAACATTAGTTTCGTACATGCGCAGAACGGACTGGACAGCGCCAATAAATAGCGTAAATAATGCAATTTGATATTTGCGCTCATGTCAGTTCAAATAGCCTTTTCTCCGTTGTTATTCTATACAATGTTCTCTAATTCACATATGTTGTACAGAATTTAACGCTCTATCTAACTGTAGAAGTTTCGTGAATGGCACAAACCTACAGACGATTCAGGGGTATACATTAAACACGCGGTATCCGGTGGCTCAACTGCAATGAAGATATATCCCAATACGGCTATTAGCCGTTAAATTCTATACTTCCGAGTTTTTGACTAAAACACTGATTTTTCAGGGTTATATTCTATACGATTTTTTCTAATTCAGAGATGTTGTAGAATATTTAACGCTCTATCTAACTGTACAAGTTTCGTGAATGGCACAAACCTACAGACGATTCAGGGAATCAGCTGGCGGATACAGGTTTAAACATGATTGCGTCACGGTTTGACCCGATAATTGCCATTTGATATTTGGCGCTCATCTCAGTTCAAATAGATTTTTCTCCATCGCTATTCTACGATTTTTTTAATGCACATTTGTTGAACAGAGTTTAACGCTCTATCTAACAGTATAAGTTTCCAAAATGGCACAAACCTACAGATGATTCAGGGGTATTTAGACCCGCGTTGTCCGGTTCAACAGCCGTATTATTGGCCATTGGGATATATCTTCCTGCAGTTAGCCGTTAAATTCTATATTTCCGACAAAGTTTGCACTGAAACATTTCGGGGACAGGGGATATTGCTGATAAACTGGTAAGTATTTTAATAAGATCTCGCTAAAATCTTATAAGATCTACGTGTAAAAATCGTATAAGATTTTTCTTAAGATCTTACAAGATTTTCCAAGATCACACAAGATCTTGACAAGCTTCTCACAGTGGTGCGTTTGGCGTAGATACATGTACGCATAGCGGACCTTTTGTTTGTTAATGTGATAACTTATTGCTTCAGTAGGGGAGTGGTGGGTGGGTATTTCTACTGACTCTAGCAAGGTTAGCCCCACCTTGGTAGTTCAACTGCAATCAAAGCGTTTTATAGTCGCAAAAATGGTCTTTGTACTTTGAATTGAAGTACTACATGGACTTTGCTTAAGACACATGGTTGATCATGCAGTTGAGCTCGTGATTGGATTAGGGGTAAGTGTTCTGTCATTTTGGTGCGTGTAAAGCACGCTTTTACCGAAAATGGAAGTAACCCTTACTGGACTTGGCTTAATTTATTCAAACATAAATTCTTGTTGAGTGATTGAACCTAAACGTTGCTGTACAGGTTGTACGAAACTTTGCTTAAAACTTGACTTTAATTCCTTCGCAATCGGCTTTAACTTAGCCGTAAAACTCCTATACAAATTGGAGTATTTATTTACTATACATTACATAACAGTTAACTACATAGATTTTACTTATAAGAATACAGGTAATGACAAATCAAAGCATATATATATACAGACTTACCAATTGTGAAAGAATTTGGAGGCTAACCTTCTTACATGAACTTGAAATGGGTACTTGGATGACTTTTAACTCAAACTGCCGTTGGTTCAGGTTATGCACCTTAACTTATAGTGTAAATTACAATAAATTTGAATATGTAAATTGGATATCCTAATTGTTGAGGCACTTCGCCACAACAGTTGCTATCGGATGATAATTTCATTATACCAAAAATACATTGTTTTCATCGTGCACAAGTTTGCATAAACGTGAACAAAAAGATAGAACAAATACTTCCGCTGAATTCCCAGACCATTTCTCAATTGACTATGATTTAATTGTGGAGCACATGCCACTCTAAAGCCGGTTTTCCACTTGCGAATTTTTCTCATCTCTTTTGTAAGAATTGAATAAATCTCTAATTAGTACCGGCCGAGAGCTCAAAACAAAGAAAAATTCGATTCGCCGGAATTTATTTGCAAGAGGGAAACTGGCTTGACAACTAATGGAGAACTTCTGAACTTTTAAAACTAACTTTTCACATAAATTGACCCAAACGTATTTCAACCACACCAACTGAAATAAGATGTCACATTTGCAATCCCTCTTAATCTCGCTTTAATTTTGACCGTCCGTATGCACGTTTCTAATATCTCTTTTGTGTTTGTATATATTTTTAATATTTTATTGTACGGTTTCGTACGATTTCCTTTTTTTTTCTGTCCGAATTGCTAAAAATAGCGTGGCATAGCTTCTTTTAAAAACAAGACGCCTGGATCAGGTGTTCAATCGGGCTATTGGCAAAGTGTGGAGGTCTCCGCAGAGGCTCTATACCGCGCGCGTAAAGGTGGGAGTGGGCCGAGGATGATCAGATCGAAGGCTGTATGTGGTGCATACTTCACACTGGTAAACATATTTACGATCAAGACAGTTGTCAGTTACATCTGATCACAATACAAACGAATCAAACAATAATATTACTGTTAGTAATAGGGACACCAATCTCACCGGTAAGCATACCTCAATATATGATATATTGCCAAACAAAGGCCTCACAATTATTCATTTAAACATTCAAGCAATTACGAATAAAGTTAAGATAATGTTAATTACAGTTATTATAGTTAATTAAGATAATGACCAGTGACATTACCAACACTCGTAAAAAACAAAATGTAATCTTTGGTATTACCGAAACCCACTTAAATAACACTTGGTCAGATGATGAACTTACAATCGATAATTTTCGACTTATAAGAAAAGACCGCTCTCACTCAGGTGGTGGTGGAATCCTGGCCTATATCCCAAATTCAATAAACTTCCAACGTAGAACAGATTTGGAAAACACTCGTAATGAATTAATTGAAACAATATGTATTGAAATTTCATTTCACATGTCATCGTCGATAATGATTTGTTGGATTTACCGCCCTCCAAATAACCCTGTGTTATGGAGAGACGAACTTACGAACGTCATGAAAGCGCTAGAAAACGAAAATGAAGAGGCAATTATACTCGGTGATTTTAACATTAACGCTTTAAACAAAACTCAATACAAACCCTTAAAACATCTAATGACATCGTTCCAACACGAACAATTAATTCAAGATATTACCAGACCTGCATCAAAAACTACAATAGATCATATATACACCTCACACCCCCAGTCTATACTAAAATCAGGAGTGATTGAAACCGGATTAAGCGACCATCACTCAATCTTTGCTACCCGAAAAATTAACCCAAAGGAAACAAAAACACTCAAACACCAGTCAATAACGTATAGGAACTTAAAACATTTTAATACTAACCAATTCAACGATGAAATAAGACAATTACCATGGTACCTGCTTGACAATATCGATGACGCGAATATATACCTTGATATGTGGAATGAAATGTACTTAAACACTCTAAACAAACATGCTCCAATAATCGTAAAAAGAGTTAAATCTAAGCGCCTCCCCAAGTGGGTCACTAAAGAAATACGGAATAATATAAAACTAAGAGACAACTACCTGAAAGAAGCAAAGAAAACGAATCAAGAAAAAGATTGGACCATGTATAAACAGTGTAGAAATAAAATAGTCAATGAAATTAGCAAATCAAAAGCAAATTATTACGCCAAGCTACTAAACGAAAATATTTCTAAGCCAAAAGTGCTGTGGAAAATACTTAAGGAAACTGCATCAGTGAAAACAAATCCAACTCCTGAATTTCTTATTGTAAATGGTGTAAAATACACAGACCACCACGAGATAAGTAATATTTTTAACAACTATTTCGTGGACATCATCAAAGAAACAAGAGAAAAAATACCTTCCACTACTCAAACTGATTTTACAAAGCTTGAAAGGTTTGTCAACTCTAATATCTCCGAAAGAACCAGCTTTAGTATACCGCTCATTACTGAAGAAACAGTCCTCAATTTACTAAATAACCTAAATGTCAATAAAGCTACTGGACTGGACGACATTGATGCATTTTTCTTGAAATCGGCAGCACCTGCTCTTACTAAATCTGTTACGAAACTCTGTAACATTAGTATAATCAGTAGTGTTTTTCCATTTCTGTGGAAAGAAGCCAGGGTTGCACCAAAGCACAAGAGTGACTCGTTGTCTGAAAGATCGAACTTCAGACCCCTTTCTATACTCCCTGTTGTTTCCAAAATATTAGAAAGACATGTATACAACAGTTCATACAACTTCCTGCAACGTCACAGACTCCTCACAAAACACCAACATGGTTTCAGAACAAACCACTCCTGTGAAACCTTGCTGCTGTGTCTGTACGAGTCTCTACTGAATTCAATTGAGAAGGGAGAAATCAATGGCCTAACTTTACTTGATTTCTCCAAAGCGTTTGATATACTAGACCACAAAATACTACTAAAAAAACTCGAATTATATAATTTTAATCCAGCGACAATAAACTGGTTTAACTCGTATCTTTCAAACCGAACTCAAAAAGTAAAATTCAAAACGTCTTTCTCTGATGCATTACCGGTCAGCTGTGGTGTCCCTCAAGGGTCAATCTTAGGACCGCTCCTATTTATTATATTTATTAATGATCTTCCACTTTTTCAAAATAATACAACACCGTTTATCTTCGCTGACGACACATCATTGCTAGCTTCCAGTTTATCAATAGCAGATCTAAACCTGAAATTAACAAATGACCTAAATCAAGTATCGAACTGGGTAAATGCAAATCTCATGTCCTTAAATTGCAAAAAAAGCAAAAGCATGAAAATTCTTTCTAAACGTAAATCCGACACCTGTGGAAACATTTTTGTTAAAATAAACAACGAAGTAATTGACGAAGTAAAAACATTTAAACTGCTTGGAGTGCACTTTGATAGTGTACTTCAATGGGACGAACAGATAGCAAATATATCTCAAATTATAAATAAACGACTTTTTCTACTTAAACGGATACGGAAAAATTTACCTCATCACTCTCGTATATTGTTTTATGAGTCGTTAATCTTCCCACACCTACTATATTGCTGCACGGTTTGGGGATGTGCGTCAAATGAAAGGCTGCACGATCTCTTAAAATTACAGAAAAGGTCGGCACGCATTATACTGGAAGCAACAACTGATGTTTCGTCTGTCGAACTTTTTAAAACATTAAATTGGATACCGATACACAATTTTATTAAATTAAGAAAACTAATTTTGGTGTTCAGTGCACTAAAGAACAAAGCTCCATAGAACTTGTACGACTTATTCCAACTCGTTAACGAAACACATAACGTAAACACAAGAGCATCATTAACAGATCTGAAAATCCCTAAAGTCTCAACTGAAATTGGAAAAACAAAAATCTCGTACAGTGGAGCTATGTTGTTTAACTCTCTGCCAGATTACTTAAAAGACACTGAAAACACCACCATATCTACATTTAAAAAAGAACTAAAAAAGTATTTTTTAAAACAAAATAATAATGTGCTTCACTTAGAAGAATTTGCATGCACATCTTGTAAATATAAACTAACCTGTAATTGTATAACACACTAATTAATTGATACTAATCTACACCTACTAACTGAAGGCCATCTGGCGGAATACACTTGTGTAAAAGATGTTTATACCTTCACTAAATAAAGTTTATTTATTTATTATTTTATTTATTTACTGTTAAACTACAAAGTCAGTCAGTCTATTTCGAAATCTACCAACAATGTGCAAGAACACGTTGATCAGAAGGCAAAGCTGTTCAACTTTTTGTCCAAAAGCAAAAGGAGCAAAGAACTTAAAACATGCTGCTCCATCACACGGCTAATAACTCACTGGAAGTACGAATAGTAGCGGAAGTAAAAAGTGCAAAAATGCAAAATCGTGACACCCAAGAAAAAAAGAAAAAGGAAAAAAACCCGAGCCGAAACCTAGACTGGGCCTACCACAGGTAGCTCGAGTAATTATGTGTAATTTGTTCTTCAAGCTTTTTTGCTTCGAAAAATTTCTGAGTTCTCAAGCATGAAAGACAGCAAATATACATAATTGCTGTTTCATCTGCATCCATAATATAGAATACTTTCCCCTTCCTTTATCGTACCTGTATTGTAACCGGCTCTAGTAAATTAATAGCTGAAATGCCTTAATGTTTGTATGTTTGTCTGTTTACCTGTCCGTCCGTCCGTCCGTCCGTCCGTTCGTTCGTTCGTTCGTTCGTTCGTTCGTTCGTTCGTTCGTTCGTTCGTTCGTTCGTTCGTTCGTTCGTTCGTTCGTTCGTTCGTTCGTTCGTTCGTTCGTTCGTTCGTTCGTTCGTTTGTTTGTTTGTTTGTTCGTTCGTTGTCTATTTGTCTGTCTGTCTGTCTGTCTGTCTGTCTGTCTGTCTGTCTGTCTGTCTGTCTGTCTGTCTGTCTGTCTGTCTGTCTGTCTGTCTGTCTGTCTGTCTGTCTGTCTGTCTGTCTGTCTGTCTGTCTGTCTGTCTGTCTGTCTGTCTGTCTGTCTGTCTGTCTGTCTGTCTGTCTGTCTGTCTGTCTGTCTGTCTGTCTGTCTGTCTGTCTGTCTGTCTGTCTGTCTGTCTGTCTGTCTGTCTGTCTGTCTGTTGGGTTGTTTGCCTATTTCTTAGTTTGTTGCGTGCTTGTTTGATAATTTTGTCAACATATTTCTTTTCCAGTGCGATGCAAGATATCGAATCTGAACGTCTTGAAAGAGAGAGGTCCATTCAGGAGAAACGTGAAGAGCTGCAAGCAATTCAGTTTCAGTTGAATACGACAAATAACCACAAGAATCAACTAGAGAAAAACGTAACTCGTGCAAATGAACAGATTTACCAAATCAGGTATATATGGTAAAAATTTGTAGCTTACTTTTGGTGTTGCATCTGTAGTACAATCAAACACACTGAACTCTATATAACTTGGATTGACGAATTTGGAGTATACCAAGATGGCCGCCACGGAAACTTTGTATGTTTTCGTAGCACGAAGGGCGAAAAGAGCCAAATTAAAAAAAAATCCTGCTATAGGTATCAAACAAAGAACACTGTACAAGGTTTTGAAGCTCAGGTTTTGCATTTGTTGGTATTAGGCACTAAAACGTGTTATTTCGTAGTTTCATCACCTAGTAATCGATAAGCTTGCCTATGTCGCAAAACTCGTGAAAAACCAACGAAATCAGTCAATAACTTCATTATACGGTTGGCGTGTATATATACGTATGTTAGCGCGCCGTTGTCGAGCTTGGAACTTATGTCAGTAGAGTTGTAGTTGATCTCTCCTGTGTATGCTTCGAGTTTTTCGCCGAGTTCTCCAGTTTCCCCTCCGTAAAATCAACACCCACATCTTAGCCGTGATCCGTAGTCTGAACTATGTCGCCAGGAGATGAAGTGGGTATATTACAAGTAATATTTGTATTTCACCCATTAAACAGCATGCTGTAGAGATTTTTGATAAAGAAAAATTTCGAGTGTAAGTAATACACTACTACTACTACTACTTCGGTCGAGCTCCCGCTCGAACCAGTCTTGCACGCTCACTCCATAACACCCTGTCTTGCATTGCTGTCCGTAAATCTGACACCTCTTCCAGATCTGTGTCCTTTCTAAGATTGTCGATGTATTTAATGGTTGGTCTACCTCTCCTTACTCTGCCCTTTGTTGGCTTCCATAGTACGAGCGATGATGCTATAACCTCTGGATGTCTGATGCAGTGCCCAGCTAACTTCATTCTCCTTTTTGCAACTTTATTTGCCACTGGAGGGAGATCGTGATACAACTGCTCATTAGTAAGCTTTTGCTTCCAGGAAATGTTCAAAGACATTCTTAGTATTCGTGTGTAGCACCCGTTCAGTTGTTTCTCGAGAGGTTTTGTTAGTGTCCATGTCTCACTCCCATACAGTAGAACAGATTCTACTGTAGCAATGAACAATCTCACTTTGATCTTGTGGCAGGCACTCCAAGCTAAAGCTTTACGAACGTTGAAGTCCTTTTCAGAGCTCTGTATCCAAGAGCCGAGGTATTTGAAGTTATCAACCACTTTAATGCTTTTGCCGCTTCGAGTTGTGATGTTAACATGGTTAAACGTTATCAGCTCAGGTTTTTTTTTTGCATTCAAATGCAGTCCTACCTTGGCAGCTTCACTTTCCACACGTGACAGTAGGTCTTGAGCTTACCCAATTTCCTCTGACTGCAAAGCAATGTCAGCAAAATCCAGGTCAAGTAATACAGGTTACAATATGTACATGCATGTGCGGCCGAACTGAATTGACATTTGCAACGCGAGCCAAATACGACTTACCCAATAACCCTATTCACACGAATCAGAGGTCAGTCACCTATCCGAGTACTAACTCGACCGGGCTTAACTTCGATGGCGAGAGGCAGCGCGCTAACTGCTTGTGCCACTTGTGCCACCTAGGTTAAAAGTGAGTTGATATTTCTTTTATTGATAGAAATGATGTTGCTGATGCGAGGAAAAACATTGATCAGTCTAACAGAAGACTAAATTCTCTTCGCGATGGACAAAAGGATCATTTGAAAAGATTTGGAAGTTCGATGCCGGAGTTACTGCGACAAGTCGAGACTGCCGTCAGGAGAGGAAGATTTCATAAACCACCAAAAGGACCAGTAGGTAAAGTGCTTCTGTATTTTGGTTAACCTGTTGAGTGGTTGGGTTGGTTCGGTGGGTGGGTGGGTGTGTGAGTGTTTAACCAACCAACCAACCAACCAACCAACCAACCAACCAACCAACCAACCAACCAACCAACCAACCAACCAGTTAACCTATCAACCAGCCAGCCAATCAAAGACCAACCAATCAACCAACCAACCAACCAGCCAGTCAGCCAACCAACCAATCAACGCGAACTAACCTACCAACCAACCAACCAACCAACCAACCAACCAACCAACCAACCAACTAACCAACCAGTTAACCTACCAACCAGCCAGCCAATCAACAGACCAACCAACCAAACAATCAACCAACCAACCAGCCAGTCGGCCAACCAACCAATCAACGCGAACTAACCAACCAACCAAGCAACCAACTAACAAACCACCCAATCAGCCAGCCAGCCAATCAATCAACCAACCAACCAACCAACCTACCTACCTACCTACCAACCAGGCAATCAATCAAAAGACGAACCAACCAAATAATCAACCAACCAACCAACCAACCAACCAACCAATCAATCAATCAATCAGTCAATCAATCAACCAACCAACCAACGAACAAACCACCCACCCAAGGTCGATTGGTTCGTCAATTGGATAGTTGGTTAGTTGATTGGTTGGTTGGTTGGTTGGTCGATAGGCTGGTTGGTTGGTTGGTTGGTTGGTTGGTTGGTTGGTTGGTTGGTTGATTGATTGATTGATTGATTGATTGATTGATTGATTGATTGATTGATTGATTGATTGATTGATTGGTTGATTGTTTGGTTGGTTGGTCTGTTGATTGGTTGATTGATTGATTGACTGGTTGGTCGGTAGGTCGAGACTTTCACATTGCGCTGAAACTAATTGCATCTTAAACTATTTCTTTGTCTTTGGAAAGGTGCTCGTATAAAGCTACGTGATGAATTCTGGGCTGTTGCTGTGGAAACGTGCCTGAAAAACTTGGGTTTTGCTTTTTGCTGTACCGACAGCCACGATAGACTTGTCTTGCGAGAACTAATGAAAGGATTATTTCCGACCAGTAAAATGCCTCAAATTGTTGTCGGAAAATTTCAGGTATGTAGATTGATAGATATATAGATTAAAAGCATGTATTAAATATCTTGTATTCATCTATGTATTTAAAGGTGTTCGAACCACTGATTTATATATTTATTTATTTTGTTTTAACAACTTTATTTTGGCAATAAATAAATTTATATTTACCTACATACATTTTATTTTGTACAGACAAGAAGTAGACAGACTAATTATACATGTTAAAATTAAAATTGAAAGATGACTAAAAGGAAGTGACATAAAAAGGAAGTATAAATAAAATATAATATGCCAAAAACTGGTAAAGCACAAACGGGACTGAGTCCCATGCAAGATGCTCACCATCTAATCTTAAATCTGGGTTTAAAATGGAGAAACAAAGAAAGTAGACAAATAAATATATTATAGAATGGGAATAGGAAGATCAAATGTAAAAAGAGCAAAAAAAAACCCCCAAAACAACAAAATAAAACAAATACAAAACAAAACAACCAAAGGAAACACACCAAATACAATTAAAAACAAAAAAACAAAAAACAAACAAAAAAAGAAAGAAAAAGGTTATACAGTACATTCAACTGTAGTTAATGAGTGTGAACTTAATATGTCAGGATTAAAGTTAGTAATGGTTAAATTAAAATAGGTTTTATGCAGGTAAGTTTTGAAGGTGGAAAGAGTATCAAAGGAGGTAGATATAACTGAACTCCGGGTCCCGTCTTTGCTGCGACTGCAGGTTAGGAAACAAAACACTTTCAGCACTATTGCACATGGTGGTAAGCTATGCTGGGTAGCGGGATGACTCGTTTCCCTAGTAACATTCCCTAATAAGCCAGTGGCGAAGGTATGCAGTCTCTCGGTGCTCTTCAGTTATAACTTTTTACCAAATGTTTCTTTCCTGGGTTTTTTTGTGTAGGATAACTGTTATGATGTCTCAAACAATGTAAGTTGGTGATTATTAATGTTTCGCCCAGCTTTTGCTTTTCTCACAAATCGAAATGTACGCGAGTTGCACGATCATGCGCACGCATCATTTTGGCTGGCCGCCGGCATAATTTTTACGGGCTACATGCATAACAAATGTGGTAAATGAAAGAAATTCGACAATTTCTGAAGATATTAGCTTCAGGAATTATTTCTATCTTTAAAAATAGTTAAATTTCGTTTAGCAATGGCCACGTTTTAACGTATGTGGCCCGCCAAAATGATGCGCGCGCAACTTTGTGCAACTGGCCTATAGGAAGGTTGGATATACTGCCGAAACGGAACGTAGTTGTCCAACGGTTTTTGTTTTTCTTCTTGTTTTTTTATTGGGGGGGGGGGGGGGGGGGTGTGGATGTGGATGGATGAATTAGTGGATGGATGGATGGATGAGTGGATGGATGAATGATTGGATGGATGGTTAAATTGGTGGATGGATAGATGGATGCATGAATTAGTGGATGGATGGATTTATGGGTAAGTGGGTGGATTGATGGATGGATGAGTAAATGCATGTATGTATGAATGAATGAATGGATGGATGGATGAGTGGGTTGGTTGATGTGTTTATGTAAATATAACATCGTTTATTAATTTTAGAAACCTAGATGTAACTATCCAACTATTGTTGATGTGCTGGAAATTGAAGATCCCGTTATTTTCAATTGTATTGTTGATCAAGTACGTATAATGGTATTATTACGAACAATGCTGCCAAACGTTTGCGCATGCGTGCGTTTGCAAGGTAAACACAATCTCGTACACAGAGCCTGTGGTCTTTTCGTCCAGCGACAACGAGCCATCGGCTCTGGCCGAAACGAAGGTCAGCGGTAAGGTAAATTTTTGTGCGTTTTCTCGGAATGCCACGTTTTTCTGACTGCACATTCTGGTTCTGGCCAGAGCCGATGGTGCCTTGTAGCTAGACTAGAATACCACAGGCTCTGGGTACAAGATTGAGTTAAACACTGCAAGAAATGTTAGAGTACAGCTGTGGCAATAACAACCAGACAGTAAAGAGTGACACTCAACTATTCATTTGCGCTTTAAAAAAAGCCATAAAGATTACGAAGGGCCCATCTCAAATTATTTAAATATATTAATAATGGAACTATACAGCAAGTACAAACCTTAAAATTCCAGTAGTTTTCTTAAAATTTGCAAGAAACGTGTGACAGTCTCGAATTACAGAATAACAATAGTTTCCCACTTTTTTTGATCGAGAGGTAGCGCAGGCGCGAAACGTTTGGCAGCGGTGTTTCTTTTTCGAGTGTTGCTAGTAGCCCACTACGCGGCCAAGCGCATGGCGGAAGCGAAAGGCTTAGAAACTAGGCTACTGCATAATAGTACTCAATGCATTTCTTTTCTGTTACCAACAGACTCGAGCCGAGTGCATTCTTTTAATAAAGAACACCGATGAAGCTCGTGATGTCATGTTTAACCGACCGCCGGCAAACGCTACTAAGGTTAGTATTTGAAGTAAGATTCTAATTTTATCACAGTTGTATGGTAGTTGCGTCGCATGAAAACTGTTTTGATCGATTTTCAGGTTTGTAGGAGCTAGTGTATATATATTTAAAGGGACAGCCTACTTTCGTGTACCCTGAGGTTCTTCCACGCTCGTATAGGGATAACGGGGGTGCGCGAAGGATCGAGTGGGGTAAAAGTGCGTGCGGCTAACTCGGGGGGCGAGCGGGAAGAACCTCTGGAACAGTTCGAGGGTTTTTATTGTTTTGAGTGACATTTTATCAGCCAATCAAGACATGCCGGAAGTGTTAAGCGATCGCCATTCCGGTGATGGTATTTATTCAAACACGAGAGCGCTGATTGAGAAAAATATAGTTTATGCTAGCCTGAGAAGATATTTATGGTTTAGATACATGGAAAAAATACGGAATAGTCAGCAGAGGTTAAGTCAGAGAAGTCCTTACACTGATCTTCCTATTATCATGTATTTTCATGCATCTAAACCACAAATCGCCCCGATTAATTGTAGTATTGTGTATACGTACCTTTATGTCCACTTGGTGGGATCGAACGACTCATCAGCGGACAAGAACGGTTTACAGAACAGGCCGTTGGGTTTCATGAACTGCCTTTTAAAATATTGAAGTGATACTATTAAACTCACAGGGAATGAACCGATACCACTAGCCTTCATTCGTAATTGCAAGTCTCTAGACCTTACCGAGATATTAATGACTATTTCATGTGTAAATTACATCACGATAAAATGCTTCAGACAGAAATCTCTTTCGACCGTGTGATTTCGTAGTGCTCCTGACTATCTGAAGCACTTCTTTCACAAATTCTGCTTCTAATCAGTTTGAGTAATAGATCGCGAGTCTTCGGTACGCTAATTGTATCCAATACCAGTTCTCTGTGGTAAGTTCTGTGAAGTTAGGGCTTTGCTAACTCGCATCGTTGAAATCCTCTTGTGAAAATCAAATATATACTAAAAATGCAACCGCAAATTTTGTTTAAATAAAGAGTGGTCAGGCGTTCACAAGGGACTTCAGAAGTTGATAACAGTAAACAGCGCTGTGAAATCACACGAATGAGAGTATATGACATGACAGCCATTATCACCGTCGGTGGTTAATTGTCAGTAACGAAATGAACACAATAGGCCTGGCTCTGAAACATTTTAGGAAAATTATATTTCACTAAGAATCAAGCGGCTGGAGACTAGAAAATATGATTGAAGTTATACGAAGACTAGTACTACCCATTGAATACCTGTGGAGTGTACTGTGGACGGCCTCTCCTGAAAATCGTTCTTGTGCGCTGATGACTTGTTGGTCTGATTCATATAACTAGTGAACATAAAAGCACGATTATTGCGTTCCTTGGCAAATATACGTGATGTCAATCTGATTGTGAAGCTTGCGTGGTTGAAATTCTCATATGAAATCGATGGTTTAATGAAACAGTAGCCGCAAACTGGGTAAGTTCCGTAAATAAACGCCAAAGCACTGTATGTATTTCGCGAAGGTATTCTGAACGATGTTTGATCCTGCTTTTCCCGCCAATCAACGCTGTGATGCAGATTCTGGATCACTTTGGGCAATACAGCATGTTGATTGGTTCGGCACGATCTGAGAAACCGTTGAACTGTTCCAGAGCTTCTTCCCGCTCGCCTCCCGAGTTAGCCCCACCCCAGAGTTAGCCCCACCCCAGAGTTAGCCCCACGCCCTTTTACCCCCTTTTACCCCCTCGATCCTTCGCGTGCCCCCGTTATCCCTACGAGCGTGGAAGAACCTCTGACACCCAAGGTAACTTTCGTGTTGACTTCTCTTATAATTACAGTATTCTGGTTGTCCTTTGAAAGAAAACTCAACATCTATATATTGAATTAAACTAAAAAAACTTTAAAACCTCAAAAATAAGAACCATTTTAATGTACAATTTTGATTACTTACAGGGGGTGGACAAAAAAAGTGTCCATCCATGCAAATATCGTTAAGTTACCGTAACATTTTGAAAAACAGGAAAATATATAAAATATAGCTCTTTGAGACATATACGCGGTGAAATCTACTCCAATACAACGTTAAATCGTAATTTTAATAATTTATTTTGAAAATAGATGAACCTTTCATGATTTCAGGTACAATTTTTTATGACCAAAATCTGGTTGTAATGTCATCTCATTTCTGTGTTCTAAAAATGATCAGACTAATTTGGCTTTAGTTATATAGAACACAAAAATATACCTTCGATTTGGAACGCATATCTGTTGTCATACAAATTCAGACTCAGTATCTCTTATTTTACAACAGGAAATTCACATTCACTTTGGCGTATCACGTTTTCAAGGAGTTTGTGAATTTTCTTAATTACTTAACTTCCCTTTAAAATCTATCGGCGATAGTTTGGAAAAACCGTTGACCTCTTCTAATTAAACACCTAGCTTTCTTTTTTTGTTTTCGAAACTTATTTATATTATGTGACATATCTTCAGATTAATGCACGATTTTGTAATCTGGTCAAAAGGAGTTTGGATGTGCACATCTTCAACTGAACAGCTCTCTTATTATTCATAAAATACGATCCAAAACGGTCAACAAAAAACGAACAGCATGGACCTAAATCAGCTTTTTTAGTAACTCACTCTCTTGAAATTAGTTTTACTGTCCAAAATTGTAGAATTACACATTGGGTTAATAAGTTTGTAGACTTTCTTAAAAAAGTTGAAGTTACACGTACAGTAGATTCAAATACACTAATTCCTATTAAAAATTGTGAGTAAATCCATGAAAATACAATGTATTTTGAAAAGAAATGTCTAAATTTATGATTTTTGATCACATATGAACAGTTCTCATTGCATGTCCTGGAAACATTTTGTTTTACATAAACGTACTGTTCTTTTGTATAAGTTGTTGCAAATTAACTATGTTTTCATGGATGGCCACTTTTTTTTGTCCACCCCCTGTAACTTGAAGATTTTAATCACAAAATGATAAAACATAGAATATACTATTGACGTGCGTCATTAACGTGGGGATTGTGTAATATTTATTCTACCACAGAGCAATGTGTATGTGAAATTATGCCTACTTTGACGTGACCATTACCACTTTGGAAGTACAAACTTCAGTATAACAATAAACAAAAGCTCAGATCATATAACATTTCATAAAACACAATCCGCAGACAAACATCTTGAAAAACCCAAGATATGGATAAAAAACAAGACAAAAAGATGAAATGGTAATATTTTTCTCAAACTCATTAATAATTTATGAGAAAAACATAATGGGGATCAGTTGCCGAGACATTGTTGCGAAATGTGGTAATAAACGCCCATAAATTAAGACAAGTTTTACCTTATATATCATACACGAGAAGCCGTTTATTATCTGATTTAAAAACACCTCGAAATGAGTTAAAAAGCTCGGCTATCGCCTCGTTTTTCAACACACTTTTTTCAAATCAGATAATGAACGGCTTCTCGTGTATGATATATTACATACTAGAAATACATGAATGCAACAACCCCTCGCCCGCTTTTATTAAATGCTTTTTTGAAACACCCCCCAAACCAAGCCACCCACCCTGATTAAAATAAGCACACCTGATATACAGCCAATATAAAAACAAACAGAATTTACAGATATAAAAACAAATGATAATCCTCAAGATAATTCTATAATTTATGGATAAGATGACTAAACTGATTTAACATATCAAAGCAAAACTAAGATTTCATTGTTATTCTGGTTGTACAAAATATGTTTTTAGGAGGTTTCAAAAGGGATTATTTTTTACAAGCCTTGAATGGCTTCCCTATGCATACATGTTTTGCAAAAGCAGAATTAAAAGTCAACAGCTCAAAAATTACATTTATAATAGAGTCTGAGATAAAAACAATTCTGTAGAATCGGATTCTAGAAAGAAGTATTAAACAGAGAACGTTTCAGTCGAAAATTTGGAAATACAGCCAAAAAAATCGCCAAAGCCCATGAGTATTTAATAATAAAGATGCATCCAATGACAATGAAAAACATCACGTCCACATAAAGTCTAAGGTAGTGTTATAAGTTAGCTTTAGTTAAGGTGATTTATGCTTTGGACGAGCAAAGGGAAAGCACGAAAACGTGAAGCTGTATATTGTTTAGGACAGTTTAGGTTAAACGAAAACTTGAAAACAACAAGAATCCTACCGTTAACTTTATTATTTGACCACGGAGTGGCCACAAATACTGCAATTCAGATGGAGTTTTTGTTTACCATACGGCGTATGGTTTCTTCAAGTTCTCTGGTTTTTCTTCAAGATATATTAAACGGCTTGTTTGTATCCTTCTTTTCTTCGTGCTCCATTTCGTTTCGTTTTAATAAACGAAAGCAAAATACTATTTGTTTGAGAGTTTATACTTTATAGTTTTCTTCGTCGCTAGTCACCAGTGTCCTACTATTCTTACCGCGTGACACCGTACCAAACATATATATATATATATATATATATATATACAAACAAATAAATAAACTATTTCACAGATTTCGTTTCCCTCGCATTTTAACACGCGTGTAAAGTGGACTCCACGCATGTCGAGATTAGCACCCTCACCGGGCTCCGGGCCTTCGGTCCTACGCCCGGCTCGGGGATAATATTTTGGTATTCAACTATACACTTTACATAGAATCCATATCAGTAATATCGCATTTGGGGCCATAGGCCAACAATAATAGGCGACTTTGAAAAAGAGTGATGGTCTGGGGCAAGGGACCATTTTGGGGGGACAGTGAACTTCTAGTAATAGTACAGTAATATCGAGGCAAAAATTTGATGAAATAGCATGATTAGAGTTATCAAGAGGTTGTGAACGTAAGATTGTGAAGTATAAATAGAAAGACCACACTTTGGCAGTGATTTTAACACATGGAAGTTTCAATGTCCCCTCAAACTGTACCATTGCTACTCTCGTATCAGTTTTTTTCCCAAAGTGGACTATTAGCTTTAAACTTGAACGAATTTTCTTCCACTACTCCGAATCGTTGCCGCTAGGCCAGGAAAAGCCTGGGTACGAGGTTGGAAAATACCGTCCGTGAAAGTCTGTTCTGGAACGGGATTGGCTCTTTTCATTTTATTATATTTGATTAAGCCTGTCTTATTTGAAAGAACACTTAAAATGACAAAGTAACATCTTTTTGAGTTTTTCGTTTCCTTGCTTCGTTTTGAGATATTTCAGGTTTTTTGATATGTAAAGTGTTACGACGACATCAACTGTCGTTCCCCAACTTGACGAGCTCCGTAGTACTGTACTTCCAAACGCTCTTGAATTGCCACACTGCTAGCAACTTGAAACCCAAGATAGACGCGACCCGTATTTGCTTATATTCTTTATTTACCAAACTATTACAGTGGCGTGTATCTGTCTAAGCAGGGTCCATCATCAAGCCACAACCAGACAGAAATACAATGGATGAGTGAGGTTGAAAAACTATAGTTCGCCCTATACTCGCTCGCGAAGGTCGTCTGTCCTAATTTACAGCATACACCCTTTTATAATAACCTATTATGCTAATTTCCTAAATGTATACTGCGTGCTAATTTGGCCACTACATAAAGTAATTGGCGTCTCGTGCATAAGTTGTCGGAGAAGGTTATATATCGTTGCTATTATCAAACATAATAATTTGGATGAAACACGTGAGCGTGTGTTTCCCATAACACCAAACATGTAGATTTTCAAGTGATCATGTTTCATAATAGCAAAGATATATAACCTCCGGTAACTCATTATCCACATGTGACATTATGCAGAGTTGGAAAAAAGCTGCGGGTATGCGGGTACCATCCGGGGGAAGGTTTACTTTATTGAGGAAGGTTTAAAGTGAAAACACGTGAAACAACACATTCTGTAATCTGAGAAAGTTACAACTGACCAAGCAAGGTGTCAGGAAGAAAAGCGATTTGCAGCAAAACATTGACTAACCAACAATTATGCAGCACTGGCAGTGGCAGCAGTTACATGTGTGAGACATGTACGCTGATGTCTGCTGTGATGTCTTCGCAGCAGTCGAGGGTGGTTCGTAGGCTGTCAGTCAGCAGCGGTCAGTTATTAGTAGCTATTGTAGTATGCCAAAGCTTGCCTATATAGGAAAACCTAGAAAACCAAGGTACTGTAAAAGTCACGCAGTATCTATGAACGTTGCAAAACACAAAATTCTCGCTATATATTTTGAGGAAGGTTATCTAAACTTAAAAACCCATGCGGAGGAAGGTTGAATACTTTTTCCAACTCTGACATGATGATTTTAATTTACAAAAAATAAGCAAGGAAACGGAAATCTGGAAAAGATGTTCCTCGGTCATTTTAAGGCTTCCTTTAAATAAATGTTTTCGTTTTATAGGCACATTAAAAATGCATGCCAATCTCAGCCAATGGAAATTAAGGGAAAGTTTTTTCATGTATATTGGTATGTTTATAAGAGATTGCTAAAGTAGGTTTGTTTGGATACTTGTTTTTCTAAGGCATTTGCTGGTAATGGCGATCAAATATTTGGAGGTAAAAGTGCAAAATCCTATGCTTACACAGGCAGTGGAACGAGTTATTTAAAGGGCAATATTGAAGATGAAATCAGGTTAGCTACTTTTATATCGTATTATTATATATTTATATTATCATTATATTTATAATGTATAGGTAATCATATGATAGCGAGTACAATTAAGGATTTACACTACAGGTGATATTTGAAAATTTTGTCAATTTGCAATTTGGCATAGTTTTCAAACATCACGAGTAGTGTAAATCCTTAATTGTACGAGCAAAATCATATGATTACTCATTTTATTTTATGATTACTCATTATTTCCATATATAGTGTATTAGTTATGTCTGTTGTATTTGTAAATTTTGTAATATTGTGAGGGCCGTATGTTAGATAACCTTCGTGGTTAATACGTCTTTTCCCTCGTAAAATAAAATTTTATTCTATTCTATTCTATTCTGTTTATTATATGCATACAATGAATAAAAAAAGAGAAGGCCCTGGGAACGATGTTGACAATAGCGAAGCGCCCAGATGACGTCGAGTTCATGTTTGTCTGAGTTTATAATTTATTCTTGATTTCCAACAAAAAAATTGCTCATTAGAAATCCCTCGAGATTCAATTTTGGTTTGTTTGTCTGATTTTTGGTCTATAAATAGTAACTGTGCGCTTCGCTATTCTGCAATGGAAAGTTTTCATATTTCCAACGACTTGTGGTACACTATGAACTAAAAATTCCATATAAATATTTTGAAATGAGCACTGAGAACCCCAGAGTGAAAATGTTTCTTGTCAAGTAATGAAACAAGATGTTTTTAAAGGCGTGAGTGAGTACGAAGCGTACGTGTCGTAATTTTGTCACTGCAGTGCAATTAAAATAATTTGTACTCCTCTCAACCAATCAGAATGTAGTAATTTTGTCATGCATATAATAATATTAGATATTTAACGCAATTTTCCTGCGATTTGATTGATTCCTGAGCGGTCTTTACAAACTTTTCTCAAACTCATTAATAAGTCATGAGATAATTAGCCAATCAATGAGAAATATTTGATCATGTTCATGAGTTTTGAAACCCGGTAAAGGTCGCGCTTACTGAATTGATAATTAAGAAATCAGATAATAAACGGCACAAATAAAAGACCGTTTATTACCACATTTCTTAATTATAAATTCAACATGAGACTATTGGGTACTAATATACACCATTGTCTAATCTAATATGCACCAATATCACCAAGTCCCTACTATAATAGACGATTGAGAAACTATTTCACAAACTCGTGTATCGTGCTTTACAAACATTCGAGAACAACAAAAATCACTCGGCCTATTACCTCGTAATTTTCAATGTTCTCTCGTGTTTGTAAAACATTCGAAAACAATAAAAATCACTGGCTTGCAGCCTCGTGATTTTCATTATTCTCTCATGTTTTACAAACACTCGAGAACAATGACAATTACTCGGTTAATGGCCTCGTGATTTTGATTGTTCTCCCGTGCTTGTAACCCCTGGTAAAACATTCCCTCTCATTTATGAAATATTACGTCAAGACCGGTCGTTACAGAAATTGGCCATTTCCCAAAAGAGTTGAAGACTGGTGACGTGTTAGGAACGCTAGGGTACTTGGGATCGTTTGGAGGGACAGATTTCATGCTTGGTGGCGTAAGCACAATGAAACTGTCCTTCCAAACTATCCCAAGAACACAAGCGCTCAATGCTCGTTACCAGTCTTCAATTCTTTTGGGAAATTCCTCGGGAATCCTGTTTACATTGTTATAATCTTTGATATCATTATCTCAAACTCATTAATAATTCATGAGATAATCAGCCAATTACAATAGTTCATTCAATCACCTGATTGAATTTGGATACTGCAGTAAAGCCCAAGATATTAGATGAAAACCGGTGTTCATCTAATTCTTAAAATCTTAATTGTCTATGCAAAATAAACAAGTTGCTGTATGGATAAATCTTACGTACGCTCATGAATAGAATCTATTGAGGGTTTATTTTAATTGTATTTTCCAATTGAAATCGCTCGATTGACATGCTCGAAAACAATAAAAGCTTTCATCGTGTTTTCTCGTGTTTGGATCCCCTGATGAAACACTCAAACTCGTTGTTGATTATTACATCAAACCAAACTTAATAGGTGAGTTTCAGGGTGTTGCGCGCGCATCGTTTTGGAAAGAAATTGGCGGGCTCTTGGCGGGCTCTCTACAAAGTCAGCAATGGCAAACAGACTTGCTAGCGAGCCAACAATAGCAGAATAACAGTGTTAAACATCCAGAAACTGTATCTATACTTTGTTTATTTTAAACAGTACATTTACTTTGAGGGTAGCTTGCCAGTTTTTTTGAAAAATGATGCGCGCGCAACACCCTGAAACTCGCCTATTCGAAAGAACTAAAGCAGCGTGTGGGTGTATTTACAAAATATGTTACTCTGTCATTTTAAGTTTTCTTTCAAATAAGACAAGCTTAATTTTGACTTTGTAGGCACTTGTCATAGTCATATGTTATTTCCAGTAAAATTGCGTGCTTTCATTTGCTAAGATCGGTCTATTATTTTTTATTAATGGACTGGTCTGGATTACGGGTTGGTCGGCCATTTTGTTTACAAAAGAACAACGAAATAATAATTATCTTCAAATCTGAACGAATTGTTTTCCACTACTCCGAATCTTGGCAGTCATATTGTTTAATTTGTTTAGGTACGAGGTCGGAAAATACCATCCGTCAAAATGGCGCCTCCTGCCTATAATTTTGTTATTGTTTTGGGAGATTTTCTGGTTCGCCTCTATTTGTTATTTTATTTATTTATTTATTTATTTATTTATTTATTTATTTATTTATTTACCAATTAAGTCTACATTCAATACTGCATGATTATTTTAGACTTCTGCATAGGTATAATAATAAGATAATACATATAAATATAATTAATTATAATAAATAAATAAATAAATAAATAAATAAATAAATAAATAAATAAATAAATAAATAAATAAATAAGTAAATAAATAAATAAATAAATACACGAAAAATTGGGCCTACCCACACACCCCAAGAGCAAACGTGCAGCAAATATGATGTTCACTCAACCCACCGTAGGGCAAGGGCTGCGAACACCGCATTCACACTGTATTTAATCGGTGTGTTAGTAAATATGGTATTCACCGCGCCTATCCCACAGCAAATCTGAACAACATCACATTCACCACACATCCACTCCCCGGCAATATGGGCAAATCCAATTTCCCATGCAATGTAAGCTAATAAATAAATTAATAAATCATGGAAATTGCTCTCTTAAAAGATTCAAGTGATTTGCTTAAAGCCACTTGGCTGGGCAGTTTCTTCCACTCCTGGAAGGTTCTTGCAAAGAAAGAATAACAAAAAGCTTCCCAACGCAGCCAGGTGAAGAATCACGCATAGTTTAACGCTACTCTGGCTTAAAGGTTTTTGAACGTAGCTTAAAAAGTTACTGTTCTTGACCCAACGTTTCGATACTCCGATCTAGTGTCTTCGTCAAAAAAAAGGGAAAAAAAAGAAAATTCTGTTTTGTGGAGCACGCGTGCAAAACCAACCATGAGATTGGGTGGGATAATTCACAAATTATCACAACCGATCCACGGTACCACCAAAGACGTTGTTTGGAAAGGCCCTGGGAACGATGTTGACAATAAAATTCAAAATGGCGGCCATTAAATCGTGATGACGGCGGTCTACTACCGGAAGCCTAATTGCATCTTGTTGATAGATAACGTCATGAATGGTTCTATGGACCTGTCTTCACAACGACCACCCCTGATGAAGACACTAGATCGGAGTGTCGAAAGGTTGGGTCATGAACAGTAACTTTTTAAGCTACGCTCAAAAAACCTTTAAGCCAGAGTAGCGTTATTAAACCATGTCTGAAAGAAAGAATACTTAAAATAATCACACTTAACGGTTTTTTAAATTTCCATATAACAAACAGGAGAGTGCAGTTGAGGTGTCAAGAAGAGAACAATAAATTTACTCAACTAAAGAGTGATCTAGACCATCAGGAAAGGAACATGAGAGAGCTTCAAGGAGAATTAAAAAGAAGTAAAACGAAGAGTATGAAAGAGCAAGATGTTCATAACAAAATACTTCAGGTATGTCAAAGGGTGATGGCAATAAAATCTCCAACCAGACAAACTGCTAAATTAAAGAGCGGTGCCCCGTTTGGCGTCAAAAACGTCGCTTGTATTCTCCTTCCCACTTCCCAGAGCCCACGTTTCTGTGTCCGTGGCTTACGGGTGCCGCGGTTCAGCATACGATCCGTCAAACACTCAGAATATAAAGCTATCTAACAAGTCGTCAGGGTAGTGACTGGATTGTCAGGGCACCGTAGTATAGAGCTGCCTGACGATCTAGTCGCTAACTTATCAGGGCACTGCAATTTTGTGCCAAAATCCATGGCGTCAAAAACATGGCTTCCATTCTCAATGTGACAACGCCAGAGCCCGTGACGTTTGTGTGGCTGTGGCTACCAATTCTGCACAAAGGTTGTTTTAAAAATAGGTACGCGCTTGCGTACATGCGGATACTGGTATTGGGCTAACATGACTGAACAATGTAAATTGTATATTGCGAACACATTATTAAATGCACTGAAGATACTACGACTTATTATTGTAAATTAAACATGATGGTGATTGTAAGATGCATTTGGAAAGATCTGCAAGAAACGGAATACTTCAAGCTGAGTGCTTTTGGGGGCATAATAAGCAAATTTTTTAGACTGAAATTTCAGCATGAATTTACAGTAAAATCACTTTAAAGTAATGCTGCAATTGTGAATTTGATGGGGAAAACTGCAGCCTGTTTAAAACCTCCAAGGCTGACTCAAATTTTCAGCCCAAAATTCGCTTTAATAAACTCTTATCTTCGATATTAAAGCTTGAACAACACTTGAGTCTCGAAATGCTGACGGGCTAACACACTCGATGACATATCTACCTACCTGCTTCTCAGTAGATACAAAATACGCAGAAAAACAGAGAAATAGATAGAAACTGACGTACTATATATACACCGTATTCATACAGATAGTTGGCAATTTGAAAGATACTTACTGCGTTGAGTTAACTTTTTCAAGTAGTGGTAAACGAGGTGTGGCGTTTTTGCGGGTACTGGTTGCTCAACCAGATCCGCTATGTCATGACCTGAGTTGCACTGGGACGAAGCATCGTCAGTCACGTGGTCAAGGCGTGAGATCATCGATCAGAAGCCTTATTCGTATGTACGAACGTTGTAGGAACGCTCACGAACGTAAGCCGAATTTTCGCTTTAGCGAATGTGATATAGTACTAGTTAAGTTAACAATGCATAGGAACCACAGGTTGTGTGACATTTTAATGCACAGGTCCAAAATAATTGATTAAAGATTGTTTAGAGATTGATAAGTAAAGTGGAAAGGTTATTACAATATGTGTGCTAATTGTGATACTTGAGAGTTCGCGCATGGGCATATGTAACCAACAATCTACCACATTCGGCTCATTGTGTCATTAACTTTGTATGTAGTATCGATCAGAGTAGCAAGGTTATTTTAGTTGGCAATGATGAAATTGCAGGGGTCCTGAAAACAGTTATTCATGTGAACTGTCTGGTGGACTTCAATTTGGGTATTTTCTTGAACATGTTTCGGGAGATTGACCTGAAATCGTTGTCCACCAGGATTGCATAACACTGAGCCAACTATCTTGAATAATATGAAAACAGAGTTGTTTGCTGGAATAAATATGTTTTTGGCCCGACTCAGGCTTACTTTATCCCCGCAGGCGAAGGTTAAAATTAGCAGGAAGATCCACTGTATTACTAGAGACCTTAAGATACCCCGGGTTCTGTTTATGGGTACGGGTATCGCCATTTTTGTTTACTCGAAATAGAGACCTTAAAGATACCCCGGGTTCGGTTTATGGGTACGGGTAATCTACTCGTAGTCGTATGTACGGTAGACCATGATATACCACGGGAAAACGGGTAGATATTACGATTATTATAATAAATTCGGTGAATAGTGTAGATATTTACCTCGTCGCGCTTCGGTGAATATCCAGCATTGTTATATACCAAAGACTTTCGTTTGCCAAAGATGAAATCCTATTGGTCAAATCATGGTCACGTGTTGTTCAACAAGCTCAATGTTTCTTTCTGCCGAAGGAAACAGTGCAATGTTTCCCTCTGACGTCAGCTTTAATCATGCGTTGTTCACGTGAATACACAATGATTATTGCATCAGATCAAGAACTTTGGACTTTTCGGAACATTTTGAAAACAAGAGCTGTTTCGAGCTTGTTTGCTATGAAATAGTCCATTTTCCAAAGGAAAGAATATCTATACACATCTTCAAAGAAGGTCTGAAGAAAACCTGGATAAATTTAAAGCTGTTCTTTGTACTTGTTGAGTCTGGTGTATTTGTTTAGTTGAATTGAAATTACGAAGACAATGTCAAAGTGTTTTGGTAAGTCTTTTTGCCTTTTGCAAGTTTCGAGTCAACTTGGTATTTTGTATTTTAAAGTCTTTGGTATATAACAAAACGCTTGTTGACTTTTGCCTCGAGAAACATCGAGTTTTACGGTCCCTTAGGCTTCAATGTCACCCTCGGGCTAAAGCCCTCGGGTGACATTGAAGCCTTCGGGTCCGTAAAACTCGATGTTTCCCTCGTCGCCAGTCAACAAGTGTATACTGTTCACCTCCACGGTGAAGAATTGTTAATTATCTGTCGGTGTGACGTCAGAATTCAGAGCTATTTGTTTTTTGGAACAACTAATCACAATGGAGTTTGTTTATTGTAGGAAATATCAGAACTTGAACAATTTGAAGAGGAAGCTGTACCTGACGTGACTGTTTTGGTAAGTCGATATTTTTACCCCACAGGTCGTATGGTTGATTGGTTGGTTGGTTGGTTGGTTGGTTGGTTGATTGATTCATTGGTTGGTTGGTTGGTTGGTTGGTTGGTTGGTTGGTTGGTTGGTTGGTTGGTTGGTTGGTTGGTTGGTTGGTTGGTCGGTCGGTCGGTCGGTTGGTTGGTTGGTCGGTCAGTTGATTAGTCGGTCAGTTGATTAGTCGGTCGGTCGGTTAGTCAGTTCGTTGGTTAGTCAGTTCGTTGGTTAGTCAGTTCGTTGGTTAGTCAGTTCGTCGGTTAGTCAGTTCGTTAGTTAGTCAGTTCGTTGGTTAGCCAGTTCGTTGGTTAGTCAGTTTGTTGTCCGTCGATTGATTGGTTAGTCAGTTGATTGATTGGTTAGTCCACCCATGGTTGTTTGTTTGTTCGTTTGGTTGGTTGGTTGGTTGTTTAGTTGGTTGGTCGGTCGGTTGATCGGTTGGTTGGTTGGTTGGTTGGTTGGTTGGTTGGTTGGTTGGTTGGTTAGTTCGTCGGTTGTTTGTTTGTTTGTTTGTTTGTTTGTTTGTTTGTTTGTTTGTTTGTTTGTTTGTTTGTTTGTTTGTTTGTTTGTTTGTTTGTTTGTTTGTTTGTTTGTTTGTTTGTTTGTTTGTTTGTTTGTTTGTTTGTTTGTTTGTTTGTTTGTTTGTTTGTTTGTTTGTTTGTTTGTTTGTTTGTTTGGTTAGTCGGTTGGTTAGTCGGTTGGTTAGTCGGTTGGTTGGTTGGTTGGTTGGTTGGTTGGTTGGTTGGTTGGTTGGTTGGTTGGTTGGTTGGTTGGTTGGTTGGTTGGTTAATTGGTTGGTTAGTTAGTCGGATAGTTAGTCGGTTAGTTAGTCGCTTGGTTGGTTAGTCGGTTGATTGGTCATTTGGTTGGTTGGTTGGTTGGTTGGTTGGTTAGTTGATTTGTTTGTCGGGTTGTGTCGTGTCGTGCATGAATTCGGACATTATCTTAAAAAAGATAATCGTGAAATTATCTCTTGTGCTTGTGAGTTAACGTTGTATATATGTTGTATAGATGTGACCTCATGACTTGCATGTTTGTCTCTTTTTCGTCTGTTGTTCTAGCAAGAAGACGTTAATAATTTAACCCAACAGTTAGAAGAATTCAATACAAAGGTAAAAAAAGACTTTAAGGGTGTTCGCACGTATTTCGTTGCTAGGCAACCGGTTGCTAAAGACATTACTTCCGGTCGGAGAAATGTTTTCACAAAAACATATTTTTGTACTTATACGCTATGCTTATACACTGCAAAAAAGTATAAAATGATAACAAAAAAACCCCGAAAAAGCCGAGCAAGCTTGTGATAAAAAGTACCAAAACAAAAGAAAACTGTTCCTTTGCTGTAGAATGTCCTGGCAAAAACACTTGAAGAGTTGAAGAACTTCGATCGTTTATTTTTCCATCTATCGCCGTCTGTGTAAGGACGTCGTCACGTCGAGATATTTGGATTGAATGCCGGAATTTAGAAATCGGCAGAGCTGATGAACCATAAATCAAACATTCCGAAGACAGTGGACATCAACTTTTAACTTCGTATGTAGAACAAGACGACTTTTCGAGCATTCTTGGCTTGGAACCACGGCTAGCGAACTCGCAATTTAGCTGGCAAGCTACGATCAGGCAGGAGGCATGAAACCACCTGAGTCCCAGTAGCTCAATGGTTAGAGCGTTTCACTGACCATCAGAATGTTGTTGCTCCAAGTCCTGCTTGGGAACTCAGAAATGTTTCAGACTAAAATAGCTCGAAGAACAGTTTCACTCAACTCTCATATCTGAGCTAGCAACATCCATCTCTTCTCTTAATAACATGCATTACGACATTAACATATATCATCATACTTGCACATAGCAGTATATGTCATACATTGAACTCGCCCTCCGTTCAAATAATCTGTGCCCTGAAGTAGCTGGATGCATGGTTTGAACGTCTTACCGGCGATCAGATGAGTTCATACTTCATAAGCGGAACTTAAATCTAAACCCCTGAACTTTTCATAGTGGCCCGCTTCGTATATTTATCATCTCTTGTTTCAAAATTTCGATTACATAGCAACCGGGTTGCTGCTTGCCGAGCCAACTCGGTTAAGCGAGTTGAAAATTTCACCTTTTCCCCATGTAATCGGCTTTTTGCCGAGTTGGCCCGGCAAAGCGGGCTGAAAAACTGTTTGACTCGTTCTGCCGCACAGAATTGATTGTATGAATAAATATAGCTGTCATTTCAGCTATAGAGAATCAAAACAATGTTTGTGCATTTCGAGACATAGCGAAGACTCAGCTTTCGCTGAGTTAGCCAAGACAATAACAATCTTTTTATTAACGATAGTTACAAAAAATTGCATCGACCTAAATAACAGTGTAAAACTGCAGTAAGGCTGACGTAACTTTGCCTAATGAAGCAACATTTGCTTGGTAATTGCGAATTACGGGTTGAAATCATCGACGTCAACTCCGAACTCATCCCGGCTTAGCGAGCTAGCCCGCCTCATGTAATCGCAATATAAGTCTCATCCGGCCTACTGGAGTAATCGCCCCCTTTCGACCACACTCAATTCTCATATCCGAGCTAGTAAACACATCTGTTATCTGGACAATCTATATTTGTAATGTTTCTAGAACGACGGTAAACAGAAAGAATTTCTTCAAGCGAAGAAGGCTTTGGACGAAGCGAATTTGGAATCAAACACCCACAAAGCCAAGATTCAGGAAGTTATTGGTAAAGCCGAACCATTAACGGTAAGGTGATATCTTATGTATTTCAGTAGAGAATTACTGCCGAGAAAACTACAATCATAGCCGAATGTTGTAGGAAACTTGCTTTAAATTTCTTAAGACGTTCGTGTCCCCCTTTCTCCTCCCTCTTCTCAATAATGTTGGAAACGAGCGAATTTTGGCGAAAATATAGGGTTTCGTACTCGACAAATTGTGCGTTGCGTTGCGTGTGTTGTGTGTTGTGTGTTGTGTGTTGTGTGTTGTGTGTTGTGTGTTGTGTGTTGTGTGTTGTGTGTTGTGTGTTGTGTGTTGTGTGTTGTGTGTTGTGTGTTGTGTGTTGTGTGTTGTGTGTTGTGTGTTGTGTGTTGTGTGTTGTGTGCTGTGTGCTGTGTGCTGTGTGCTGTGTGCTGTGTGCTGTGTGCTGTGTGCTGTGTGCTGTGTGTTGTGTTGTGTTGTGTTGTGTTGTGTTGTGTTGTGTTGTGCTGTGCTGTGCTGTGCTGTGCTGTGCTGTGCTGTGCTGCGCTGTGCTGTGCGGTGCGGTGTTGTGGTGGTAGTGTTGGTGTTGGTGTTGGTGTTGGTGTTTGTTTGTTTTTAACGACTTTATTGGATATTTACATAAAATTACTTAAAAATACCCAAACGGAAAAAAGCGCGAACGGGACTCGAGGACCCACGCGAGGCGCTTTCCCGTGTTGTTGTTGGTATTGGTGTTGTGTTGAGGGGGAGCAGCGATAAAGAAAGGTGGTAAAATGAAAAGGTGAGCTAAAGCGAAGTTGCAAAAAGACGGGAATGTTCTGCCCTGTTTTGGCTATGATTGTACAGTAGTTGCGTTTTTGCCTTTTTGAGTGAAATTTGAAACGCAGTTATTTTGTGTAGGCAAGCTTGAACGCAATCGAGGTTGATCTTGCGACAGCAAAGAGTCACAGGAAGCATTATAGGGACAAGAAAAAGGAGATGGTCGAAAAAATTTCCAAAATGGAAGCAGAGTTAGGGGCGTTGAAAAACGAAGTCGAGGTATTGTACTATGCGGAAAATTAAAAATATATGTTCAGAAAAAGTTGAAGCTATGTAGAAGGATCTATAAAACTATTCGGGACAATATCACATACCATGACATATTATACCGCACATCCAGATACCATACCACATATACTACATACCATACCATGCCATACCATACCACACCAATTATAGCATTTCACAATATTACGTCTTTTAGGAGGCAAACAGGCTGGCTTCAGAGTATTGCGAACGAGTGGAAACGAGACGTAGCGTTAAAAGTTTGGATAGTGAAATATTACAGACCGAGCGAAGACTAAGGGCTGAACAACAAACGTAAGTAAGAGTTGTATACCGAGGATGGACCACTTATATTGAGGGTTATTGGTGATTACGTGTCCCCGAAACCCGAGGGAGGGTTTGTGGACGTAGGCATTTGCTTTGTAATTACATGATCACCGAGGAAGTAAACAAAAGAATTGGACGCGGGAGGAAATACAAATTATTATGCAATAACTTTCGAGGCTAAAACAAGGTTAAATATAGAAGATGAATTCAGCATTGCAATAATCTTGATAGGGTTGCTCAGACCACAGTCAATAGGAGAGAGACTCTCTTTTGTTAACAGTGTTTACATCACCCTTTCTGTATATCAATCTTTATGCCAAACTGCTAGTATGATTATTATGAGAGACGACTTCCTCTTCAGTATTAAAGGAGGATGAGCGACGTTTAGAATTAACCCTTTCGTTGCCAGATTTCTCTCCTTGACGTCAGACAGAGTAAAATAATCTGGCGTTAGACAGATAATAAAAGTCGACTTTTGTCGCCTTTCGCAGCGAAAGAGTTAAACGTCCCTCACCCAGTATCGATGAAGGAAATACGACATTACTCGTCCCTCTTGAAATATCAAATACATAAATTATTGTTAAATTAGTTGTCTTTCAAAACAATAACACTGTGGACATGCGCATTGATGGTCCGAGTTTAGGCCGGTCTCATGCATGTAAACGCCCCCTAGGACATGATTAAAACTAAACTAACACTTAGTGCTAGCAACATGTACTCTTTCTGAGTACACAAAGACACTTTGATATTATTTGTACTAAGGATTTTGGGTGAAGGAAAATTCGAGTGTAGAATATATACATTTTAAGACCAAACCGGGACCAGTTGCGAAAAATGCAACTACACAGGCCTTCCAGCAGGAATTGAACCCACGACCTTGCGATTCTAGTGCAATGCTCTGACCACTGAGCCACGGAGGGCGTTGCCGAGAGCTTGATCGCGAGTTCTGTATATATATAATAAGGTGGTAATGCCAGGAGAGAATTGGGTATATTATAAGTAATATTGGGCATTTCACTCGATTACATAGTGTACTAAGGATTTTGGGTGAAGGAAAATTCGAGTGTAGAATATATACCTTTTAAGACCAAACCGGGACCAGTTGCGAAAAATGCAACTACACAGGCCTTCCAGCAGGAATTGAACCCACGACCTTGCGATTCTAGTGCAATGCTCTGACCACTGAGCCACGGAGGGCGTTGCCGAGAGCTTGATCGCGAGTTCTGTATATATATAATAAGGTGGTAATGCCAGGAGAGAATTGGGTATATTATAAGTAATATTGGGCATTTCACTCGACTACATAGAGTGTACTAAGGATTTTGGGTGAAGGAAAATTCTGTGTAGTTGCATTTTTCGCAACTGGTCCCTCTTAAAATGTATATATTCTACACTCGAATTTTCCTTCACCCAAAATCCTTAGTACACTCTATGTAATCGAGTGAAATGCCCAATATTACTTTGATATTATGTTGTTTACAATTTTATGTTATATAATTTGCTGATAGAAGGGGAGGAATGCGGCGTATGTCCCACAATGCCCGGGGGTCACCACAACGAGACAACACAAGAGAGACAGCAAAATGACCTCAGCTCTCTATGTAACGTTGCTTCTATTAATATTGTTCAATAAATGATTTAATGATAGCTTCAGCCACTACATTAGAAATAAGCAGAGCTAGGGAGTTCGCCACAGGTAAACCCAATTACGGCGATCCCATAATCGAAATTACAAACACAAAATTAATCTAATTAAACTGCTAATTACATGATTGAGTAAAACATTTATGTGCTGGTTACTGTACAGCAGTTTGGAGAAGTATCAAGAGGCTCACAATTCAGTCAGCTTATATGTTTTTTGATATCGTGAATTTCATTTTTGCAATACGTCACAGACACGTTCTGTGAATCACGCGTGCTGCCGTCTCTTCCGGCTCGGTAGACGGCTGGAAGTCGAGCCTAGTGTAAGTACAGATACATCCCTGTGAATTTATAATGAGCAATACAATTTATACAACTATTTTGTTCTTCGTGTGATTTATGGGAGATACTCAGAAACAAACAAAGAAAACCGTTTGCCCAATGCCCAACCTCGTACCCAGTCATTGAGGGGAAGCCGCGCGAAGAATAATATTTTGGGTTTACTTTTTGCGCTTTTTCTGTGTAAGCAGGCCTCATTCAAGATGGCTGAAAATTGTTTCATAATGTCGCCTGTTCTATCAATAAAATTGGGTTTCTAATTTATCAAACAATGTCTCTAACTCGATCATCAACTTTTTCTTTCAGTCGTGGCCAGATTGAGGAGATCACAAAGCAATTTGTAGAGGCGAAAGACAGATTGAACGCCGTGCAGACAAACATGAAAAGTTTAGCAAGGTTTAGTAAGGTATGTTGTACATGTCTATAAAATGAAGTTGACTTTCAGCGGGTGTTTACATGAGGCGGGCCCGAACTCGGGTCGGACTGAATCACGATCGGAAATCACATAGAAAATCGGCCACTTTCATGGGGCAGTTCGCAGTCCTCGTGTGTGCTGGCTCAAGTGAGTTGTCGGCCGTGTATTGATGACGTTTACACGCAAGATATTCGTTTTTGCGTAGCTAATACGAGTCAGCCCGTATTTCGCGAGCCTCGACAGCCGCCATTTCCGATCGTGTTAGGTCGTCGGTTGTAGTGTGTTTATTGTAGATCGTTTTTATCAGTCCGGCGTGAGATTCAGTTCACGCCAGCCGGCTCTCCATATAAACAGAATCTAAGTCTAATTCGGACCGATTCGGGCCACGAAATCAAACCTTTTTTAACCAATGTATGAAGCATACTTTCACTTCTCAAACTCAATACGTTGTTTTACATGAGATTGGTGTCAAATCTACGTAAAATTAAGAAATTATTCATGATTTGGCGTGCTCCATCGAGTTATGGCCATCGAGTTATGGATGCTCGCAGGAAGTTGTGAGAGCACGAAAACAGCGTAAGAGTTGGTCGAGGCGATAGCCGGGAATAACAGTAGTCAGACAGATAGAGGTACCAAAATAGATGAATACTTACGGTAACGTGGGACAATTCAATTTTATGGTAGAACTGTAGTTTAAAACATAATTAATGCTGAAATTACTTGAGTGATTATTCCAACAGCATTTTCCGTAGGCATTGCAGTCAAATAAATTCGAAGAGAAATATAAGGGAAAAAAGGCGAGCCCTCAGTGTTTTGACCAGCGCGGCCCAGGACTCCAAGTGCACGCAGTGTCAAACAAGGGTTGTTTTTTTTTAAAAAATATTACGAAAATAGTCACAAACACGTGAAATTAATGATATCTATCAACTGATTTAACTGCTTCGCATACTTAATCTCATCTATCTCGTGTATAAACTGTTTTAAGTTTCTATAATAGAGGGGGACATTGGGATTTTCCCTATTGCGGTATTGGGCTGTTTTTCATACTGTATTTCGGTAATTTTGCAGCTTCGATTCGTTGGGGTATTTGTTTTATCCATTCAAGCAATTTTGGTATTCCTTTAATTTTTGACACTATTGCGGTTTTTTACGATTTCTTTTGTGCGATATTGCGGTTCGGAGTACCATACAATCATTCAAAGGTATATTCTATTTTTATATAATCGTCCCAATCGGTGCTCAAGTCGATTGCGTGTAGCTGCTCGACTCAAATGGACAACTTAAGCGTAAATTTGCGCGCGTGATTTCTTATTGTGCCAATTGAATAGGTATAGCTCCAATAATTTTTGTCCCAGTAAGTAATGAATTGGGTGTGAGATATATCGGTTTTGGCTCCATCTCAGACTCTCAGTTAAAGCCGCAATTCTACGAGCGGTTTTTGGACGCACGTCTAACTGCAAGTGATGGAATAATTTTGAAATATGAAGCGCGGTCCGTAAAAATCGCACATGGAACACCACCCGTAAAAATCTCACGTGCAGCACGGGCTGTTAAAATTGCACGAGAAGCAGGGTCCCGAAAATCGCACGTACTGCGCGGCTTGTAGAAATGGCACATAAAACGCGGGTGAAAATCGCACGTAAGCTTGCAAAGACGACGCGACAGCTGTTAAAGTTGCACAAAAAAGTTTCGAAAAATCTAATTAGTACGTAGAGCTTTTATGGATTTATTTTAAGAAACGAGTTCAAAACCTATTTTTCCTACTGTTTAGCCTAGGGCCCTATATGGTCACAAATAAGTTGCCAAAGTTTGTCGCCTTCCAGAACGCCGACAGTTTGATAAAAAAGCCGTTGCGTCGCGCGCTAATGCAAGAAAATCGCTTGTTCGGGAACCTCATATTAAGGTGGTAGGGTACCAAAAATATATAAATTTAGTGAAATCCATGAATTTCAAAAAAACGAAAAAATACATTCTTTAAACCGATCTTAATCATCTCTATAGATTTTTATCGTTTACAAATATATTGAAATCCAAGAAATCAAGCACATTCGTGAACGTTTACCATGTTGGCCTGAGCTACGCCCTTAGAAACAATTGTTTTTGTTCTAAAATGAAGCTTTATTACCCTTACATAACGTATATCAGGTGATGCACAGCTTGCGGGCGGGAATATTTGAATATGTTTGTTTACTCGGGTTGATCAGCGAGAGAGATTTGCAACGAGTGGACGTGTTTCACGGTTCTCGTGGAACTACTTCCGAATACTTCTCAGTTTCCACATTGTCGTGTTCTAGCTGGCGAGGACATCATAAAGTCCTATGATACCGATCTCCTGATCTTGTAGAAGAATATACAGATCCACTGGCTTCGAGCTAACGGGGGAGGCTGTCACGGCAGGAAACTAGGAGCGTCCGCCATGTTGTAAAATACAAATTTGTCCCTAGCTCGAAAAGTGTCGAAGACAACCGATTTTTAAAACTTAGAAAGATAAGTCTGACTGTATAATCTCTCGCTTAGGTGTTGTTTCGGTTTCCCTTTTGGACTTGCGTGTTGAGTTCGGTCTAATTCCCCTCATTCTTAAAATTGGGCTACGGCTCATGTCATTTTTATTCCAGAATATAGTCTGATACATTTATTTTTCCTGAACAAAATTACCGTCATAATGATCGTCAGACGACTGTCGGAAACATACGTAGACAAAAGTAATCGTCGCTAATATGTTTTTTGAAGTACAAAAAGTTATATTATCCAACAATTAAGAAAAGTAACTGTATTCTTTCATTTGACACTAAAGTAAACAAACGATTTTATGCAATAGCCGGCTAGTAGCTAAAATATTTTTCAAAGACAAACAATGCTGTCACAGTATGTGGTATCTGGTGTCAGATTACAATGTAGTTATTGATTATATAGATTAAATTTTGAAAATCTATGCTTCATAAGCTTTCTATTGCTATTAGATTTGATATGGTTTAGAATAAAACCAAACATTTTACAGTAATTATAGTATATCACAATAATTTGGGTGAACCCTCATCTCTTTAACGTCCTTTTTCTGAAAGATCAAATTTCACAGCATGCTTCATAGCTCAACGCTTCCCCTGTGCTAAATATTTTATGTATTTCAATGAATTTTGGTACACTTTTTAATCAATAATAGTTCTATGATATGAACCTAAAGAAAGTTGTGTATTTCAATTTTTCAACTAATTTTTGCTTCATTTATGGATGAGTTTGGCCGGAAATTAATGACTTATAATTCACCATGGAATTTAGGAGCAAGTTAAATATGGATTGTTATTGTTTTAGGCTTGTATCACAGATATACATGTATAAAACATGCTACCAAAATTTTAGAATCAAATGTTGCTTCAATACAGATATATAAGTGTTGGCGCAAGCGCAAGGGTCATAAAACAGTGTTTATGGGTGTGGCATGGTTGCCACGGTAACCATTTTTGTTAAAAGTTTTGTCTAAACAATTTCCCTTACTGAGTGTAATAACATGGCATAAAAAGCAATTTGTTCACACCAATTTAAAAAAAAAATTCCTTCTGGGTACCATTCCACCTTAACTGAAAAACAAAGTATTCAGATTAGACTGTTCAGCCGCCTGTTTCAATAAGTATGCGCTAGCTATACAATGATAATGGCATTGGGGAAAGCTAGCAATCGCTTCGATGGTCTTGTGGCCCGAGTCAATATGTCGACGTCCATGATATGATCACCCAGGCTGGCCTTCTTCGCGAACGTTTTTCAAGTCGTACGACCCTAAGATTTTAAGGGAACGTCTGCAAAGGAGACGTCTACAAAGGAGGCTAAGATATAGATCTGACTCTCCGGGAATCTTATCGGATTGCAATAGTCTCAAACGCGCAGATTACTGCGACTCTCCTTGGATGTATTTTCATATAATATTGTGCCTATCAGTGAAACACTGTTAACATTTGCAGTAATATAAGTGTTATTAAATATCCCGTTATGTTGCCTATCGCGACCGGGTTATAACTCTTGAGTCCAGTGATTAACTAATTAATAAACCCTTCTGTTCATTCATCTAATGGTGCATGAATATCCTGCAGTTCCAACCCAAGGGCCCTCTCGCTTAACAAAATTAAGTAAGGCTACTTGAAGTACTCAGCAAATATTGGCTGCGTTGACCAAAAAATGGCGGGCTCATTCCTTTCTCGCCGCCATTTTGGTTCAGAACGACAGAGCCAGAGTGGCCAAGCAAAACGTTGTTGGCTGGAGACCACAAGTAATATCAACACGTCCAACATTCACAAACAAGTTATTTGGACTTCCAACTATGGTTTTACGGCAAAATTGAATTGTCTCACGCTACCGTAAGTTTTCATACATCTCTACCTGACTACAGAAGCCGGCACAAAACAATGAAAAACAATATATATTTCGCTGATTAAAGATGAGTTTCTCATTACGTTTGAAACTGCCATCATTCCAAGAAATTTGCCCATAACTCGATGGAGTTCTAGGGCACGCACGGTAGCCAATCAGAAACGCTGTTATATTACATCTATGTTATATAATAATGCTTCTCTGGCGGTCACGAGCTGGAAGACAATTTACACAAATCTTGAAGCAACAGCGGAACCAAGTCAATGTAATTTCAAGGCCGGCTTCATGTAAACAAAAACCGAAATGCAAAATTCAGGCCGGTTCGAGGTGAGGCTGGTTTCATGTAAACACCCCCCTTAACGGTTACACACATCGATTTATGTTGCCAATTTGTGTCGCAACAGCATTACGAGATAAATCGGTGTGTGTAACATACCCAGTCGACACCGAATTATGCGTTGCTGAATCCCTTGATCCCTTATCAAAAACTTGCAACGAAAATCTGCAACGCCGCACAAGTGTAACATACATGTCGCCGATTTGTGTTGCAATCATGCCAAATTTCTTTTGTTCAAGGTCCGCCCATCCTTTGTTTATTTTTAAACTTGATTTTTTTTTTCAACACAAATTGATGTGTGTAGCCGGGTGACCGATTAATTTCGCAATACCTTGCGACAGAAATCGACACAAATCGGTGTGTGTAACCGTAGCTTTAAAAACATGCGTTATATATAGCACGCAGTACATCTTCGTCCCAGGTTCTTCGGTAAACTAGATTGACTGAGTGTATATATATATATATATATATATATATATATATATATATATATAGATAGATAGATAGATAGATAGATAGATAGATAGATAGATAGATAGATAGATAGGTAGGTAGGTAGGTAGGTAGGTAGGTAGGTAGGTAGGTAGGTAGGTAGGTAGGTAGGTAGGTAGGTAGGTAGGTAGGTAGGTAGGTAGGTAGGTAGGTAGGTAGGTAGGTAGGTAGGTAGGTAGGTAGGTAGGTAGGTAGGTAGGTAGGTAGGTAGGTAGGTAGGGAGGGAGGGAGGGAGAGAGAGAGAGAGAGAGAGAGAGAGAGAGAGAGAGAGAGAGAGAGAGAGAGAGAGAGAGAGAGAGAGAGAGAGAGAGAGAGAGAGAGAGAGAGAGAGAGAGAGAGAGAGAGAGAGAGAGAAATCTTTATTTAAAAAAAAACTCGATATTTCATCAGTATTAAAACTGCTTTACATGAGAGTCGAGTATTGCGACTAACTAATAAGAAAGAAAATCTAGCTATAAAAATCTAAATTTACAGTAATTTTGTTTATAATGATATTTACATATAAAAATTTAAGATAGAATTAAATATAAAGAAAGAAATTAAGAAAGAAGGGATTGAAGAGAACTTTTGAAAGATGTCAAGGTATCACTCAATCTTACTTCGTTTGGTAAGTCATTCCAAAGTTTAGTGCCTGTATATTGAAAACTCTTTTTTAAAAAATCAGTCTTAGGTTTTGGGAGAACTAGACAGTTATCCCTGTTCCTTACATTGTACAAATTATTTATGTTGGACAATTTAAGAAGGTCAGTTAAATATGTTGGAGCATTACTTTGCATTATTTTAAACATCATTGTAGCTTTATGAGCCTTACGTCTTTCAACAAGAGTTCTCCAACCTAAGTGATTTCGAATATCAGTGGATCTAATCTCATAATTTTGTCGAGTTATTACACGGGCAGCACGATTTTGTAGTCTTTGCAGCCTGTCAGCATTTGTAGATGACATGCCATCCCAAACAATGTCGCAATAATCAAATAGAGGTTGAATTAAAGAATTATACATTGTTAAAAGGGTCTCGGTAGGAACGAATGGCCTTGCTTGACGAAGCCCACCAATAGCCCTTGATATTTTTTTCGACATTGCATCAATTTGTTCTGACCAGGATAGCTTCTCATCTATTTGTATGCCGAGAGACTTTGCTGTGTCTACCCTTTTAATGGGTTCGTCATTTAAAAAAATGAGTGGAGTGTCTCGGATTCTTTTTAAGTTGTGATCAGATCCAATGAACATCTGCTCAGTTTTCACGACATTGAGGCTAAGTTTGTTTGCAATTAACCAGTCACCCACATTCAATAGATCGGCATTAACAGAATGGCTTATTTCCACAACTGATGAACCTGTTGTTGTTAGGTTCGTATCGTCCGCATACATTCTTGGATTGGAATGTTTTAGACAATTTGGGAGATCATTTATGTAGATAAGAAATAACAATGGACCAAGGATAGAGCCTTGAGGAACACCACATTTTAATGTTTCTGGCTCTGACAAGTGACCATTCACAAAGCATCTCTGATTGCGGTTTGAAAGAAAAGATCTGAACCAGTTTAGCGACATTTCACAAATACCATAAATAGAGAGCTTGTGAATTAATATATCATGGTCAACAGTGTCAAAAGCTTTCGCAAGATCTAGATAAACTACAGAATTAAGGTGACCTTGGTCCATGTTATTAAGCCATTCTGTTGTAGCATCTATAAGTGCAGTTGTTGTAGAATGCAAAGGTCTAAATCCTGATTGACATTTTGATAATAAGTCGTTTTTAGTGACATACTGAAAAAGTTGATCATAAACAATTTTCTCGAAAATCTTGGCGACAGAAGGTAACACTGAAATTGGTCTATAATTATTCGAGTTATCTTTCACATCGCCCTTATGGATTGGTATGACCTTAGCAAGTTTCCAGTCACTGGGGACAATACAAGTTTGTATTGATAAATTAAATATATCGCAAAGCGAGATTGAAATTGGAATCACCGACGCAGCTTCTTTAATTAATTTACATGGTATTCCATCAAGTCCGGTAGCTTTTTTCCCAGACATTGATGACATCAATTTGTAAACAGTCGTAGGTTCAATAGGTTTTAAAGAAAAACTTGACGTCGTTGGTTTTACATAATCTGTATACGAGTTTCTACCTAATGGCAAACTCGACGCAAGTTTAGGTCCTATCTCTGTGAAATGCTTATTCAGCTGGTCACATATATCGACTGGGTCGGTGATTACCTGCGTCCCAACTTTTAGACACGATATATTTCTGTCTGATTTTGTGTTACGAGATGC